>OZ020496.1:22871678-23179178 GCA_963971365.1 Lasioglossum villosulum | reverse complement strand
TGTCGATGTCGATGTCGATGTCGATGTCGATGTCGATGTCGATGTCGATGTCGATGTCGATGTCGATGTCGATGTCGATGTCGATGTCGATGTCGATGTCGATGTCGATGTCGATGTCGATGTCGATGTCAATGTCGATGTCAATGTCAATGTCAATGTCAATGTCAATGTCAATGTCAAGGTCAATGTCAATGTCAATGTCAATGTCAATGTCAATGTCAATGTCAATGTCAATGTCAATGCGATTGCCAATGTCAATGTCAATGTGAATGTCAATGTGAATGTCAATGTGAATGTCAATGTCAATGTGAATGTCAATGTGAATGTCAATGTGAATGTCAATGTCAATGTCAATGTCAATGTCAATGTCAATGTCAATGTCAATGTCAATGTCAATGTCAATGTCAATGTGAATGTGAATGTGAATGTGAATGTGAATGTGAATGTGAATGTGAATGTGAATGTGAATGTGAATGTGAATGTGAATGTGAATGTGAATGTGAATGTGGATGTCGATGTCGATGTCGATGTCGATGTCGATGTCGATGTCGATGTCGATGTCGATGTCGATGTCGATGTCGATGTCGATGTCGATGTCGATGTCGATGTCGATGTCGATGTCGATGTCGATGTCGATGTCGATGTCGATGTCGATGTCGATGTCAATGTCAATGTCAATGTCAATGTCAATGTCAATGTCAATGTCAAGGTCAATGTCAAGGTCAATGTCAATGTCAATGTCAATGTCAATGTCAATGTCAATGTCAATGTCAATGTCAATGCGATTGCCAATGTCAATGTCAATGTGAATGTCAATGTGAATGTCAATGTGAATGTCAATGTCAATGTGAATGTCAATGTGAATGTCAATGTGAATGTCAATGTGAATGTGAATGTGAATGTGAATGTGAATGTGAATGTGAATGTGAATGTGAATGTGAATGTGAATGTGAATGTGAATGTGAATGTGAATGTGAATGTCGATGTCGATGTCGATGTCGATGTCGATGTCGATGTCGATGTCGATGTCGATGTCGATGTCGATGTCGATGTCGATGTCGATGTCGATGTCGATGTCGATGTCGATGTCGATGTCGATGTCGATGTCGATGTCGATGTCGATGTCGATGTCCATGTCAATGTCAATGTCAATGTCAATGTCAATGTCAATGTCAAGGTCAATGTCAATGTCAATGTCAATGTCAATGTCAATGTCAATGTCAATGTCAATGTCAATGCGATTGCCAATGTCAATGTCAATGTCAATGTCAATGTGAATGTCAATGTCAATGTCAATGTCAATGTGAATGTCAATGTGAATGTCAATGTGAATGTCAATGTGAATGTCAATGTCAATGTCAATGTCAATGTGAATGTCAATGTGAATGTCAATGTCAATGTCAATGTCAATGTCAATGTCAATGTCAATGTCAATGTCAATGTCAATGTCAATGCGATTGCCAATGTCAATGTCAATGTCAATGTCAATGTGAATGTCAATGTCAATGTCAATGTCAATGTGAATGTCAATGTCAATGTCAATGTCAATGTCAATGTCAATGTCAATGTCAATGTGAATGTCAATGTGAATGTCAATGTCAATGTCAATGTCAATGTCAATGTCAATGTCAATGTCAATGTCAATGTCAATGTCAATGTCAATGTCAATGTCAATGTCAATGCGATTGTCAATGTCAATGTCAATGTCAATGTCAATGTGAATGTCGATGTGAATGTCAATGTCAATGTCAATGTCAATGTGAATGTCGATGTGAATGTCAATGTGAATGTCGACGTGAATGTCAATGTCAATGTCAATGTGAATGTCAATGTGAATGACATGTCAATGTCAGTGTCAGTGTCAGTGAAAGTGTCATTGTCATTGTCAGTGTCAGTATCAGTGAAAGTGTTATTGTCAGTGTCAGTATCAGTGAAAGTGTCATTGTCATTGTCAGTGTCAGTGTCAGTGTCAGTGTCAGTGTCAGTGTCAGTGTCAGTGTCAGTGTCAGTGTCAGTGTCAGTGTCAGTGTCAGTGTCAATGTGAATGTGAATGTGAATGTGAATGTGAATGTCAATGTCAATGTCAATGTGAATGTCAATGTGAATGTCAATGTGAATGTCAATGTGAATGTCAATGTGAATGTCAATGTCAATGTCAATGTCAATGTCAATGTCAATGTCAATGTCAATGTCAATGTGAATGTGAATGTGAATGTGAATGTCGATGTCGATGTCGATGTCGATGTCGATGTCGATGTCGATGTCGATGTCGATGTCGATGTCGATGTCGATGTCGATGTCGATGTCGATGTCGATGTCGATGTCGATGTCGATGTCAATGTCAATGTCAATGTCAATGTCAATGTCAATGTCAATGTCAATGTCAATGTCAATGTCAATGTCAATGTCAATGTCAATGTCAATGTCAATGTCAATGTCAATGACATGTCAATGTCAGTGTCAGTGTCAGTGAAAGTGTCATTGTCATTGTCAGTGTCAGTATCAGTGAAAGTGTCATTGTCATTGTCAGTGTCAGTGTCAGTGTCAGTGTCAGTGTCAATGTGAATGTGAATGTGAATGTCAATGTCAATGTCAATGTGAATGTCAATGTGAATGTCAATGTGAATGTCAATGTGAATGTCAATGTCAATGTCAATGTGAATGTCAATGTCAATGTCAATGTGAATGTGAATGTGAATGTGAATGTGAATGTGAATGTGAATGTGAATGTGAATGTGAATGTCGATGTCGATGTCGATGTCGATGTCGATGTCGATGTCGATGTCGATGTCGATGTCGATGTCGATGTCGATGTCGATGTCGATGTCGATGTCGATGTCGATGTCGATGTCGATGTCCATGTCAATGTCAATGTCAATGTCAATGTCAATGTCAATGTCAACGTCAACGTCAATGTCAATGTCAATGTCAATGTCAATGTGAAAGTCAATATGAATGTGACTGTGAATGTGAACGTGAATGTGTATGTCAATGTCAATGTCAATGTCAATGTCAATGTCAATGTGAATGACAATGTGAATGTCAATGTGAATGTCAATGTGAATGTCAATGTCAATGTGAATGTGAATGTCAATGTCAATGTCAATGTCAATGTGAATGTGAATGTGAATGTCGATGTCGATGTCGATGTCGATGTCGATGTCGATGTCGATGTCGATGTCGATGTCGATGTCGATGTCGATGTCGATGTCGATGTCGATGTCGATGTCGATGTCGATGTCGATGTCGATGTCGATGTCGATGTCGATGTCGATGTCGATGTCGATGTCGATGTCGATGTCGATGTCGATGTCAATGTCAATGTCAATGTCAATGTCAATGTCAATGTCAATGTCAATGTCAATGTCAATGTCAATGTCAATGTCAATGACATGTCAATGTCAGTGTCAGTGTCAGTGAAAGTGTCATTGTCATTGTCAGTGTCAGTATCAGTGAAAGTGTCATTGTCATTGTCAGTGTCAGTGTCAGTGTCAGTGTCAGTGTCAATGTGAATGTGAATGTGAATGTCAATGTCAATGTCAATGTGAATGTCAATGTGAATGTCAATGTGAATGTCAATGTGAATGTCAATGTCAATGTCAATGTGAATGTCAATGTCAATGTCAATGTGAATGTGAATGTGAATGTGAATGTGAATGTGAATGTGAATGTGAATGTGAATGTGAATGTCGATGTCGATGTCGATGTCGATGTCGATGTCGATGTCGATGTCGATGTCGATGTCGATGTCGATGTCGATGTCGATGTCGATGTCGATGTCGATGTCGATGTCGATGTCGATGTCCATGTCAATGTCAATGTCAATGTCAATGTCAATGTCAATGTCAACGTCAACGTCAATGTCAATGTCAATGTCAATGTCAATGTGAAAGTCAATATGAATGTGACTGTGAATGTGAACGTGAATGTGTATGTCAATGTCAATGTCAATGTCAATGTCAATGTCAATGTGAATGACAATGTGAATGTCAATGTGAATGTCAATGTGAATGTCAATGTCAATGTGAATGTGAATGTCAATGTCAATGTCAATGTCAATGTGAATGTGAATGTGAATGTCGATGTCGATGTCGATGTCGATGTCGATGTCGATGTCGATGTCGATGTCGATGTCGATGTCGATGTCGATGTCGATGTCGATGTCGATGTCGATGTCGATGTCGATGTCGATGTCGATGTCGATGTCGATGTCGATGTCGATGTCGATGTCGATGTCGATGTCGATGTCGATGTCGATGTCGATGTCGATGTCGATGTCGATGTCGATGTCGATGTCGATGTCGATGTCGATGTCGATGTCGATGTCGATGTCGATGTCGATGTCAATGTCAATGTCAATGCGATTGTCAATGTCAATGTCAATGTCAATGTCAATGTCAATGTCAATGTCAATGTCAATCTGAATGTCGATGTGAATGTCAATGTCAATGTCAATGTCAATGTGAATGTCGATGTGAATGTCAATGTGAATGTCGACGTGAATGTCAATGTCAATGTCAATGTGAATGTCAATGTGAATGACATGTCAATGTCAGTGTCAGTGTCAGTGAAAGTGTCATTGTCATTGTCAGTGTCAGTATCAGTGAAAGTGTTATTGTCAGTGTCAGTATCAGTGAAAGTGTCATTGTCATTGTCAGTGTCAGTGTCAGTGTCAGTGTCAGTGTCAGTGTCAGTGTCAGTGTCAATGTCAATGTCAATGTGAATGTCAATGTGAATGACATGTCAATGTCAGTGTCAGTGTCAGTGAAAGTGTCATTGTCATTGTCAGTGTCAGTATCAGTGAAAGTGTCATTGTCAGTGTCAGTATCAGTGAAAGTGTCATTGTCATTGTCAGTGTCAGTGTCAGTGTCAGTGTCAGTGTCAGTGTCAGTGTCAGTGTCAGTGTCAATGTGAATGTGAATGTCAATGTCAATGTCAATGTGAATGTGAATGTGAATGTGAATGTGAATGTGAATGTGAATGTGAATGTGAATGTGAATGTGAATGTGAATGTGAATGTGAATGTCGATGTCGATGTCGATGTCGATGTCGATGTCGATGTCGATGTCGATGTCGATGTCGATGTCGATGTCGATGTCGATGTCGATGTCAATGTCAATGTCAATGTGAAAGTCAATATGAATGTGACTGTGAATGTGAACGTGAATGTGTATGTCAATGTCAATGTCAATGTCAATGTCAATGTCAATGTGAATGACATGTCAATGTCAGTGTCAGTGTCAGTGAAAGTGTCATTGTCATTGTCAGTGTCAGTATCAGTGAAAGTGTCATTGTCATTGTCAGTGTCAGTGTCAGTGTCAATGTGAATGTGAATGTGAATGTCAATGTCAATGTCAATGTGAATGTCAATGTGAATGTCAATGTGAATGTCAATGTGAATGTCAATGTCAATGTCAATGTGAATGTCAATGTCAATGTCAATGTCAATGTGAATGTGAACGTGAATGTCAATGTCAATGTCAATGTCAATGTCAATGTCAATGTCAATGTCAATGTCAATGTCAATGTCAATGTCAATGTCAATGTCAATGTCAATGTCAATGTCAATGTCAATGTCAAGGTCAATGTCAATGTCAATGTCAATGTCAATGTCAATGTCAATGTCAATGTCAATGCGATTGCCAATGTCAATGTCAATGTCAATGTCAATGTCAATGTCAATGTCAATGTCAATGTCAATGTGAATGTCAATGTGAATGTCAATGTGAATGTCAATGTGAATGTCAATGTCAATGTCAATGTGAATGTCAATGTCAATGTCAATGTGAATGTGAATGTGAATGTGAATGTGAATGTGAATGTGAATGTGAATGTGAATGTGAATGTCGATGTCGATGTCGATGTCGATGTCGATGTCGATGTCGATGTCGATGTCGATGTCGATGTCGATGTCGATGTCGATGTCGATGTCGATGTCGATGTCGATGTCGATGTCGATGTCGATGTCGATGTCGATGTCCATGTCAATGTCAATGTCAATGTCAATGTCAATGTCAATGTCAACGTCAACGTCAATGTCAATGTCAATGTCAATGTCAATGTGAAAGTCAATATGAATGTGACTGTGAATGTGAACGTGAATGTGTATGTCAATGTCAATGTCAATGTCAATGTCAATGTCAATGTGAATGACATGTCAATGTCAGTGTCAGTGTCAGTGAAAGTGTCATTGTCATTGTCAGTGTCAGTATCAGTGAAAGTGTCATTGTCATTGTCAGTGTCAGTGTCAGTGTCAGTGTCAGTGTCAGTGTCAATGTGAATGTGAATGTGAATGTGAATGTCAATGTCAATGTCAATGTGAATGTCAATGTGAATGTCAATGTGAATGTCAATGTGAATGTCAATGTCAATGTGAATGTGAATGTCAATGTCAATGTCAATGTCAATGTGAATGTGAATGTGAATGTCGATGTCGATGTCGATGTCGATGTCGATGTCGATGTCGATGTCGATGTCGATGTCGATGTCGATGTCGATGTCGATGTCGATGTCGATGTCGATGTCGATGTCGATGTCGATGTCGATGTCGATGTCGATGTCAATGTCAATGTCAATGCGATTGTCAATGTCAATGTCAATGTCAATGTCAATGTCAATGTCAATGTCAATGTCAATCTGAATGTCGATGTGAATGTCAATGTCAATGTCAATGTCAATGTGAATGTCGATGTGAATGTCAATGTGAATGTCGACGTGAATGTCAATGTCAATGTCAATGTGAATGTCAATGTGAATGACATGTCAATGTCAGTGTCAGTGTCAGTGAAAGTGTCATTGTCATTGTCAGTGTCAGTATCAGTGAAAGTGTTATTGTCAGTGTCAGTATCAGTGAAAGTGTCATTGTCATTGTCAGTGTCAGTGTCAGTGTCAGTGTCAGTGTCAGTGTCAGTGTCAGTGTCAATGTCAATGTCAATGTGAATGTCAATGTGAATGACATGTCAATGTCAGTGTCAGTGTCAGTGAAAGTGTCATTGTCATTGTCAGTGTCAGTATCAGTGAAAGTGTCATTGTCAGTGTCAGTATCAGTGAAAGTGTCATTGTCATTGTCAGTGTCAGTGTCAGTGTCAGTGTCAGTGTCAGTGTCAGTGTCAGTGTCAGTGTCAATGTGAATGTGAATGTCAATGTCAATGTCAATGTGAATGTGAATGTGAATGTGAATGTGAATGTGAATGTGAATGTGAATGTGAATGTGAATGTGAATGTGAATGTGAATGTGAATGTCGATGTCGATGTCGATGTCGATGTCGATGTCGATGTCGATGTCGATGTCGATGTCGATGTCGATGTCGATGTCGATGTCGATGTCGATGTCAATGTCAATGTCAATGTGAAAGTCAATATGAATGTGACTGTGAATGTGAACGTGAATGTGTATGTCAATGTCAATGTCAATGTCAATGTCAATGTCAATGTGAATGACATGTCAATGTCAGTGTCAGTGTCAGTGAAAGTGTCATTGTCATTGTCAGTGTCAGTATCAGTGAAAGTGTCATTGTCATTGTCAGTGTCAGTGTCAGTGTCAGTGTCAGTGTCAGTGTCAATGTGAATGTGAATGTGAATGTCAATGTCAATGTCAATGTGAATGTCAATGTGAATGTCAATGTGAATGTCAATGTGAATGTCAATGTCAATGTCAATGTGAATGTCAATGTCAATGTCAATGTCAATGTGAATGTGAACGTGAATGTCAATGTCAATGTCAATGTCAATGTCAATGTCAATGTCAATGTCAATGTCAATGTCAATGTCAATGTCAATGTCAATGTCAATGTCAATGTCAATGTCAATGTCAAGGTCAATGTCAATGTCAATGTCAATGTCAATGTCAATGTCAATGTCAATGTCAATGCGATTGCCAATGTCAATGTCAATGTCAATGTCAATGTCAATGTCAATGTCAATGTCAATGTCAATGTGAATGTCAATGTGAATGTCAATGTGAATGTCAATGTGAATGTCAATGTCAATGTGAATGTCAATGTGAATGTCAATGTCAATGTCAATGTCAATGTCAATGTCAATGTCAATGTCAATGTCAATGTCAATGTCAATGTCAATGTCAATGTCAATGTCAATGCGATTGTCAATGTCAATGTCAATGTCAATGTCAATGTGAATGTGGATGTGAATGTCAATGTGAATGTCGACGTGAATGTCAATGTCAATGTCAATGTGAATGTCAATGTGAATGACATGTCAATGTCAGTGTCAGTGTCAGTGAAAGTGTCATTGTCATTGTCAGTGTCAGTATCAGTGAAAGTGTTATTGTCAGTGTCAGTATCAGTGAAAGTGTCATTGTCATTGTCAGTGTCAGTGTCAGTGTCAGTGTCAGTGTCAGTGTCAGTGTCAGTGTCAGTGTCAGTGTCAGTGTCAGTGTCAGTGTCAGTGTCAGTGTCAATGTGAATGTGAATGTGAATGTGAATGTGAATGTCAATGTCAATGTGAATGTCAATGTGAATGTCAATGTGAATGTAAATGTGAATGTCAATGTGAATGTCAATGTGAATGTCAATGTCAATGTCAATGTCAATGTCAATGTCAATGTCAATGTCAATGTCAATGTCAATGTGAATGTGAATGTGAATGTGAATGTGAATGTCGATGTCGATGTCGATGTCGATGTCGATGTCGATGTCGATGTCGATGTCGATGTCGATGTCGATGTCGATGTCGATGTCGATGTCGATGTCGATGTCGATGTCGATGTCGATGTCGATGTCGATGTCGATGTCGATGTCGATGTCGATGTCGATGTCGATGTCCATGTCCATGTCCATGTCAATGTCAATGTCAATGTCAATGTCAATGTGAAAGTCAATATGAATGTGACTGTGAATGTGAACGTGAATGTGTATGTCAATGTCAATGTCAATGTCAATGTCAATGTCAATGTCAATGTGAATGACATGTCAATGTCAGTGTCAGTGTCAGTGAAAGTGTCATTGTCATTGTCAGTGTCAGTATCAGTGTCAGTGTCAATGTGAATGTGAATGTGAATGTCAATGTCAATGTCAATGTGAATGTCAATGTGAATGTCAATCTGAATGTCAATGTGAATGTCAATGTGAATGTCAATGTGAATGTCAATGTGAATGTCAATGTGAATGTCAATGTCAATGTCAATGTGAATGTCAATGTCAATGTCAATGTCAATGTGAATGTGAACGTGAACGTCAAGGTCAATGTCAATGTCAATGTCAATGTCAATGTCAATGTCAATGTCAATGTCAATGTCAATGTCAATGTCAATGTCAATGTCAATGTCAATGTCAAGGTCAATGTCAATGTCAATGTCAATGTCAATGTCAATGTCAATGTCAATGCGATTGCCAATGTCAATGTCAATGTCAATGTCAATGTCAATGTCAATGTCAATGTCAATGTCAATGTGAATGTCAATGTGAATGTCAATGTGAATGTCAATGTCAATGTGAATGTCAATGTGAATGTCAATGTGAATGTCAATGTGAATGTGAATGTGAATGTCAATGTCAATGTCAATGTGAATGTCAATGTGAATGTCAATGTGAATGTCAATGTGAATGTCAATGTCAATGTCAATGTGAATGTCAATGTCAATGTCAATGTCAATGTGAATGTGAACGTGAATGTCAATGTCAATGTCAATGTCAATGTCAATGTCAATGTCAATGTCAATGTCAATGTCAATGTCAATGTCAATGTCAATGTCAATGTCAATGTCAATGTCAATGTCAATGTCAAGGTCAATGTCAATGTCAATGTCAATGTCAATGTCAATGTCAATGTCAATGTCAATGCGATTGCCAATGTCAATGTCAATGTCAATGTCAATGTCAATGTCAATGTCAATGTCAATGTCAATGTGAATGTCAATGTGAATGTCAATGTGAATGTCAATGTGAATGTCAATGTCAATGTGAATGTCAATGTGAATGTCAATGTCAATGTCAATGTCAATGTCAATGTCAATGTCAATGTCAATGTCAATGTCAATGTCAATGTCAATGTCAATGTCAATGCGATTGTCAATGTCAATGTCAATGTCAATGTCAATGTCAATGTCAATGTCAATGTCAATGTCAATGCGATTGTCAATGTCAATGTCAATGTCAATGTCAATGTCAATGTCAATGTCAATGTCAATGTGAATGTCGATGTGAATGTCAATGTCAATGTCAATGTCAATGTGAATGTCGATGTGAATGTCAATGTGAATGTCGATGTGAATGTCAATGTCAATGTCAATGTCAATGTGAATGTCAATGTGAATGACATGTCAATGTCAGTGTCAGTGTCAGTGAAAGTGTCATTGTCATTGTCAGTGTCAGTATCAGTGAAAGTGTCATTGTCAGTGTCAGTATCAGTGAAAGTGTCATTGTCATTGTCAGTGTCAGTGTCAGTGTCAGTGTCAGTGTCAGTGTCAGTGTCAGTGTCAGTGTCAGTGTCAGTGTCAGTGTCAATGTGAATGTGAATGTCAATGTCAATGTGAGTGTGAATGTGAATGTGAATGTGAATGTGAATGTGAATGTGAATGTGAATGTCGATGTCGATGTCGATGTCGATGTCGATGTCGATGTCGATGTCGATGTCGATGTCGATGTCGATGTCGATGTCGATGTCGATGTCGATGTCGATGTCGATGTCGATGTCGATGTCGATGTCGATGTCGATGTCGATGTCGATGTCAATGTCAATGTCCATGTCGATGTCGATGTCGATGTCGATGTCGATGTCGATGTCAATGTCAATGTGAAAGTCAATATGAATGTGACTGTGAATGTGAACGTGAATGTGTATGTCAATGTCAATGTCAATGTCAATGTCAATGTCAATGTGAATGACATGTCAATGTCAGTGTCAGTGTCAGTGAAAGTGTCATTGTCATTGTCAGTGTCAGTATCAGTGAAAGTGTCATTGTCATTGTCAGTGTCAGTGTCAGTGTCAGTGTCAGTGTCAGTGTCAATGCGAATGTGAATGTGAATGTCAATGTCAATGTCAATGTGAATGTCAATGTGAATGTCAATGTGAATGTCAATGTGAATGTCAATGTCAATGTCAATGTGAATGTCAATGTCAATGTCAATGTCAATGTCAATGTCAATGTCAATGTGAATGTGAATGTGAATGTGAATGTGAATGTGAATGTGAATGTGAATGTCGATGTCGATGTCGATGTCGATGTCGATGTCGATGTCGATGTCGATGTCGATGTCGATGTCGATGTCGATGTCGATGTCGATGTCGATGTCTTTGTCGATGTCGATGTCGATGTCGATGTCCATGTCAATGTCCATGTCAATGTCAATGTCAATGTCAATGTCAATGTCAATGTCAATGTCAATGTCAATGTGAAAGTCAATATGAATGTGACTGTGAATGTGAACGTGAATGTGTATGTCAATGTCAATGTCAATGTCAATGTCAATGTCAATGTGAATGACATGTCAATGTCAGTGTCAGTGTCAGTGAAAGTGTCATTGTCATTGTCAGTGTCAGTATCAGTGAAAGTGTCATTGTCATTGTCAGTGTCAGTGTCAGTGTCAGTGTCAGTGTCAGTGTCAATGCGAATGTGAATGTGAATGTCAATGTCAATGTCAATGTGAATGTCAATGTGAATGTCAATGTGAATGTCAATGTGAATGTCAATGTCAATGTCAATGTGAATGTCAATGTGAATGTGAATGTGAATGTGAATGTGAATGTGAATGTGAATGTGAATGTGAATGTGAATGTGAATGTCGATGTCGATGTCGATGTCGATGTCGATGTCGATGTCGATGTCGATGTCGATGTCGATGTCGATGTCGATGTCGATGTCGATGTCGATGTCGATGTCCATGTCCATGTCCATGTCAATGTCGATGTGAATGTCAATGTCAATGTCAATGTCAATGTGAATGTCGATGTGAATGTCAATGTGAATGTCGATGTGAATGTCAATGTCAATGTCAATGTCAATGTGAATGTCAATGTGAATGACATGTCAATGTCAGTGTCAGTGTCAGTGAAAGTGTCATTGTCATTGTCAGTGTCAGTATCAGTGAAAGTGTCATTGTCAGTGTCAGTATCAGTGAAAGTGTCATTGTCATTGTCAGTGTCAGTGTCAGTGTCAGTGTCAGTGTCAGTGTCAGTGTCAGTGTCAGTGTCAGTGTCAGTGTCAGTGTCAGTGTCAGTGTCAGTGTCAGTGTCAATGTGAATGTGAATGTCAATGTCAATGTCAATGTGAATGTGAATGTGAATGTGAATGTGAATGTGAATGTGAATGTGAATGTGAATGTGAATGTGAATGTGAATGTGAATGTGAATGTCGATGTCGATGTCGATGTCGATGTCGATGTCGATGTCGATGTCGATGTCGATGTCGATGTCGATGTCGATGTCGATGTCGATGTCGATGTCAATGTCAATGTCAATGTGAAAGTCAATATGAATGTGACTGTGAATGTGAACGTGAATGTGTATGTCAATGTCAATGTCAATGTCAATGTCAATGTCAATGTGAATGACATGTCAATGTCAGTGTCAGTGTCAGTGAAAGTGTCATTGTCATTGTCAGTGTCAGTATCAGTGAAAGTGTCATTGTCATTGTCAGTGTCAGTGTCAGTGTCAGTGTCAGTGTCAGTGTCAATGTGAATGTGAATGTGAATGTCAATGTCAATGTCAATGTGAATGTCAATGTGAATGTCAATGTGAATGTCAATGTGAATGTCAATGTCAATGTCAATGTGAATGTCAATGTCAATGTCAATGTCAATGTGAATGTGAACGTGAATGTCAATGTCAATGTCAATGTCAATGTCAATGTCAATGTCAATGTCAATGTCAATGTCAATGTCAATGTCAATGTCAATGTCAATTTCAATGTCAATGTCAATGTCAATGTCAAGGTCAATGTCAATGTCAATGTCAATGTCAATGTCAATGTCAATGTCAATGTCAATGCGATTGCCAATGTCAATGTCAATGTCAATGTCAATGTCAATGTCAATGTCAATGTCAATGTCAATGTGAATGTCAATGTGAATGTCAATGTGAATGTCAATGTGAATGTCAATGTCAATGTGAATGTCAATGTGAATGTCAATGTCAATGTCAATGTCAATGTCAATGTCAATGTCAATGTCAATGTCAATGTCAATGTCAATGTCAATGTCAATGTCAATGTCAATGTCAATGCGATTGTCAATGTCAATGTCAATGTCAATGTCAATGTCAATGTCAATGTCAATGTCAATGTCAATGTCGATGTGAATGTCAATGTCAATGTCAATGTCAATGTGAATGTCGATGTGAATGTCAATGTGAATGTCGATGTGAATGTCAATGTCAATGTCAATGTCGATGTGAATGTCAATGTCAATGTCAATGTCAATGTGAATGTCAATGTGAATGACATGTCAATGTCAGTGTCAGTGTCAGTGAAAGTGTCATTGTCATTGTCAGTGTCAGTATCAGTGAAAGTGTCATTGTCAGTGTCAGTATCAGTGAAAGTGTCATTGTCATTGTCAGTGTCAGTGTCAGTGTCAGTGTCAGTGTCAGTGTCAGTGTCAGTGTCAGTGTCAGTGTCAGTGTCAGTGTCAGTGTCAGTGTCAGTGTCAATGTGAATGTGAATGTCAATGTCAATGTGAGTGTGAATGTGAATGTGAATGTGAATGTGAATGTGAATGTGAATGTCGATGTCGATGTCGATGTCGATGTCGATGTCGATGTCGATGTCGATGTCGATGTCGATGTCGATGTCGATGTCGATGTCGATGTCGATGTCGATGTCGATGTCGATGTCGATGTCGATGTCGATGTCGATGTCGATGTCGATGTCGATGTCGATGTCAATGTCAATGTCCATGTCGATGTCGATGTCGATGTCGATGTCGATGTCGATGTCAATGTCAATGTGAAAGTCAATATGAATGTGACTGTGAATGTGAACGTGAATGTGTATGTCAATGTCAATGTCAATGTCAATGTCAATGTCAATGTGAATGACATGTCAATGTCAGTGTCAGTGTCAGTGAAAGTGTCATTGTCATTGTCAGTGTCAGTATCAGTGAAAGTGTCATTGTCATTGTCAGTGTCAGTGTCAGTGTCAGTGTCAGTGTCAGTGTCAATGCGAATGTGAATGTGAATGTCAATGTCAATGTCAATGTGAATGTCAATGTGAATGTCAATGTGAATGTCAATGTGAATGTCAATGTCAATGTCAATGTGAATGTCAATGTCAATGTCAATGTCAATGTCAATGTCAATGTGAATGTGAATGTGAATGTGAATGTGAATGTGAATGTGAATGTGAATGTGAATGTGAATGTCGATGTCGATGTCGATGTCGATGTCGATGTCGATGTCGATGTCGATGTCGATGTCGATGTCGATGTCGATGTCGATGTCGATGTCGATGTCGATGTCGATGTCGATGTCGATGTCTTTGTCGATGTCGATGTCGATGTCGATGTCCATGTCAATGTCCATGTCAATGTCAATGTCAATGTCAATGTCAATGTCAATGTCAATGTCAATGTCAATGTGAAAGTCAATATGAATGTGACTGTGAATGTGAACGTGAATGTGTATGTCAATGTCAATGTCAATGTCAATGTCAATGTCAATGTGAATGACATGTCAATGTCAGTGTCAGTGTCAGTGAAAGTGTCATTGTCATTGTCAGTGTCAGTATCAGTGAAAGTGTCATTGTCAGTGTCAGTATCAGTGAAAGTGTCATTGTCATTGTCAGTGTCAGTGTCAGTGTCAGTGTCAGTGTCAGTGTCAGTGTCAGTGTCAGTGTCAGTGTCAGTGTCAGTGTCAGTGTCAGTGTCAGTGTCAGTGTCAATGTGAATGTGAATGTCAATGTCAATGTCAATGTGAATGTGAATGTGAATGTGAATGTGAATGTGAATGTGAATGTGAATGTGAATGTGAATGTGAATGTGAATGTGAATGTGAATGTGAATGTGAATGTCGATGTCGATGTCGATGTCGATGTCGATGTCGATGTCGATGTCGATGTCGATGTCGATGTCGATGTCGATGTCGATGTCGATGTCGATGTCAATGTCAATGTCAATGTGAAAGTCAATATGAATGTGACTGTGAATGTGAACGTGAATGTGTATGTCAATGTCAATGTCAATGTCAATGTGAATGACATGTCAATGTCAGTGTCAGTGTCAGTGAAAGTGTCATTGTCATTGTCAGTGTCAGTATCAGTGAAAGTGTCATTGTCATTGTCAGTGTCAGTGTCAGTGTCAGTGTCAGTGTCAGTGTCAATGTGAATGTGAATGTGAATGTCAATGTCAATGTCAATGTGAATGTCAATGTGAATGTCAATGTGAATGTCAATGTGAATGTCAATGTCAATGTCAATGTGAATGTCAATGTCAATGTCAATGTCAATGTGAATGTGAACGTGAATGTCAATGTCAATGTCAATGTCAATGTCAATGTCAATGTCAATGTCAATGTCAATGTCAATGTCAATGTCAATGTCAATGTCAATGTCAATGTCAATGTCAATGTCAATGTCAAGGTCAATGTCAATGTCAATGTCAATGTCAATGTCAATGTCAATGTCAATGTCAATGCGATTGCCAATGTCAATGTCAATGTCAATGTCAATGTCAATGTCAATGTCAATGTCAATGTCAATGTGAATGTCAATGTGAATGTCAATGTGAATGTCAATGTGAATGTCAATGTCAATGTGAATGTCAATGTGAATGTCAATGTCAATGTCAATGTCAATGTCAATGTCAATGTCAATGTCAATGTCAATGTCAATGTCAATGTCAATGTCAATGTCAATGCGATTGTCAATGTCAATGTCAATGTCAATGTCAATGTCAATGTCAATGTCAATGTCAATGTCAATGTCAATGTCGATGTGAATGTCAATGTCAATGTCAATGTCAATGTGAATGTCGATGTGAATGTCAATGTGAATGTCGATGTGAATGTCAATGTCAATGTCAATGTCAATGTGAATGTCAATGTGAATGACATGTCAATGTCAGTGTCAGTGTCAGTGAAAGTGTCATTGTCATTGTCAGTGTCAGTATCAGTGAAAGTGTCATTGTCAGTGTCAGTATCAGTGAAAGTGTCATTGTCATTGTCAGTGTCAGTGTCAGTGTCAGTGTCAGTGTCAGTGTCAGTGTCAGTGTCAGTGTCAGTGTCAGTGTCAGTGTCAGTGTCAATGTGAATGTGAATGTCAATGTCAATGTGAGTGTGAATGTGAATGTGAATGTGAATGTGAATGTGAATGTGAATGTGAATGTCGATGTCGATGTCGATGTCGATGTCGATGTCGATGTCGATGTCGATGTCGATGTCGATGTCGATGTCGATGTCGATGTCGATGTCGATGTCGATGTCGATGTCAATGTCAATGTCCATGTCGATGTCGATGTCGATGTCGATGTCGATGTCGATGTCAATGTCAATGTGAAAGTCAATATGAATGTGACTGTGAATGTGAACGTGAATGTGTATGTCAATGTCAATGTCAATGTCAATGTCAATGTCAATGTGAATGACATGTCAATGTCAGTGTCAGTGTCAGTGAAAGTGTCATTGTCATTGTCAGTGTCAGTATCAGTGAAAGTGTCATTGTCATTGTCAGTGTCAGTGTCAGTGTCAGTGTCAGTGTCAGTGTCAGTGTCAGTGTCAATGCGAATGTGAATGTGAATGTGAATGTCAATGTCAATGTGAATGTCAATGTGAATGTCAATGTGAATGTCAATGTGAATGTCAATGTCAATGTCAATGTGAATGTCAATGTGAATGTCAATGTCAATGTGAATGTGAATGTGAATGTGAATGTGAATGTGAATGTGAATGTGAATG
Source organism: Lasioglossum villosulum (assembly GCA_963971365.1). Classification (NCBI taxonomy): domain Eukaryota; kingdom Metazoa; phylum Arthropoda; class Insecta; order Hymenoptera; family Halictidae; genus Lasioglossum; species Lasioglossum villosulum. The sequence continues at coordinate 23,162,339 of OZ020496.1, read as the reverse complement.
TGAATGTGAATGTCGATGTCGATGTCGATGTCGATGTCGATGTCGATGTCGATGTCGATGTCGATGTCGATGTCGATGTCGATGTCGATGTCGATGTCGATGTCGATGTCCATGTCCATGTCCATGTCAATGTCGATGTGAATGTCAATGTCAATGTCAATGTCAATGTGAATGTCGATGTGAATGTCAATGTGAATGTCGATGTGAATGTCAATGTCAATGTCAATGTCAATGTGAATGTCAATGTGAATGACATGTCAATGTCAGTGTCAGTGCTAGTGAAAGTGTCATTGTCATTGTCAGTGTCAGTATCAGTGAAAGTGTCATTGTCAGTGTCAGTATCAGTGAAAGTGTCATTGTCATTGTCAGTGTCAGTGTCAGTGTCAGTGTCAGTGTCAGTGTCAGTGTCAGTGTCAGTGTCAGTGTCAGTGTCAGTGTCAGTGTCAGTGTCAGTGTCAGTGTCAGTGTCAATGTGAATGTGAATGTCAATGTCAATGTCAATGTGAATGTGAATGTGAATGTGAATGTGAATGTGAATGTGAATGTGAATGTGAATGTGAATGTGAATGTGAATGTGAATGTGAATGTGAATGTCGATGTCGATGTCGATGTCGATGTCGATGTCGATGTCGATGTCGATGTCGATGTCGATGTCGATGTCGATGTCGATGTCGATGTCGATGTCAATGTCAATGTCAATGTGAAAGTCAATATGAATGTGACTGTGAATGTGAACGTGAATGTGTATGTCAATGTCAATGTCAATGTCAATGTCAATGTCAATGTGAATGACATGTCAATGTCAGTGTCAGTGTCAGTGAAAGTGTCATTGTCATTGTCAGTGTCAGTATCAGTGAAAGTGTCATTGTCATTGTCAGTGTCAGTGTCAGTGTCAGTGTCAGTGTCAGTGTCAATGTGAATGTGAATGTGAATGTCAATGTCAATGTCAATGTGAATGTCAATGTGAATGTCAATGTGAATGTCAATGTGAATGTCAATGTCAATGTCAATGTGAATGTCAATGTCAATGTCAATGTCAATGTGAATGTGAACGTGAATGTCAATGTCAATGTCAATGTCAATGTGAATGTGAACGTGAATGTCAATGTCAATGTCAATGTCAATGTCAATGTCAATGTCAATGTCAATGTCAATGTCAATGTCAATGTCAATGTCAATGTCAATGTCAATGTCAATGTCAATGTCAAGGTCAATGTCAATGTCAATGTCAATGTCAATGTCAATGTCAATGTCAATGTCAATGTCAATGCGATTGCCAATGTCAATGTCAATGTCAATGTCAATGTCAATGTCAATGTCAATGTCAATGTCAATGTGAATGTCAATGTGAATGTCAATGTGAATGTCAATGTGAATGTCAATGTCAATGTGAATGTCAATGTGAATGTCAATGTCAATGTCAATGTCAATGTCAATGTCAATGTCAATGTCAATGTCAATGTCAATGTCAATGTCAATGTCAATGCGATTGTCAATGTCAATGTCAATGTCAATGTCAATGTCAATGTCAATGTCAATGTCAATGTGAATGTCGATGTGAATGTCAATGTCAATGTCAATGTCAATGTGAATGTCGATGTGAATGTCAATGTGAATGTCGATGTGAATGTCAATGTCAATGTCAATGTCAATGTGAATGTCAATGTGAATGACATGTCAATGTCAGTGTCAGTGTCAGTGAAAGTGTCATTGTCATTGTCAGTGTCAGTATCAGTGAAAGTGTCATTGTCAGTGTCAGTATCAGTGAAAGTGTCATTGTCATTGTCAGTGTCAGTGTCAGTGTCAGTGTCAGTGTCAGTGTCAGTGTCAGTGTCAGTGTCAGTGTCAGTGTCAGTGTCAGTGTCAATGTGAATGTGAATGTCAATGTCAATGTGAGTGTGAATGTGAATGTGAATGTGAATGTGAATGTGAATGTGAATGTCGATGTCGATGTCGATGTCGATGTCGATGTCGATGTCGATGTCGATGTCGATGTCGATGTCGATGTCGATGTCGATGTCGATGTCGATGTCGATGTCGATGTCGATGTCGATGTCAATGTCAATGTCCATGTCGATGTCGATGTCGATGTCGATGTCGATGTCGATGTCAATGTCAATGTGAAAGTCAATATGAATGTGACTGTGAATGTGAACGTGAATGTGTATGTCAATGTCAATGTCAATGTCAATGTCAATGTCAATGTGAATGACATGTCAATGTCAGTGTCAGTGTCAGTGAAAGTGTCATTGTCATTGTCAGTGTCAGTATCAGTGAAAGTGTCATTGTCATTGTCAGTGTCAGTGTCAGTGTCAGTGTCAGTGTCAGTGTCAATGCGAATGTGAATGTGAATGTCAATGTCAATGTCAATGTGAATGTCAATGTGAATGTCAATGTGAATGTCAATGTGAATGTCAATGTCAATGTCAATGTGAATGTCAATGTCAATGTCAATGTCAATGTCAATGTCAATGTGAATGTGAATGTGAATGTGAATGTGAATGTGAATGTGAATGTGAATGTGAATGTGAATGTCGATGTCGATGTCGATGTCGATGTCGATGTCGATGTCGATGTCGATGTCGATGTCGATGTCGATGTCGATGTCGATGTCGATGTCGATGTCGATGTCGATGTCGATGTCGATGTCTTTGTCGATGTCGATGTCGATGTCGATGTCCATGTCAATGTCCATGTCAATGTCAATGTCAATGTCAATGTCAATGTCAATGTCAATGTCAATGTCAATGTGAAAGTCAATATGAATGTGACTGTGAATGTGAACGTGAATGTGTATGTCAATGTCAATGTCAATGTCAATGTCAATGTCAATGTGAATGACATGTCAATGTCAGTGTCAGTGTCAGTGAAAGTGTCATTGTCATTGTCAGTGTCAGTATCAGTGAAAGTGTCATTGTCAGTGTCAGTATCAGTGAAAGTGTCATTGTCATTGTCAGTGTCAGTGTCAGTGTCAGTGTCAGTGTCAGTGTCAGTGTCAGTGTCAGTGTCAGTGTCAGTGTCAGTGTCAGTGTCAGTGTCAGTGTCAGTGTCAATGTGAATGTGAATGTCAATGTCAATGTGAATGTGAATGTGAATGTGAATGTGAATGTGAATGTGAATGTGAATGTGAATGTGAATGTGAATGTGAATGTGAATGTGAATGTGAATGTCGATGTCGATGTCGATGTCGATGTCGATGTCGATGTCGATGTCGATGTCGATGTCGATGTCGATGTCGATGTCGATGTCGATGTCGATGTCAATGTCAATGTCAATGTGAAAGTCAATATGAATGTGACTGTGAATGTGAACGTGAATGTGTATGTCAATGTCAATGTCAATGTCAATGTCAATGTCAATGTGAATGACATGTCAATGTCAGTGTCAGTGTCAGTGAAAGTGTCATTGTCATTGTCAGTGTCAGTATCAGTGAAAGTGTCATTGTCATTGTCAGTGTCAGTGTCAGTGTCAGTGTCAGTGTCAGTGTCAATGTGAATGTGAATGTGAATGTCAATGTCAATGTCAATGTGAATGTCAATGTGAATGTCAATGTGAATGTCAATGTGAATGTCAATGTCAATGTCAATGTGAATGTCAATGTCAATGTCAATGTCAATGTGAATGTGAACGTGAATGTCAATGTCAATGTCAATGTCAATGTCAATGTCAATGTCAATGTCAATGTCAATGTCAATGTCAATGTCAATGTCAATGTCAATGTCAATGTCAATGTCAATGTCAAGGTCAATGTCAATGTCAATGTCAATGTCAATGTCAATGTCAATGTCAATGTCAATGCGATTGCCAATGTCAATGTCAATGTCAATGTCAATGTCAATGTCAATGTCAATGTCAATGTGAATGTCAATGTGAATGTCAATGTGAATGTCAATGTGAATGTCAATGTCAATGTGAATGTCAATGTGAATGTCAATGTCAATGTCAATGTCAATGTCAATGTCAATGTCAATGTCAATGTCAATGTCAATGTCAATGTCAATGCGATTGTCAATGTCAATGTCAATGTCAATGTCAATGTCAATGTCAATGTCAATGTCAATGTCAATGTCGATGTGAATGTCAATGTCAATGTCAATGTCAATGTGAATGTCGATGTGAATGTCAATGTGAATGTCGATGTGAATGTCAATGTCAATGTCAATGTCAATGTGAATGTCAATGTGAATGACATGTCAATGTCAGTGTCAGTGTCAGTGAAAGTGTCATTGTCATTGTCAGTGTCAGTATCAGTGAAAGTGTCATTGTCAGTGTCAGTATCAGTGAAAGTGTCATTGTCATTGTCAGTGTCAGTGTCAGTGTCAGTGTCAGTGTCAGTGTCAGTGTCAGTGTCAGTGTCAGTGTCAGTGTCAGTGTCAGTGTCAATGTGAATGTGAATGTCAATGTCAATGTGAGTGTGAATGTGAATGTGAATGTGAATGTGAATGTGAATGTGAATGTGAATGTCGATGTCGATGTCGATGTCGATGTCGATGTCGATGTCGATGTCGATGTCGATGTCGATGTCGATGTCGATGTCGATGTCGATGTCGATGTCGATGTCGATGTCAATGTCAATGTCCATGTCGATGTCGATGTCGATGTCGATGTCGATGTCGATGTCAATGTCAATGTGAAAGTCAATATGAATGTGACTGTGAATGTGAACGTGAATGTGTATGTCAATGTCAATGTCAATGTCAATGTCAATGTCAATGTGAATGACATGTCAATGTCAGTGTCAGTGTCAGTGAAAGTGTCATTGTCATTGTCAGTGTCAGTATCAGTGAAAGTGTCATTGTCATTGTCAGTGTCAGTGTCAGTGTCAGTGTCAGTGTCAGTGTCAGTGTCAATGCGAATGTGAATGTGAATGTCAATGTCAATGTCAATGTGAATGTCAATGTGAATGTCAATGTGAATGTCAATGTGAATGTCAATGTCAATGTCAATGTGAATGTCAATGTGAATGTCAATGTCAATGTGAATGTGAATGTGAATGTGAATGTGAATGTGAATGTGAATGTGAATGTGAATGTGAATGTGAATGTCGATGTCGATGTCGATGTCGATGTCGATGTCGATGTCGATGTCGATGTCGATGTCGATGTCGATGTCGATGTCGATGTCGATGTCGATGTCGATGTCGATGTCCATGTCCATGTCCATGTCAATGTCGATGTGAATGTCAATGTCAATGTCAATGTCAATGTGAATGTCGATGTGAATGTCAATGTGAATGTCGATGTGAATGTCAATGTCAATGTCAATGTCAATGTGAATGTCAATGTGAATGACATGTCAATGTCAGTGTCAGTGCTAGTGAAAGTGTCATTGTCATTGTCAGTGTCAGTATCAGTGAAAGTGTCATTGTCAGTGTCAGTATCAGTGAAAGTGTCATTGTCATTGTCAGTGTCAGTGTCAGTGTCAGTGTCAGTGTCAGTGTCAGTGTCAGTGTCAGTGTCAGTGTCAGTGTCAGTGTCAGTGTCAGTGTCAGTGTCAGTGTCAGTGTCAGTGTCAGTGTCAGTGTCAATGTGAATGTGAATGTCAATGTCAATGTCAATGTGAATGTGAATGTGAATGTGAATGTGAATGTGAATGTGAATGTGAATGTGAATGTGAATGTGAATGTGAATGTGAATGTGAATGTGAATGTCGATGTCGATGTCGATGTCGATGTCGATGTCGATGTCGATGTCGATGTCGATGTCGATGTCGATGTCGATGTCGATGTCGATGTCAATGTCAATGTCAATGTGAAAGTCAATATGAATGTGACTGTGAATGTGAACGTGAATGTGTATGTCAATGTCAATGTCAATGTCAATGTCAATGTCAATGTGAATGACATGTCAATGTCAGTGTCAGTGTCAGTGAAAGTGTCATTGTCATTGTCAGTGTCAGTATCAGTGAAAGTGTCATTGTCATTGTCAGTGTCAGTGTCAGTGTCAGTGTCAGTGTCAGTGTCAATGTGAATGTGAATGTGAATGTCAATGTCAATGTCAATGTGAATGTCAATGTGAATGTCAATGTGAATGTCAATGTGAATGTCAATGTCAATGTCAATGTGAATGTCAATGTCAATGTCAATGTCAATGTGAATGTGAACGTGAATGTCAATGTCAATGTCAATGTCAATGTCAATGTCAATGTCAATGTCAATGTCAATGTCAATGTCAATGTCAATGTCAATGTCAATGTCAATGTCAATGTCAATGTCAAGGTCAATGTCAATGTCAATGTCAATGTCAATGTCAATGTCAATGTCAATGTCAATGTCAATGCGATTGCCAATGTCAATGTCAATGTCAATGTCAATGTCAATGTCAATGTCAATGTCAATGTCAATGTCAATGTGAATGTCAATGTGAATGTCAATGTGAATGTCAATGTGAATGTCAATGTCAATGTGAATGTCAATGTGAATGTCAATGTCAATGTCAATGTCAATGTCAATGTCAATGTCAATGTCAATGTCAATGTCAATGTCAATGTCAATGTCAATGCGATTGTCAATGTCAATGTCAATGTCAATGTCAATGTCAATGTCAATGTCAATGTCAATGTGAATGTCGATGTGAATGTCAATGTCAATGTCAATGTCAATGTGAATGTCGATGTGAATGTCAATGTGAATGTCGATGTGAATGTCAATGTCAATGTCAATGTGAATGTCAATGTGAATGACATGTCAATGTCAGTGTCAGTGTCAGTGAAAGTGTCATTGTCATTGTCAGTGTCAGTATCAGTGAAAGTGTCATTGTCAGTGTCAGTATCAGTGAAAGTGTCATTGTCATTGTCAGTGTCAGTGTCAGTGTCAGTGTCAGTGTCAGTGTCAGTGTCAGTGTCAGTGTCAGTGTCAGTGTCAGTGTCAGTGTCAGTGTCAATGTGAATGTGAATGTCAATGTCAATGTCAATGTGAGTGTGAATGTGAATGTGAATGTGAATGTGAATGTGAATGTGAATGTGAATGTCGATGTCGATGTCGATGTCGATGTCGATGTCGATGTCGATGTCGATGTCGATGTCGATGTCGATGTCGATGTCGATGTCGATGTCGATGTCGATGTCGATGTCGATGTCGATGTCGATGTCGATGTCGATGTCGATGTCGATGTCGATGTCGATGTCGATGTCAATGTCAATGTCCATGTCGATGTCGATGTCGATGTCGATGTCGATGTCGATGTCAATGTCAATGTGAAAGTCAATATGAATGTGACTGTGAATGTGAACGTGAATGTGTATGTCAATGTCAATGTCAATGTCAATGTCAATGTCAATGTGAATGACATGTCAATGTCAGTGTCAGTGTCAGTGAAAGTGTCATTGTCATTGTCAGTGTCAGTATCAGTGAAAGTGTCATTGTCATTGTCAGTGTCAGTGTCAGTGTCAGTGTCAGTGTCAGTGTCAATGCGAATGTGAATGTGAATGTCAATGTCAATGTCAATGTGAATGTCAATGTGAATGTCAATGTGAATGTCAATGTGAATGTCAATGTCAATGTCAATGTGAATGTCAATGTCAATGTCAATGTCAATGTCAATGTCAATGTGAATGTGAATGTGAATGTGAATGTGAATGTGAATGTGAATGTGAATGTGAATGTGAATGTCGATGTCGATGTCGATGTCGATGTCGATGTCGATGTCGATGTCGATGTCGATGTCGATGTCGATGTCGATGTCGATGTCGATGTCGATGTCGATGTCGATGTCGATGTCGATGTCGATGTCGATGTCGATGTCGATGTCTTTGTCGATGTCGATGTCGATGTCGATGTCCATGTCAATGTCCATGTCAATGTCAATGTCAATGTCAATGTCAATGTCAATGTCAATGTCAATGTCAATGTGAAAGTCAATATGAATGTGACTGTGAATGTGAACGTGAATGTGTATGTCAATGTCAATGTCAATGTCAATGTCAATGTCAATGTGAATGACATGTCAATGTCAGTGTCAGTGTCAGTGAAAGTGTCATTGTCATTGTCAGTGTCAGTATCAGTGAAAGTGTCATTGTCATTGTCAGTGTCAGTGTCAGTGTCAGTGTCAGTGTCAGTGTCAATGCGAATGTGAATGTGAATGTCAATGTCAATGTCAATGTGAATGTCAATGTGAATGTCAATGTGAATGTCAATGTGAATGTCAATGTCAATGTCAATGTGAATGTCAATGTGAATGTCAATGTCAATGTGAATGTGAATGTGAATGTGAATGTGAATGTGAATGTGAATGTGAATGTGAATGTCGATGTCGATGTCGATGTCGATGTCGATGTCGATGTCGATGTCGATGTCGATGTCGATGTCGATGTCGATGTCGATGTCGATGTCGATGTCGATGTCCATGTCCATGTCCATGTCAATGTCAATGTCAATGTCAATGTCAATGTGAAAGTCAATATGAATGTGACTGTGAATGTGAACGTGAATGTGTATGTCAATGTCAATGTCAATGTCAATGTCAATGTCAATGTCAATGTCAATGTGAATGACATGTCAATGTCAGTGTCAGTGTCAGTGAAAGTGTCATTGTCATTGTCAGTGTCAGTATCAGTGAAAGTGTCATTGTCAGTGTCAGTATCAGTGAAAGTGTCATTGTCATTGTCAGTGTCAGTGTCAGTGTCAGTGTCAGTGTCAGTGTCAGTGTCAGTGTCAGTGTCAGTGTCAGTGTCAGTGTCAGTGTCAGTGTCAGTGTCAGTGTCAGTGTCAGTGTCAGTGTCAATGTGAATGTGAATGTGAATGTGAATGTGAATGTGAATGTGAATTTGAATGTGAATGTGAATGTGAATGTGAATGTGAATGTGAATGTCGATGTCGATGTCGATGTCGATGTCGATGTCGATGTCGATGTCGATGTCGATGTCGATGTCGATGTCGATGTCGATGTCGATGTCGATGTCGATGTCGATGTCGATGTCGATGTCGATGTCGATGTCGATGTCGATGTCGATGTCGATGTCGATGTCTTTGTCGATGTCGATGTCGATGTCGATGTCCATGTCAATGTCCATGTCAATGTCAATGTCAATGTCAATGTCAATGTCAATGTCAATGTCAATGTCAATGTGAAAGTCAATATGAATGTGACTGTGAATGTGAACGTGAATGTGTATGTCAATGTCAATGTCAATGTCAATGTCAATGTCAATGTGAATGACATGTCAATGTCAGTGTCAGTGTCAGTGAAAGTGTCATTGTCATTGTCAGTGTCAGTATCAGTGAAAGTGTCATTGTCAGTGTCAGTGTCAGTGTCAGTGTCAGTGTCAGTGTCAGTGTCAATGCGAATGTGAATGTGAATGTCAATGTCAATGTCAATGTGAATGTCAATGTGAATGTCAATGTGAATGTCAATGTGAATGTCAATGTCAATGTCAATGTGAATGTCAATGTGAATGTCAATGTCAATGTGAATGTGAATGTGAATGTGAATGTGAATGTGAATGTGAATGTGAATGTGAATGTCGATGTCGATGTCGATGTCGATGTCGATGTCGATGTCGATGTCGATGTCGATGTCGATGTCGATGTCGATGTCCATGTCCATGTCCATGTCAATGTCGATGTGAATGTCAATGTCAATGTCAATGTCAATGTGAATGTCGATGTGAATGTCAATGTGAATGTCGATGTGAATGTCAATGTCAATGTCAATGTCAATGTGAATGTCAATGTGAATGACATGTCAATGTCAGTGTCAGTGCTAGTGAAAGTGTCATTGTCATTGTCAGTGTCAGTATCAGTGAAAGTGTCATTGTCAGTGTCAGTATCAGTGAAAGTGTCATTGTCATTGTCAGTGTCAGTGTCAGTGTCAGTGTCAGTGTCAGTGTCAGTGTCAGTGTCAGTGTCAGTGTCAGTGTCAGTGTCAGTGTCAGTGTCAGTGTCAGTGTCAGTGTCAGTGTCAATGTGAATGTGAATGTCAATGTCAATGTCAATGTGAATGTGAATGTGAATGTGAATGTGAATGTGAATGTGAATGTGAATGTGAATGTGAATGTGAATGTGAATGTGAATGTGAATGTGAATGTCGATGTCGATGTCGATGTCGATGTCGATGTCGATGTCGATGTCGATGTCGATGTCGATGTCGATGTCGATGTCGATGTCAATGTCAATGTCAATGTGAAAGTCAATATGAATGTGACTGTGAATGTGAACGTGAATGTGAATGTGTATGTCAATGTCAATGTCAATGTCAATGTCAATGTCAATGTGAATGACATGTCAATGTCAGTGTCAGTGTCAGTGAAAGTGTCATTGTCATTGTCAGTGTCAGTATCAGTGAAAGTGTCATTGTCATTGTCAGTGTCAGTGTCAGTGTCAGTGTCAGTGTCAGTGTCAATGTGAATGTGAATGTGAATGTCAATGTCAATGTCAATGTGAATGTCAATGTGAATGTCAATGTGAATGTCAATGTGAATGTCAATGTCAATGTCAATGTGAATGTCAATGTCAATGTCAATGTCAATGTGAATGTGAACGTGAATGTCAATGTCAATGTCAATGTCAATGTCAATGTCAATGTCAATGTCAATGTCAATGTCAATGTCAATGTCAATGTCAATGTCAATGTCAATGTCAATGTCAATGTCAAGGTCAATGTCAATGTCAATGTCAATGTCAATGTCAATGTCAATGTCAATGTCAATGTCAATGCGATTGCCAATGTCAATGTCAATGTCAATGTCAATGTCAATGTCAATGTCAATGTCAATGTCAATGTGAATGTCAATGTGAATGTCAATGTGAATGTCAATGTGAATGTCAATGTCAATGTGAATGTCAATGTGAATGTCAATGTCAATGTCAATGTCAATGTCAATGTCAATGTCAATGTCAATGTCAATGTCAATGTCAATGTCAATGTCAATGCGATTGTCAATGTCAATGTCAATGTCAATGTCAATGTCAATGTCAATGTCAATGTCAATGTGAATGTCGATGTGAATGTCAATGTCAATGTCAATGTCAATGTGAATGTCGATGTGAATGTCAATGTGAATGTCGATGTGAATGTCAATGTCAATGTCAATGTCAATGTGAATGTCAATGTGAATGACATGTCAATGTCAGTGTCAGTGTCAGTGAAAGTGTCATTGTCATTGTCAGTGTCAGTATCAGTGAAAGTGTCATTGTCAGTGTCAGTATCAGTGAAAGTGTCATTGTCATTGTCAGTGTCAGTGTCAGTGTCAGTGTCAGTGTCAGTGTCAGTGTCAGTGTCAGTGTCAGTGTCAGTGTCAGTGTCAGTGTCAGTGTCAATGTGAATGTGAATGTCAATGTCAATGTCAATGTTAGTGTGAATGTGAATGTGTATGTGAATGTGAATGTGAATGTGAATGTGAATGTCGATGTCGATGTCGATGTCGATGTCGATGTCGATGTCGATGTCGATGTCGATGTCGATGTCGATGTCGATGTCGATGTCGATGTCGATGTCGATGTCGATGTCGATGTCGATGTCGATGTCGATGTCAATGTCAATGTCCATGTCGATGTCGATGTCGATGTCGATGTCGATGTCGATGTCAATGTCAATGTGAAAGTCAATATGAATGTGACTGTGAATGTGAACGTGAATGTGTATGTCAATGTCAATGTCAATGTCAATGTCAATGTCAATGTGAATGACATGTCAATGTCAGTGTCAGTGTCAGTGAAAGTGTCATTGTCATTGTCAGTGTCAGTATCAGTGAAAGTGTCATTGTCATTGTCAGTGTCAGTGTCAGTGTCAGTGTCAATGCGAATGTGAATGTGAATGTCAATGTCAATGTCAATGTGAATGTCAATGTGAATGTCAATGTGAATGTCAATGTGAATGTCAATGTCAATGTCAATGTGAATGTCAATGTCAATGTCAATGTCAATGTCAATGTGAATGTGAATGTGAATGTGAATGTGAATGTGAATGTGAATGTGAATGTGAATGTGAATGTGAATGTGAATGTCGATGTCGATGTCGATGTCGATGTCGATGTCGATGTCGATGTCGATGTCGATGTCGATGTCGATGTCGATGTCGATGTCGATGTCGATGTCGATGTCGATGTCGATGTCGATGTCGATGTCGATGTCGATGTCGATGTCTTTGTCGATGTCGATGTCGATGTCGATGTCCATGTCAATGTCCATGTCAATGTCAATGTCAATGTCAATGTCAATGTCAATGTCAATGTCAATGTCAATGTGAAAGTCAATATGAATGTGACTGTGAATGTGAACGTGAATGTGTATGTCAATGTCAATGTCAATGTCAATGTCAATGTCAATGTGAATGACATGTCAATGTCAGTGTCAGTGTCAGTGAAAGTGTCATTGTCATTGTCAGTGTCAGTATCAGTGAAAGTGTCATTGTCATTGTCAGTGTCAGTGTCAGTGTCAGTGTCAGTGTCAGTGTCAATGCGAATGTGAATGTGAATGTCAATGTCAATGTCAATGTGAATGTCAATGTGAATGTCAATGTGAATGTCAATGTGAATGTCAATGTCAATGTCAATGTGAATGTCAATGTGAATGTCAATGTCAATGTGAATGTGAATGTGAATGTGAATGTGAATGTGAATGTGAATGTGAATGTGAATGTGAATGTCGATGTCGATGTCGATGTCGATGTCGATGTCGATGTCGATGTCGATGTCGATGTCGATGTCGATGTCGATGTCGATGTCGATGTCGATGTCGATGTCCATGTCCATGTCCATGTCAATGTCAATGTCAATGTCAATGTCAATGTGAAAGTCAATATGAATGTGACTGTGAATGTGAACGTGAATGTGTATGTCAATGTCAATGTCAATGTCAATGTCAATGTCAATGTCAATGTCAATGTGAATGACATGTCAATGTCAGTGTCAGTGTCAGTGAAAGTGTCATTGTCATTGTCAGTGTCAGTATCAGTGAAAGTGTCATTGTCAGTGTCAGTATCAGTGAAAGTGTCATTGTCATTGTCAGTGTCAGTGTCAGTGTCAGTGTCAGTGTCAGTGTCAGTGTCAGTGTCAGTGTCAGTGTCAGTGTCAGTGTCAGTGTCAGTGTCAGTGTCAGTGTCAGTGTCAGTGTCAATGTGAATGTGAATGTGAATGTGAATGTGAATGTGAATGTGAATGTGAATGTGAATGTGAATGTGAATGTGAATGTGAATGTGAATGTGAATGTCGATGTCGATGTCGATGTCGATGTCGATGTCGATGTCGATGTCGATGTCGATGTCGATGTCGATGTCGATGTCGATGTCGATGTCGATGTCGATGTCGATGTCGATGTCGATGTCGATGTCGATGTCGATGTCGATGTCGATGTCGATGTCGATGTCGATGTCGATGTCGATGTCGATGTCGATGTCGATGTCGATGTCGATGTCGATGTCGATGTCGATGTCGATGTCGATGTCGATGTCGATGTCGATGTCGATGTCGATGTCGATGTCGATGTCGATGTCGATGTCGATGTCGATGTCAATGTCAATGTCAATGTGAATGTCGATGTGAATGTCAATGTGAATGTCGATGTGAATGTCAATGTCAATGTCAATGTCAATGTGAATGTCAATGTGAATGACATGTCAATGTCAGTGTCAGTGCTAGTGAAAGTGTCATTGTCATTGTCAGTGTCAGTATCAGTGAAAGTGTCATTGTCAGTGTCAGTATCAGTGAAAGTGTCATTGTCATTGTCAGTGTCAGTGTCAGTGTCAGTGTCAGTGTCAGTGTCAGTGTCAGTGTCAGTGTCAGTGTCAGTGTCAGTGTCAGTGTCAGTGTCAGTGTCAGTGTCAGTGTCAGTGTCAATGTGAATGTGAATGTCAATGTCAATGTCAATGTGAATGTGAATGTGAATGTGAATGTGAATGTGAATGTGAATGTGAATGTGAATGTGAATGTGAATGTGAATGTGAATGTGAATGTGAATGTCGATGTCGATGTCGATGTCGATGTCGATGTCGATGTCGATGTCGATGTCGATGTCGATGTCGATGTCGATGTCGATGTCAATGTCAATGTCAATGTGAAAGTCAATATGAATGTGACTGTGAATGTGAACGTGAATGTGAATGTGTATGTCAATGTCAATGTCAATGTCAATGTCAATGTCAATGTGAATGACATGTCAATGTCAGTGTCAGTGTCAGTGAAAGTGTCATTGTCATTGTCAGTGTCAGTATCAGTGAAAGTGTCATTGTCATTGTCAGTGTCAGTGTCAGTGTCAGTGTCAGTGTCAGTGTCAATGTGAATGTGAATGTGAATGTCAATGTCAATGTCAATGTGAATGTCAATGTGAATGTCAATGTGAATGTCAATGTGAATGTCAATGTCAATGTCAATGTGAATGTCAATGTCAATGTCAATGTCAATGTGAATGTGAACGTGAATGTCAATGTCAATGTCAATGTCAATGTCAATGTCAATGTCAATGTCAATGTCAATGTCAATGTCAATGTCAATGTCAATGTCAATGTCAATGTCAATGTCAATGTCAAGGTCAATGTCAATGTCAATGTCAATGTCAATGTCAATGTCAATGTCAATGTCAATGTCAATGCGATTGCCAATGTCAATGTCAATGTCAATGTCAATGTCAATGTCAATGTCAATGTCAATGTCAATGTGAATGTCAATGTGAATGTCAATGTGAATGTCAATGTGAATGTCAATGTCAATGTGAATGTCAATGTGAATGTCAATGTCAATGTCAATGTCAATGTCAATGTCAATGTCAATGTCAATGTCAATGTCAATGTCAATGTCAATGTCAATGCGATTGTCAATGTCAATGTCAATGTCAATGTCAATGTCAATGTCAATGTCAATGTCAATGTGAATGTCGATGTGAATGTCAATGTCAATGTCAATGTCAATGTGAATGTCGATGTGAATGTCAATGTGAATGTCGATGTGAATGTCAATGTCAATGTCAATGTCAATGTGAATGTCAATGTGAATGACATGTCAATGTCAGTGTCAGTGTCAGTGAAAGTGTCATTGTCATTGTCAGTGTCAGTATCAGTGAAAGTGTCATTGTCAGTGTCAGTATCAGTGAAAGTGTCATTGTCATTGTCAGTGTCAGTGTCAGTGTCAGTGTCAGTGTCAGTGTCAGTGTCAGTGTCAGTGTCAGTGTCAGTGTCAGTGTCAGTGTCAGTGTCAATGTGAATGTGAATGTCAATGTCAATGTCAATGTGAGTGTGAATGTGAATGTGAATGTGAATGTGAATGTGAATGTGAATGTGAATGTCGATGTCGATGTCGATGTCGATGTCGATGTCGATGTCGATGTCGATGTCGATGTCGATGTCGATGTCGATGTCGATGTCGATGTCGATGTCGATGTCGATGTCGATGTCGATGTCGATGTCGATGTCGATGTCGATGTCGATGTCGATGTCGATGTCGATGTCAATGTCAATGTCCATGTCGATGTCGATGTCGATGTCGATGTCGATGTCGATGTCAATGTCAATGTGAAAGTCAATATGAATGTGACTGTGAATGTGAACGTGAATGTGTATGTCAATGTCAATGTCAATGTCAATGTCAATGTCAATGTGAATGACATGTCAATGTCAGTGTCAGTGTCAGTGAAAGTGTCATTGTCATTGTCAGTGTCAGTATCAGTGAAAGTGTCATTGTCATTGTCAGTGTCAGTGTCAGTGTCAGTGTCAATGCGAATGTGAATGTGAATGTCAATGTCAATGTCAATGTGAATGTCAATGTGAATGTCAATGTGAATGTCAATGTGAATGTCAATGTCAATGTCAATGTGAATGTCAATGTCAATGTCAATGTCAATGTCAATGTGAATGTGAATGTGAATGTGAATGTGAATGTGAATGTGAATGTGAATGTGAATGTGAATGTGAATGTGAATGTCGATGTCGATGTCGATGTCGATGTCGATGTCGATGTCGATGTCGATGTCGATGTCGATGTCGATGTCGATGTCGATGTCGATGTCGATGTCGATGTCGATGTCGATGTCGATGTCGATGTCGATGTCGATGTCGATGTCTTTGTCGATGTCGATGTCGATGTCGATGTCCATGTCAATGTCCATGTCAATGTCAATGTCAATGTCAATGTCAATGTCAATGTCAATGTCAATGTCAATGTGAAAGTCAATATGAATGTGACTGTGAATGTGAACGTGAATGTGTATGTCAATGTCAATGTCAATGTCAATGTCAATGTCAATGTGAATGACATGTCAATGTCAGTGTCAGTGTCAGTGAAAGTGTCATTGTCATTGTCAGTGTCAGTATCAGTGAAAGTGTCATTGTCATTGTCAGTGTCAGTGTCAGTGTCAGTGTCAGTGTCAGTGTCAATGCGAATGTGAATGTGAATGTCAATGTCAATGTCAATGTGAATGTCAATGTGAATGTCAATGTGAATGTCAATGTGAATGTCAATGTCAATGTCAATGTGAATGTCAATGTGAATGTCAATGTCAATGTGAATGTGAATGTGAATGTGAATGTGAATGTGAATGTGAATGTGAATGTGAATGTGAATGTCGATGTCGATGTCGATGTCGATGTCGATGTCGATGTCGATGTCGATGTCGATGTCGATGTCGATGTCGATGTCGATGTCGATGTCGATGTCGATGTCCATGTCCATGTCCATGTCAATGTCAATGTCAATGTCAATGTCAATGTGAAAGTCAATATGAATGTGACTGTGAATGTGAACGTGAATGTGTATGTCAATGTCAATGTCAATGTCAATGTCAATGTCAATGTCAATGTCAATGTGAATGACATGTCAATGTCAGTGTCAGTGTCAGTGAAAGTGTCATTGTCATTGTCAGTGTCAGTATCAGTGAAAGTGTCATTGTCAGTGTCAGTATCAGTGAAAGTGTCATTGTCATTGTCAGTGTCAGTGTCAGTGTCAGTGTCAGTGTCAGTGTCAGTGTCAGTGTCAGTGTCAGTGTCAGTGTCAGTGTCAGTGTCAGTGTCAGTGTCAGTGTCAGTGTCAGTGTCAATGTGAATGTGAATGTGAATGTGAATGTGAATGTGAATGTGAATGTGAATGTGAATGTGAATGTGAATGTGAATGTGAATGTGAATGTGAATGTCGATGTCGATGTCGATGTCGATGTCGATGTCGATGTCGATGTCGATGTCGATGTCGATGTCGATGTCGATGTCGATGTCGATGTCGATGTCGATGTCGATGTCGATGTCGATGTCGATGTCGATGTCGATGTCGATGTCGATGTCGATGTCGATGTCGATGTCGATGTCGATGTCGATGTCGATGTCGATGTCGATGTCGATGTCGATGTCGATGTCGATGTCGATGTCGATGTCCATGTCCATGTCCATGTCAATGTCGATGTGAATGTCAATGTCAATGTCAATGTCAATGTGAATGTCGATGTGAATGTCAATGTGAATGTCGATGTGAATGTCAATGTCAATGTCAATGTCAATGTGAATGTCAATGTGAATGACATGTCAATGTCAGTGTCAGTGCTAGTGAAAGTGTCATTGTCATTGTCAGTGTCAGTATCAGTGAAAGTGTCATTGTCAGTGTCAGTATCAGTGAAAGTGTCATTGTCATTGTCAGTGTCAGTGTCAGTGTCAGTGTCAGTGTCAGTGTCAGTGTCAGTGTCAGTGTCAGTGTCAGTGTCTGTGTCAGTGTCAGTGTCAGTGTCAGTGTCAGTGTCAGTGTCAATGTGAATGTGAATGTCAATGTCAATGTCAATGTGAATGTGAATGTGAATGTGAATGTGAATGTGAATGTGAATGTGAATGTGAATGTGAATGTGAATGTGAATGTGAATGTGAATGTGAATGTCGATGTCGATGTCGATGTCGATGTCGATGTCGATGTCGATGTCGATGTCGATGTCGATGTCGATGTCGATGTCGATGTCAATGTCAATGTCAATGTGAAAGTCAATATGAATGTGACTGTGAATGTGAACGTGAATGTGAATGTGTATGTCAATGTCAATGTCAATGTCAATGTCAATGTCAATGTGAATGACATGTCAATGTCAGTGTCAGTGTCAGTGAAAGTGTCATTGTCATTGTCAGTGTCAGTATCAGTGAAAGTGTCATTGTCATTGTCAGTGTCAGTGTCAGTGTCAGTGTCAGTGTCAGTGTCAATGTGAATGTGAATGTGAATGTCAATGTCAATGTCAATGTGAATGTCAATGTGAATGTCAATGTGAATGTCAATGTGAATGTCAATGTCAATGTCAATGTGAATGTCAATGTCAATGTCAATGTCAATGTGAATGTGAACGTGAATGTCAATGTCAATGTCAATGTCAATGTCAATGTCAATGTCAATGTCAATGTCAATGTCAATGTCAATGTCAATGTCAATGTCAATGTCAATGTCAATGTCAATGTCAAGGTCAATGTCAATGTCAATGTCAATGTCAATGTCAATGTCAATGTCAATGTCAATGTCAATGCGATTGCCAATGTCAATGTCAATGTCAATGTCAATGTCAATGTCAATGTCAATGTCAATGTCAATGTGAATGTCAATGTGAATGTCAATGTGAATGTCAATGTGAATGTCAATGTCAATGTGAATGTCAATGTGAATGTCAATGTCAATGTCAATGTCAATGTCAATGTCAATGTCAATGTCAATGTCAATGTCAATGTCAATGTCAATGTCAATGCGATTGTCAATGTCAATGTCAATGTCAATGTCAATGTCAATGTCAATGTCAATGTCAATGTGAATGTCGATGTGAATGTCAATGTCAATGTCAATGTCAATGTGAATGTCGATGTGAATGTCAATGTGAATGTCGATGTGAATGTCAATGTCAATGTCAATGTCAATGTGAATGTCAATGTGAATGACATGTCAATGTCAGTGTCAGTGTCAGTGAAAGTGTCATTGTCATTGTCAGTGTCAGTATCAGTGAAAGTGTCATTGTCAGTGTCAGTATCAGTGAAAGTGTCATTGTCATTGTCAGTGTCAGTGTCAGTGTCAGTGTCAGTGTCAGTGTCAGTGTCAGTGTCAGTGTCAGTGTCAGTGTCAGTGTCAGTGTCAGTGTCAATGTGAATGTGAATGTCAATGTCAATGTCAATGTGAGTGTGAATGTGAATGTGAATGTGAATGTGAATGTGAATGTGAATGTGAATGTCGATGTCGATGTCGATGTCGATGTCGATGTCGATGTCGATGTCGATGTCGATGTCGATGTCGATGTCGATGTCGATGTCGATGTCGATGTCGATGTCGATGTCGATGTCGATGTCGATGTCGATGTCGATGTCGATGTCGATGTCGATGTCGATGTCGATGTCAATGTCAATGTCCATGTCGATGTCGATGTCGATGTCGATGTCGATGTCGATGTCAATGTCAATGTGAAAGTCAATATGAATGTGACTGTGAATGTGAACGTGAATGTGTATGTCAATGTCAATGTCAATGTCAATGTCAATGTCAATGTGAATGACATGTCAATGTCAGTGTCAGTGTCAGTGAAAGTGTCATTGTCATTGTCAGTGTCAGTATCAGTGAAAGTGTCATTGTCATTGTCAGTGTCAGTGTCAGTGTCAGTGTCAATGCGAATGTGAATGTGAATGTCAATGTCAATGTCAATGTGAATGTCAATGTGAATGTCAATGTGAATGTCAATGTGAATGTCAATGTCAATGTCAATGTGAATGTCAATGTCAATGTCAATGTCAATGTCAATGTGAATGTGAATGTGAATGTGAATGTGAATGTGAATGTGAATGTGAATGTGAATGTGAATGTGAATGTGAATGTCGATGTCGATGTCGATGTCGATGTCGATGTCGATGTCGATGTCGATGTCGATGTCGATGTCGATGTCGATGTCGATGTCGATGTCGATGTCGATGTCGATGTCGATGTCGATGTCGATGTCGATGTCGATGTCGATGTCTTTGTCGATGTCGATGTCGATGTCGATGTCCATGTCAATGTCCATGTCAATGTCAATGTCAATGTCAATGTCAATGTCAATGTCAATGTCAATGTCAATGTGAAAGTCAATATGAATGTGACTGTGAATGTGAACGTGAATGTGTATGTCAATGTCAATGTCAATGTCAATGTCAATGTCAATGTGAATGACATGTCAATGTCAGTGTCAGTGTCAGTGAAAGTGTCATTGTCATTGTCAGTGTCAGTATCAGTGAAAGTGTCATTGTCATTGTCAGTGTCAGTGTCAGTGTCAGTGTCAGTGTCAGTGTCAATGCGAATGTGAATGTGAATGTCAATGTCAATGTCAATGTGAATGTCAATGTGAATGTCAATGTGAATGTCAATGTGAATGTCAATGTCAATGTCAATGTGAATGTCAATGTGAATGTCAATGTCAATGTGAATGTGAATGTGAATGTGAATGTGAATGTGAATGTGAATGTGAATGTGAATGTGAATGTCGATGTCGATGTCGATGTCGATGTCGATGTCGATGTCGATGTCGATGTCGATGTCGATGTCGATGTCGATGTCGATGTCGATGTCGATGTCGATGTCCATGTCCATGTCCATGTCAATGTCAATGTCAATGTCAATGTCAATGTGAAAGTCAATATGAATGTGACTGTGAATGTGAACGTGAATGTGTATGTCAATGTCAATGTCAATGTCAATGTCAATGTCAATGTCAATGTCAATGTGAATGACATGTCAATGTCAGTGTCAGTGTCAGTGAAAGTGTCATTGTCATTGTCAGTGTCAGTATCAGTGAAAGTGTCATTGTCAGTGTCAGTATCAGTGAAAGTGTCATTGTCATTGTCAGTGTCAGTGTCAGTGTCAGTGTCAGTGTCAGTGTCAGTGTCAGTGTCAGTGTCAGTGTCAGTGTCAGTGTCAGTGTCAGTGTCAGTGTCAGTGTCAGTGTCAGTGTCAATGTGAATGTGAATGTGAATGTGAATGTGAATGTGAATGTGAATGTGAATGTGAATGTGAATGTGAATGTGAATGTCGATGTCGATGTCGATGTCGATGTCGATGTCGATGTCGATGTCGATGTCGATGTCGATGTCGATGTCGATGTCGATGTCGATGTCGATGTCGATGTCGATGTCGATGTCGATGTCGATGTCGATGTCGATGTCGATGTCGATGTCGATGTCGATGTCGATGTCGATGTCGATGTCGATGTCGATGTCGATGTCGATGTCGATGTCGATGTCGATGTCGATGTCGATGTCGATGTCGATGTCGATGTCGATGTCGATGTCGATGTCGATGTCGATGTCGATGTCGATGTCGATGTCGATGTCGATGTCGATGTCGATGTCGATGTCGATGTCGATGTCGATGTCGATGTCGATGTCGATGTCGATGTCGATGTCGATGTCGATGTCGATGTCGATGTCGATGTCTTTGTCGATGTCGATGTCGATGTCGATGTCCATGTCAATGTCCATGTCAATGTCAATGTCAATGTCAATGTCAATGTCAATGTCAATGTCAATGTCAATGTCAATGTGAAAGTCAATATGAATGTGACTGTGAATGTGAACGTGAATGTGTATGTCAATGTCAATGTCAATGTCAATGTCAATGTCAATGTGAATGACATGTCAATGTCAGTGTCAGTGTCAGTGAAAGTGTCATTGTCATTGTCAGTGTCAGTATCAGTGAAAGTGTCATTGTCATTGTCAGTGTCAGTGTCAGTGTCAGTGTCAGTGTCAGTGTCAATGCGAATGTGAATGTGAATGTCAATGTCAATGTCAATGTGAATGTCAATGTGAATGTCAATGTGAATGTCAATGTGAATGTCAATGTCAATGTCAATGTGAATGTCAATGTGAATGTCAATGTCAATGTGAATGTGAATGTGAATGTGAATGTGAATGTGAATGTGAATGTCGATGTCGATGTCGATGTCGATGTCGATGTCGATGTCGATGTCGATGTCGATGTCGATGTCGATGTCAATGTGAATGTGAACGTGAACGTCAATGTCAATGTCAATGTCAATGTCAATGTCAATGTCAATGTCAATGTCAATGTCAATGTCAATGTCAATGTCAATGTCAATGTCAATGTCAATGTCAATGTCAAGGTCAATGTCAATGTCAATGTCAATGTCAATGTCAATGTCAATGTCAATGTCAATGCGATTGCCAATGTCAATGTCAATGTCAATGTCAATGTCAATGTCAATGTCAATGTCAATGTCAATGTGAATGTCAATGTGAATGTCAATGTGAATGTCAATGTGAATGTCAATGTCAATGTGAATGTCAATGTGAATGTCAATGTCAATGTCAATGTCAATGTCAATGTCAATGTCAATGTCAATGTCAATGTCAATGTCAATGTCAATGTCAATGTCAATGTCAATGCGATTGTCAATGTCAATGTCAATGTCAATGTCAATGTCAATGTCAATGTCAATGCGATTGTCAATGTCAATGTCAATGTCAATGTCAATGTCAATGTCAATGTCAATGTCAATGTCAATGTGAATGTCGATGTGAATGTCAATGTCAATGTCAATGTCAATGTGAATGTCGATGTGAATGTCAATGTGAATGTCGATGTGAATGTCAATGTCAATGTCAATGTCAATGTGAATGTCAATGTGAATGACATGTCAATGTCAGTGTCAGTGTCAGTGAAAGTGTCATTGTCATTGTCAGTGTCAGTATCAGTGAAAGTGTCATTGTCAGTGTCAGTATCAGTGAAAGTGTCATTGTCATTGTCAGTGTCAGTGTCAGTGTCAGTGTCAGTGTCAGTGTCAGTGTCAGTGTCAGTGTCAGTGTCAGTGTCAGTGTCAGTGTCAGTGTCAGTGTCAATGTGAATGTGAATGTCAATGTCAATGTGAGTGTGAATGTGAATGTGAATGTGAATGTGAATGTGAATGTGAATGTGAATGTCGATGTCGATGTCGATGTCGATGTCGATGTCGATGTCGATGTCGATGTCGATGTCGATGTCGATGTCGATGTCGATGTCGATGTCGATGTCGATGTCGATGTCGATGTCGATGTCGATGTCGATGTCGATGTCGATGTCGATGTCAATGTCAATGTCCATGTCGATGTCGATGTCGATGTCGATGTCGATGTCGATGTCAATGTCAATGTGAAAGTCAATATGAATGTGACTGTGAATGTGAACGTGAATGTGTATGTCAATGTCAATGTCAATGTCAATGTCAATGTCAATGTGAATGACATGTCAATGTCAGTGTCAGTGTCAGTGAAAGTGTCATTGTCATTGTCAGTGTCAGTATCAGTGAAAGTGTCATTGTCATTGTCAGTGTCAGTGTCAGTGTCAGTGTCAGTGTCAGTGTCAATGCGAATGTGAATGTGAATGTGAATGTCAATGTCAATGTGAATGTCAATGTGAATGTCAATGTGAATGTCAATGTGAATGTCAATGTCAATGTCAATGTGAATGTCAATGTCAATGTCAATGTCAATGTCAATGTCAATGTGAATGTGAATGTGAATGTGAATGTGAATGTGAATGTGAATGTGAATGTGAATGTCGATGTCGATGTCGATGTCGATGTCGATGTCGATGTCGATGTCGATGTCGATGTCGATGTCGATGTCGATGTCGATGTCGATGTCGATGTCGATGTCGATGTCGATGTCGATGTCTTTGTCGATGTCGATGTCAATGTCGATGTCCATGTCAATGTCCATGTCAATGTCAATGTCAATGTCAATGTCAATGTCAATGTCAATGTCAATGTCAATGTGAAAGTCAATATGAATGTGACTGTGAATGTGAACGTGAATGTGTATGTCAATGTCAATGTCAATGTCAATGTCAATGTCAATGTGAATGACATGTCAATGTCAGTGTCAGTGTCAGTGAAAGTGTCATTGTCATTGTCAGTGTCAGTATCAGTGAAAGTGTCATTGTCATTGTCAGTGTCAGTGTCAGTGTCAGTGTCAGTGTCAGTGTCAGTGTCAGTGTCAGTGTCAGTGTCAGTGTCAATGCGAATGTGAATGTGAATGTCAATGTCAATGTCAATGTGAATGTCAATGTGAATGTCAATGTGAATGTCAATGTGAATGTCAATGTCAATGTCAATGTGAATGTCAATGTGAATGTCAATGTCAATGTGAATGTGAATGTGAATGTGAATGTGAATGTGAATGTGAATGTGAATGTGAATGTGAATGTGAATGTGAATGTCGATGTCGATGTCGATGTCGATGTCGATGTCGATGTCGATGTCGATGTCGATGTCAATGTCAATGTCCATGTCGATGTCGATGTCGATGTCGATGTCGATGTCGATGTCAATGTCAATGTGAAAGTCAATATGAATGTGACTGTGAATGTGAACGTGAATGTGTATGTCAATGTCAATGTCAATGTCAATGTCAATGTCAATGTGAATGACATGTCAATGTCAGTGTCAGTGTCAGTGAAAGTGTCATTGTCATTGTCAGTGTCAGTATCAGTGAAAGTGTCATTGTCATTGTCAGTGTCAGTGTCAGTGTCAGTGTCAGTGTCAGTGTCAATGCGAATGTGAATGTGAATGTCAATGTCAATGTCAATGTGAATGTCAATGTGAATGTCAATGTGAATGTCAATGTGAATGTCAATGTCAATGTCAATGTCAATGTCAATGTCAATGTCAATGTCAATGTCAATGTGAATGTGAATGTGAATGTGAATGTGAATGTGAATGTGAATGTGAATGTGAATGTGAATGTGAATGTCGATGTCGATGTCGATGTCGATGTCGATGTCGATGTCGATGTCGATGTCTTTGTCGATGTCGATGTCGATGTCGATGTCCATGTCAATGTCCATGTCAATGTCAATGTCAATGTCAATGTCAATGTCAATGTCAATGTCAATGTCAATGTGAAAGTCAATATGAATGTGACTGTGAATGTGAACGTGAATGTGTATGTCAATGTCAATGTCAATGTCAATGTCAATGTCAATGTGAATGACATGTCAATGTCAGTGTCAGTGTCAGTGAAAGTGTCATTGTCATTGTCAGTGTCAGTATCAGTGAAAGTGTCATTGTCATTGTCAGTGTCAGTGTCAGTGTCAGTGTCAGTGTCAGTGTCAGTGTCAGTGTCAATGCGAATGTGAATGTGAATGTCAATGTCAATGTCAATGTGAATGTCAATGTGAATGTCAATGTGAATGTCAATGTGAATGTCAATGTCAATGTCAATGTGAATGTCAATGTGAATGTCAATGTCAATGTGAATGTGAATGTGAATGTGAATGTGAATGTGAATGTGAATGTGAATGTGAATGTGAATGTGAATGTCGATGTCGATGTCGATGTCGATGTCGATGTCGATGTCGATGTCGATGTCGATGTCGATGTCGATGTCGATGTCGATGTCGATGTCGATGTCGATGTCGATGTCGATGTCGATGTCGATGTCGATGTCGATGTCGATGTCGATGTCGATGTCGATGTCGATGTCGATGTCGATGTCGATGTCGATGTCGATGTCGATGTCGATGTCGATGTCAATGTCAATGTCCATGTCGATGTCGATGTCGATGTCGATGTCGATGTCGATGTCAATGTCAATGTGAAAGTCAATATGAATGTGACTGTGAATGTGAACGTGAATGTGTATGTCAATGTCAATGTCAATGTCAATGTCAATGTCAATGTGAATGACATGTCAATGTCAGTGTCAGTGTCAGTGAAAGTGTCATTGTCATTGTCAGTGTCAGTATCAGTGAAAGTGTCATTGTCATTGTCAGTGTCAGTGTCAGTGTCAGTGTCAGTGTCAGTGTCAATGCGAATGTGAATGTGAATGTGAATGTCAATGTCAATGTCAATGTGAATGTCAATGTGAATGTCAATGTGAATGTGAATGTGAATGTCAATGTCAATGTCAATGTGAATGTCAATGTCAATGTCAATGTCAATGTCAATGTCAATGTGAATGTGAATGTGAATGTGAATGTGAATGTGAATGTGAATGTGAATGTGAATGTCGATGTCGATGTCGATGTCGATGTCGATGTCGATGTCGATGTCGATGTCGATGTCGATGTCGATGTCGATGTCGATGTCGATGTCGATGTCGATGTCGATGTCGATGTCTTTGTCGATGTCGATGTCGATGTCGATGTCCATGTCAATGTCCATGTCAATGTCAATGTCAATGTCAATGTCAATGTCAATGTCAATGTCAATGTCAATGTGAAAGTCAATATGAATGTGACTGTGAATGTGAACGTGAATGTGTATGTCAATGTCAATGTCAATGTCAATGTCAATGTCAATGTGAATGACATGTCAATGTCAGTGTCAGTGTCAGTGAAAGTGTCATTGTCATTGTCAGTGTCAGTATCAGTGAAAGTGTCATTGTCATTGTCAGTGTCAGTGTCAGTGTCAGTGTCAGTGTCAGTGTCAGTGTCAATGCGAATGTGAATGTGAATGTCAATGTCAATGTCAATGTGAATGTCAATGTGAATGTCAATGTGAATGTCAATGTGAATGTCAATGTCAATGTCAATGTGAATGTCAATGTGAATGTCAATGTCAATGTGAATGTGAATGTGAATGTGAATGTGAATGTGAATGTGAATGTGAATGTGAATGTGAATGTGAATGTCGATGTCGATGTCGATGTCGATGTCGATGTCGATGTCGATGTCGATGTCGATGTCAATGTCAATGTCCATGTCGATGTCGATGTCGATGTCGATGTCGATGTCGATGTCAATGTCAATGTGAAAGTCAATATGAATGTGACTGTGAATGTGAACGTGAATGTGTATGTCAATGTCAATGTCAATGTCAATGTCAATGTCAATGTGAATGACATGTCAATGTCAGTGTCAGTGTCAGTGAAAGTGTCATTGTCATTGTCAGTGTCAGTATCAGTGAAAGTGTCATTGTCATTGTCAGTGTCAGTGTCAGTGTCAGTGTCAGTGTCAGTGTCAATGCGAATGTGAATGTGAATGTCAATGTCAATGTCAATGTGAATGTCAATGTGAATGTCAATGTGAATGTCAATGTGAATGTCAATGTCAATGTCAATGTCAATGTCAATGTCAATGTCAATGTCAATGTCAATGTGAATGTGAATGTGAATGTGAATGTGAATGTGAATGTGAATGTGAATGTGAATGTGAATGTCGATGTCGATGTCGATGTCGATGTCGATGTCGATGTCGATGTCGATGTCGATGTCGATGTCGATGTCGATGTCGATGTCGATGTCGATGTCGATGTCGATGTCGATGTCGATGTCTTTGTCGATGTCGATGTCGATGTCGATGTCCATGTCAATGTCCATGTCAATGTCAATGTCAATGTCAATGTCAATGTCAATGTCAATGTCAATGTCAATGTCAATGTCAATGTGAAAGTCAATATGAATGTGACTGTGAATGTGAACGTGAATGTGTATGTCAATGTCAATGTCAATGTCAATGTCAATGTCAATGTGAATGACATGTCAATGTCAGTGTCAGTGTCAGTGAAAGTGTCATTGTCATTGTCAGTGTCAGTATCAGTGAAAGTGTCATTGTCATTGTCAGTGTCAGTGTCAGTGTCAGTGTCAGTGTCAGTGTCAGTGTCAGTGTCAATGCGAATGTGAATGTGAATGTCAATGTCAATGTCAATGTGAATGTCAATGTGAATGTCAATGTGAATGTCAATGTGAATGTCAATGTCAATGTCAATGTGAATGTCAATGTGAATGTCAATGTCAATGTGAATGTGAATGTGAATGTCAATGTCAATGTGAGTGTGAATGTGAATGTGAATGTGAATGTGAATGTGAATGTGAATGTCGATGTCGATGTCGATGTCGATGTCGATGTCGATGTCGATGTCGATGTCGATGTCGATGTCGATGTCGATGTCGATGTCGATGTCGATGTCGATGTCGATGTCGATGTCGATGTCGATGTCAATGTCAATGTCCATGTCGATGTCGATGTCGATGTCGATGTCGATGTCGATGTCAATGTCAATGTGAAAGTCAATATGAATGTGACTGTGAATGTGAACGTGAATGTGTATGTCAATGTCAATGTCAATGTCAATGTCAATGTCAATGTGAATGACATGTCAATGTCAGTGTCAGTGTCAGTGAAAGTGTCATTGTCATTGTCAGTGTCAGTATCAGTGAAAGTGTCATTGTCATTGTCAGTGTCAGTGTCAGTGTCAGTGTCAGTGTCAGTGTCAATGCGAATGTGAATGTGAATGTCAATGTCAATGTCAATGTGAATGTCAATGTGAATGTCAATGTGAATGTCAATGTGAATGTCAATGTCAATGTCAATGTGAATGTCAATGTCAATGTCAATGTCAATGTCAATGTCAATGTGAATGTGAATGTGAATGTGAATGTGAATGTGAATGTGAATGTGAATGTGAATGTGAATGTCGATGTCGATGTCGATGTCGATGTCGATGTCGATGTCGATGTCGATGTCGATGTCGATGTCGATGTCGATGTCGATGTCGATGTCGATGTCGATGTCGATGTCGATGTCGATGTCGATGTCTTTGTCGATGTCGATGTCGATGTCGATGTCCATGTCAATGTCCATGTCAATGTCAATGTCAATGTCAATGTCAATGTCAATGTCAATGTCAATGTCAATGTGAAAGTCAATATGAATGTGACTGTGAATGTGAACGTGAATGTGTATGTCAATGTCAATGTCAATGTCAATGTCAATGTCAATGTGAATGACATGTCAATGTCAGTGTCAGTGTCAGTGAAAGTGTCATTGTCATTGTCAGTGTCAGTATCAGTGAAAGTGTCATTGTCATTGTCAGTGTCAGTGTCAGTGTCAGTGTCAGTGTCAGTGTCAATGCGAATGTGAATGTGAATGTCAATGTCAATGTCAATGTGAATGTCAATGTGAATGTCAATGTGAATGTCAATGTGAATGTCAATGTCAATGTCAATGTGAATGTCAATGTGAATGTCAATGTCAATGTGAATGTGAATGTGAATGTGAATGTGAATGTGAATGTGAATGTGAATGTCGATGTCGATGTCGATGTCGATGTCGATGTCGATGTCGATGTCGATGTCGATGTCGATGTCGATGTCGATGTCGATGTCGATGTCGATGTCGATGTCCATGTCCATGTCCATGTCAATGTCAATGTCAATGTCAATGTCAATGTGAAAGTCAATATGAATGTGACTGTGAATGTGAACGTGAATGTGTATGTCAATGTCAATGTCAATGTCAATGTCAATGTCAATGTCAATGTGAATGACATGTCAATGTCAGTGTCAGTGTCAGTGAAAGTGTCATTGTCATTGTCAGTGTCAGTATCAGTGAAAGTGTCATTGTCAGTGTCAGTATCAGTGAAAGTGTCATTGTCATTGTCAGTGTCAGTGTCAGTGTCAGTGTCAGTGTCAGTGTCAGTGTCAGTGTCAGTGTCAGTGTCAGTGTCAGTGTCAGTGTCAGTGTCAGTGTCAATGTGAATGTGAATGTCAATGTGAATGTGAATGTGAATGTGAATGTGAATGTGAATGTGAATGTGAATGTGAATGTGAATGTGAATGTCGATGTCGATGTCGATGTCGATGTCGATGTCGATGTCGATGTCGATGTCGATGTCGATGTCGATGTCGATGTCGATGTCGATGTCGATGTCGATGTCGATGTCGATGTCGATGTCGATGTCGAGTCGATGTCGATGTCGATGTCGATGTCGATGTCGATGTCGATGTCGATGTCGATGTCGATGTCGATGTCGATGTCTTTGTCGATGTCGATGTCGATGTCGATGTCCATGTCAATGTCCATGTCAATGTCAATGTCAATGTCAATGTCAATGTCAATGTCAATGTCAATGTCAATGTGAAAGTCAATATGAATGTGACTGTGAATGTGAACGTGAATGTGTATGTCAATGTCAATGTCAATGTCAATGTCAATGTCAATGTGAATGACATGTCAATGTCAGTGTCAGTGTCAGTGAAAGTGTCATTGTCATTGTCAGTGTCAGTATCAGTGAAAGTGTCATTGTCATTGTCAGTGTCAGTGTCAGTGTCAGTGTCAGTGTCAGTGTCAATGCGAATGTGAATGTGAATGTCAATGTCAATGTCAATGTGAATGTCAATGTGAATGTCAATGTGAATGTCAATGTGAATGTCAATGTCAATGTCAATGTGAATGTCAATGTGAATGTCAATGTCAATGTGAATGTGAATGTGAATGTGAATGTGAATGTGAATGTCGATGTCGATGTCGATGTCGATGTCGATGTCGATGTCGATGTCGATGTCGATGTCGATGTCGATGTCGATGTCGATGTCGATGTCGATGTCGATGTCGATGTCGATGTCGATGTCGATGTCGATGTCGATGTCGATGTCGATGTCGATGTCGATGTCGATGTCGATGTCGATGTCGATGTCGATGTCGATGTCGATGTCGATGTCGATGTCGATGTCAATGTCAATGTCCATGTCGATGTCGATGTCGATGTCGATGTCGATGTCGATGTCAATGTCAATGTGAAAGTCAATATGAATGTGACTGTGAATGTGAACGTGAATGTGTATGTCAATGTCAATGTCAATGTCAATGTCAATGTCAATGTGAATGACATGTCAATGTCAGTGTCAGTGTCAGTGAAAGTGTCATTGTCATTGTCAGTGTCAGTATCAGTGAAAGTGTCATTGTCATTGTCAGTGTCAGTGTCAGTGTCAGTGTCAGTGTCAGTGTCAATGCGAATGTGAATGTGAATGTCAATGTCAATGTCAATGTGAATGTCAATGTGAATGTCAATGTGAATGTCAATGTGAATGTCAATGTCAATGTCAATGTGAATGTCAATGTCAATGTCAATGTCAATGTCAATGTGAATGTGAATGTGAATGTGAATGTGAATGTGAATGTGAATGTGAATGTGAATGTGAATGTGAATGTCGATGTCGATGTCGATGTCGATGTCGATGTCGATGTCGATGTCGATGTCGATGTCGATGTCGATGTCGATGTCGATGTCGATGTCGATGTCGATGTCGATGTCGATGTCGATGTCGATGTCTTTGTCGATGTCGATGTCGATGTCGATGTCCATGTCAATGTCCATGTCAATGTCAATGTCAATGTCAATGTCAATGTCAATGTCAATGTCAATGTCAATGTGAAAGTCAATATGAATGTGACTGTGAATGTGAACGTGAATGTGTATGTCAATGTCAATGTCAATGTCAATGTCAATGTCAATGTGAATGACATGTCAATGTCAGTGTCAGTGTCAGTGAAAGTGTCATTGTCATTGTCAGTGTCAGTATCAGTGAAAGTGTCATTGTCAGTGTCAGTGTCAGTGTCAGTGTCAGTGTCAGTGTCAATGCGAATGTGAATGTGAATGTCAATGTCAATGTCAATGTGAATGTCAATGTGAATGTCAATGTGAATGTCAATGTGAATGTCAATGTGAATGTCAATGTCAATGTCAATGTGAATGTCAATGTCAATGTGAATGTGAATGTGAATGTGAATGTGAATGTGAATGTGAATGTGAATGTGAATGTGAATGTGAATGTGAATGTGAATGTGAATGTGAATGTGAATGTGAATGTGAATGTGAATGTGAATGTGAATGTGAATGTGAATGTGAATGTGAATGTGAATGTGAATGTGAATGTGAATGTGAATGTGAATGTGGATGTCGATGTCGATGTCGATGTCGATGTCGATGTCGATGTCGATGTCGATGTCGATGTCGATGTCGATGTCGATGTCGATGTCGATGTCGATGTCGATGTCAATGTCCATGCGATTGTCAATGTCAATGTCAATGTCAATGTCAATGTCAATGTCAATGTCAATGTCGATGTCAATGTCAATGTCAATGTCAATGTGAAAGTCAATATGAATGTGACTGTGAATGTGAACGTGAATGTGTATGTCAATGTCAATGTCAATGTCAATGTCAATGTCAATGTCAATGTCAATGTCAATGTCAATGTCAATGTCAATGTCAATGTCAATGTCAATGTCAATGTCAATGTCAATGTCAATGTCAATGTCAATGTCAATGTCAATGTCAATGTCAATGTCAATGTCAATGTCAATGTCAATGTCAATGTCAATGTCAATGTCAATGTCAATGTCAAGGTCAATGTCAATGTCAATGTCAATGTCAATGTCAATGTCAATGTCAATGTCAATGTCAATGTCAATGCGATTGCCAATGTCAATGTCAATGTCAATGTCAATGTGAATGTCAATGTCAATGTCAATGTGAATGTGAATGTCAATGTGAATGTCAATGTCAATGTCAATGTCAATGTGAATGTGAATGTGAATGTGAATGTCAATGTCAATGTCAAGGTCAATGTCAATGTCAATGTCAATGTCAAAGCGATTGTCATTGTCAATGTCAATGTCAATGTCAATGTCAATGTCAATGTGAATGTCGATGTGAATGTCAATGTCAATGTCAATGTCAATGTGAATGTCGATGTGAATGTCAATGTGAATGTCGATGTGAATGTCAATGTCAATGTCAATGTGAATGTCAATGTGAATGACATGTCAATGTCAGTGTCAGTGTCAGTGAAAGTGTCATTGTCATTGTCAGTGTCAGTATCAGTGAAAGTGTCA
The DNA here is from genome assembly GCA_963971365.1 of Lasioglossum villosulum. NCBI lineage: Eukaryota > Metazoa > Arthropoda > Insecta > Hymenoptera > Halictidae > Lasioglossum > Lasioglossum villosulum. The sequence continues at coordinate 23,129,843 of OZ020496.1, read as the reverse complement.
TTGTCAGTGTCAGTATCAGTGAAAGTGTCATTGTCATTGTCAGTGTCAGTGTCAGTGTCAGTGTCAGTGTCAGTGTCAGTGTCAGTGTCAGTGTCAGTGTCAGTGTCAGTGTCAGTGTCAGTGTCAGTGTCAGTGTCAGTGTCAGTGTCAGTGTCAGTGTCAATGTGAATGTGAATGTGAATGTGAATGTCAATGTCAATGTGAATGTCAATGTGAATGTCAATGTGAATGTCAATGTGAATGTCAATGTGAATGTCAATGTCAATGTCAATGTGAATGTCAATGTCAATGTCAATGTCAATGTGAATGTGAATGTGAATGTCGATGTCGATGTCGATGTCGATGTCGATGTCGATGTCGATGTCGATGTCGATGTCGATGTCGATGTCAATGTCAATGTCAATGTCAATGTCAATGTCAATGCGATTGCCAATGTCAATGTCAATGTCAATGTGAATGTGAATGTGAATGTGAATGTGAATGTGAATGTGAATGTGAATGTGAATGTGAATGTGAATGTCGATGTCGATGTCGATGTCGATGTCGATGTCGATGTCGATGTCGATGTCGATGTCTTTGTCGATGTCGATGTCGATGTCGATGTCCATGTCAATGTCCATGTCAATGTCAATGTCAATGTCAATGTCAATGTCAATGTCAATGTCAATGTCAATGTGAAAGTCAATATGAATGTGACTGTGAATGTGAACGTGAATGTGTATGTCAATGTCAATGTCAATGTCAATGTCAATGTCAATGTGAATGACATGTCAATGTCAGTGTCAGTGTCAGTGAAAGTGTCATTGTCATTGTCAGTGTCAGTATCAGTGAAAGTGTCATTGTCAGTGTCAGTGTCAGTGTCAGTGTCAGTGTCAGTGTCAATGCGAATGTGAATGTGAATGTCAATGTCAATGTCAATGTGAATGTCAATGTGAATGTCAATGTGAATGTCAATGTGAATGTCAATGTCAATGTCAATGTGAATGTCAATGTCAATGTGAATGTGAATGTGAATGTGAATGTGAATGTGAATGTGAATGTGAATGTGAATGTGAATGTGAATGTGAATGTGAATGTGAATGTGAATGTGAATGTGAATGTGAATGTGAATGTGAATGTGAATGTGAATGTGAATGTGAATGTGAATGTGAATGTGAATGTGAATGTGAATGTGAATGTGAATGTGAATGTGAATGTGAATGTGAATGTGAATGTGAATGTGAATGTGAATGTGAATGTGAATGTCGATGTCGATGTCGATGTCGATGTCGATGTCGATGTCGATGTCGATGTCGATGTCGATGTCGATGTCGATGTCGATGTCGATGTCGATGTCGATGTCGATGTCGATGTCGATGTCGATGTCGATGTCGATGTCGATGTCGATGTCGATGTCGATGTCGATGTCGATGTCGATGTCGATGTCGATGTCGATGTCGATGTCGATGTCGATGTCGATGTCGATGTCGATGTCGATGTCGATGTCGATGTCGATGTCGATGTCGATGTCGATGTCGATGTCGATGTCGATGTCGATGTCGATGTCGATGTCGATGTCGATGTCGATGTCGATGTCGATGTCGATGTCGATGTCGATGTCGATGTCGATGTCGATGTCGATGTCGATGTCGATGTCGATGTCGATGTCGATGTCGATGTCGATGTCGATGTCGATGTCGATGTCGATGTCGATGTCGATGTCGATGTCGATGTCGATGTCGATGTCGATGTCGATGTCGATGTCGATGTCGATGTCGATGTCGATGTCGATGTCGATGTCGATGTCAATGTCCATGCGATTGTCAATGTCAATGTCAATGTCAATGTCAATGTCAATGTCAATGTCGATGTCAATGTCAATGTCAATGTCAATGTCAATGTGAAAGTCAATATGAATGTGACTGTGAATGTGAACGTGAATGTGTATGTCAATGTCAATGTCAATGTCAATGTCAATGTCAATGTCAATGTCAATGTCAATGTCAATGTCAATGTCAATGTCAATGTCAATGTCAATGTCAATGTCAATGTCAATGTCAATGTCAATGTCAATGTCAATGTCAATGTCAATGTCAATGTCAATGTCAATGTCAATGTCAATGTCAATGTCAATGTCAATGTCAATGTCAAGGTCAATGTCAATGTCAATGTCAATGTCAATGTCAATGTCAATGTCAATGTCAATGTCAATGTCAATGCGATTGCCAATGTCAATGTCAATGTCAATGTCAATGTGAATGTCAATGTCAATGTCAATGTGAATGTGAATGTCAATGTGAATGTCAATGTCAATGTCAATGTGAATGTGAATGTGAATGTGAATGTGAATGTCAATGTCAATGTCAAGGTCAATGTCAATGTCAATGTCAATGTCAAAGCGATTGTCATTGTCAATGTCAATGTCAATGTCAATGTCAATGTCAATGTGAATGTCGATGTGAATGTCAATGTCAATGTCAATGTCAATGTGAATGTCGATGTGAATGTCAATGTGAATGTCGATGTGAATGTCAATGTCAATGTCAATGTGAATGTCAATGTGAATGACATGTCAATGTCAGTGTCAGTGTCAGTGAAAGTGTCATTGTCATTGTCAGTGTCAGTATCAGTGAAAGTGTCATTGTCAGTGTCAGTATCAGTGAAAGTGTCATTGTCATTGTCAGTGTCAGTGTCAGTGTCAGTGTCAGTGTCAGTGTCAGTGTCAGTGTCAGTGTCAGTGTCAGTGTCAGTGTCAGTGTCAGTGTCAGTGTCAGTGTCAGTGTCAGTGTCAGTGTCAGTGTCAATGTGAATGTGAATGTGAATGTGAATGTCAATGTCAATGTGAATGTCAATGTGAATGTCAATGTGAATGTCAATGTGAATGTCAATGTGAATGTCAATGTCAATGTCAATGTGAATGTCAATGTCAATGTCAATGTCAATGTGAATGTGAATGTGAATGTCGATGTCGATGTCGATGTCGATGTCGATGTCGATGTCGATGTCGATGTCGATGTCGATGTCGATGTCAATGTCAATGTCAATGTCAATGTCAATGTCAATGCGATTGCCAATGTCAATGTCAATGTCAATGTGAATGTGAATGTGAATGTCAATGTCAATGTCAATGTGAATGTCAATGTGAATGTCAATGTGAATGTCAATGTCAATGTCAATGTCAATGTGAATGTCAATGTGAATGTCAATGTCAATGTCAATGTCAATGTCAATGTCAATGTCAATGTCAATGTCAATGTCAATGTCAATGCGATTGCCAATGTCAATGTCAATGTCAATGTGAATGTGAATGTGAATGTCAATGTCAATGTCAATGTGAATGTCAATGTGAATGTCAATGTCAATGTCAATGTCAATGTCAATGTCAATGTCAATGTCAATGTCAATGTCAATGTCAATGTCAATGCGATTGTCAATGTCAATGTCAATGTCAATGTCAATGTCAATGTCAATGTCAATGTGAATGTCAATGTGAATGTCAATGTGAATGTCAATGTGAATGTCAATGTCAATGTGAATGTCAATGTGAATGTCAATGTCAATGTCAATGTCAATGTCAATGTCAATGTCAATGTCAATGTCAATGTCAATGTCAATGTCAATGTCAATGTCAATGTCAATGCGATTGTCAATGTCAATGTCAATGTCAATGTCAATGTCAATGTCAATGTCAATGTGAATGTCGATGTGAATGTCAATGTCAATGTCAATGTCAATGTGAATGTCGATGTGAATGTCAATGTGAATGTCGATGTGAATGTCAATGTCAATGTCAATGTCAATGTGAATGTCAATGTGAATGACATGTCAATGTCAGTGTCAGTGTCAGTGAAAGTGTCATTGTCATTGTCAGTGTCAGTATCAGTGAAAGTGTCATTGTCAGTGTCAGTATCAGTGAAAGTGTCATTGTCATTGTCAGTGTCAGTGTCAGTGTCAGTGTCAGTGTCAGTGTCAGTGTCAGTGTCAGTGTCAGTGTCAGTGTCAGTGTCAGTGTCAATGTGAATGTGAATGTCAATGTCAATGTGAATGTGAATGTGAATGTGAATGTGAATGTGAATGTGAATGTGAATGTGAATGTGAATGTGAATGTCGATGTCGATGTCGATGTCGATGTCGATGTCGATGTCGATGTCGATGTCGATGTCGATGTCGATGTCGATGTCGATGTCGATGTCGATGTCGATGTCGATGTCGATGTCGATGTCGATGTCGATGTCGATGTCGATGTCGATGTCGATGTCGATGTCGATGTCGATGTCGATGTCGATGTCGATGTCGATGTCGATGTCGATGTCGATGTCGATGTCGATGTCGATGTCGATGTCGATGTCGATGTCGATGTCGATGTCGATGTCGATGTCGATGTCGATGTCGATGTCGATGTCGATGTCGATGTCGATGTCGATGTCGATGTCGATGTCGATGTCGATGTCGATGTCGATGTCGATGTCGATGTCGATGTCGATGTCGATGTCGATGTCGATGTCGATGTCGATGTCGATGTCAATGTCCATGCGATTGTCAATGTCAATGTCAATGTCAATGTCAATGTCAATGTCAATGTCGATGTCAATGTCAATGTCAATGTCAATGTCAATGTGAAAGTCAATATGAATGTGACTGTGAATGTGAACGTGAATGTGTATGTCAATGTCAATGTCAATGTCAATGTCAATGTCAATGTCAATGTCAATGTCAATGTCAATGTCAATGTCAATGTCAATGTCAATGTCAATGTCAATGTCAATGTCAATGTCAATGTCAATGTCAATGTCAATGTCAATGTCAATGTCAATGTCAATGTCAATGTCAATGTCAATGTCAATGTCAATGTCAATGTCAATGTCAATGTCAATGTCAAGGTCAATGTCAATGTCAATGTCAATGTCAATGTCAATGTCAATGTCAATGTCAATGTCAATGTCAATGCGATTGCCAATGTCAATGTCAATGTCAATGTCAATGTGAATGTCAATGTCAATGTCAATGTGAATGTGAATGTCAATGTGAATGTCAATGTCAATGTCAATGTCAATGTGAATGTGAATGTGAATGTGAATGTCAATGTCAATGTCAAGGTCAATGTCAATGTCAATGTCAATGTCAAAGCGATTGTCATTGTCAATGTCAATGTCAATGTCAATGTCAATGTCAATGTGAATGTCGATGTGAATGTCAATGTCAATGTCAATGTCAATGTGAATGTCGATGTGAATGTCAATGTGAATGTCGATGTGAATGTCAATGTCAATGTCAATGTGAATGTCAATGTGAATGACATGTCAATGTCAGTGTCAGTGTCAGTGAAAGTGTCATTGTCATTGTCAGTGTCAGTATCAGTGAAAGTGTCATTGTCAGTGTCAGTATCAGTGAAAGTGTCATTGTCATTGTCAGTGTCAGTGTCAGTGTCAGTGTCAGTGTCAGTGTCAGTGTCAGTGTCAGTGTCAGTGTCAGTGTCAGTGTCAGTGTCAGTGTCAGTGTCAGTGTCAGTGTCAGTGTCAGTGTCAGTGTCAGTGTCAATGTGAATGTGAATGTGAATGTGAATGTCAATGTCAATGTGAATGTCAATGTGAATGTCAATGTGAATGTCAATGTGAATGTCAATGTGAATGTCAATGTCAATGTCAATGTGAATGTCAATGTCAATGTCAATGTCAATGTGAATGTGAATGTGAATGTCGATGTCGATGTCGATGTCGATGTCGATGTCGATGTCGATGTCGATGTCAATGTCAATGTCAATGTCAATGTCAATGTCAATGCGATTGCCAATGTCAATGTCAATGTCAATGTGAATGTGAATGTGAATGTGAATGTGAATGTGAATGTGAATGTGAATGTGAATGTGAATGTGAATGTCGATGTCGATGTCGATGTCGATGTCGATGTCGATGTCGATGTCGATGTCGATGTCTTTGTCGATGTCGATGTCGATGTCGATGTCCATGTCAATGTCCATGTCAATGTCAATGTCAATGTCAATGTCAATGTCAATGTCAATGTCAATGTCAATGTCAATGTGAAAGTCAATATGAATGTGACTGTGAATGTGAACGTGAATGTGTATGTCAATGTCAATGTCAATGTCAATGTCAATGTCAATGTGAATGACATGTCAATGTCAGTGTCAGTGTCAGTGAAAGTGTCATTGTCATTGTCAGTGTCAGTATCAGTGAAAGTGTCATTGTCAGTGTCAGTGTCAGTGTCAGTGTCAGTGTCAGTGTCAATGCGAATGTGAATGTGAATGTCAATGTCAATGTCAATGTGAATGTCAATGTGAATGTCAATGTGAATGTCAATGTGAATGTGAATGTGAATGTGAATGTGAATGTGAATGTCGATGTCGATGTCGATGTCGATGTCGATGTCGATGTCGATGTCGATGTCGATGTCGATGTCGATGTGAATGTCGATGTCGATGTCGATGTCGATGTCGATGTCGATGTCGATGTCGATGTCGATGTCGATGTCGATGTCGATGTCGATGTCGATGTCGATGTCGATGTCGATGTCGATGTCGATGTCGATGTCGATGTCAATGTCAATGTCAATGTCAATGTCAATGTCAATGCGATTGCCAATGTCAATGTCAATGTCAATGTGAATGTGAATGTGAATGTGAATGTGAATGTGAATGTGAATGTGAATGTGAATGTGAATGTGAATGTGAATGTCGATGTCGATGTCGATGTCGATGTCGATGTCGATGTCGATGTCGATGTCGATGTCTTTGTCGATGTCGATGTCGATGTCGATGTCCATGTCAATGTCCATGTCAATGTCAATGTCAATGTCAATGTCAATGTCAATGTCAATGTCAATGTCAATGTGAAAGTCAATATGAATGTGACTGTGAATGTGAACGTGAATGTGTATGTCAATGTCAATGTCAATGTCAATGTCAATGTCAATGTGAATGACATGTCAATGTCAGTGTCAGTGTCAGTGAAAGTGTCATTGTCATTGTCAGTGTCAGTATCAGTGAAAGTGTCATTGTCAGTGTCAGTGTCAGTGTCAGTGTCAGTGTCAGTGTCAATGCGAATGTGAATGTGAATGTCAATGTCAATGTCAATGTGAATGTCAATGTGAATGTCAATGTGAATGTCAATGTGAATGTCAATGTGAATGTCAATGTCAATGTCAATGTGAATGTCAATGTGAATGTGAATGTGAATGTGAATGTGAATGTGAATGTGAATGTGAATGTGAATGTGAATGTGAATGTGAATGTGAATGTGAATGTGAATGTGAATGTGAATGTGAATGTGAATGTGAATGTGAATGTGAATGTGAATGTGAATGTGAATGTGAATGTGAATGTGAATGTGAATGTGAATGTGAATGTGAATGTGAATGTGAATGTGAATGTGAATGTGAATGTGAATGTGAATGTGAATGTCGATGTCGATGTCGATGTCGATGTCGATGTCGATGTCGATGTCGATGTCGATGTCGATGTCGATGTCGATGTCGATGTCGATGTCGATGTCGATGTCGATGTCGATGTCGATGTCGATGTCGATGTCGATGTCGATGTCGATGTCGATGTCGATGTCGATGTCGATGTCGATGTCGATGTCGATGTCGATGTCGATGTCGATGTCGATGTCGATGTCGATGTCGATGTCGATGTCGATGTCGATGTCGATGTCGATGTCGATGTCGATGTCGATGTCGATGTCGATGTCGATGTCGATGTCGATGTCGATGTCGATGTCGATGTCGATGTCGATGTCGATGTCGATGTCGATGTCGATGTCGATGTCGATGTCGATGTCGATGTCGATGTCGATGTCGATGTCGATGTCGATGTCGATGTCGATGTCGATGTCGATGTCGATGTCGATGTCGATGTCGATGTCGATGTCGATGTCAATGTCCATGCGATTGTCAATGTCAATGTCAATGTCAATGTCAATGTCAATGTCAATGTCGATGTCAATGTCAATGTCAATGTCAATGTCAATGTGAAAGTCAATATGAATGTGACTGTGAATGTGAACGTGAATGTGTATGTCAATGTCAATGTCAATGTCAATGTCAATGTCAATGTCAATGTCAATGTCAATGTCAATGTCAATGTCAATGTCAATGTCAATGTCAATGTCAATGTCAATGTCAATGTCAATGTCAATGTCAATGTCAATGTCAATGTCAATGTCAATGTCAATGTCAATGTCAATGTCAATGTCAATGTCAATGTCAATGTCAAGGTCAATGTCAATGTCAATGTCAATGTCAATGTCAATGTCAATGTCAATGTCAATGTCAATGTCAATGCGATTGCCAATGTCAATGTCAATGTCAATGTCAATGTGAATGTCAATGTCAATGTCAATGTGAATGTGAATGTCAATGTGAATGTCAATGTCAATGTCAATGTCAATGTGAATGTGAATGTGAATGTGAATGTCAATGTCAAGGTCAATGTCAATGTCAATGTCAATGTCAAAGCGATTGTCATTGTCAATGTCAATGTCAATGTCAATGTCAATGTCAATGTGAATGTCGATGTGAATGTCAATGTCAATGTCAATGTCAATGTGAATGTCGATGTGAATGTCAATGTGAATGTCGATGTGAATGTCAATGTCAATGTCAATGTGAATGTCAATGTGAATGACATGTCAATGTCAGTGTCAGTGTCAGTGAAAGTGTCATTGTCATTGTCAGTGTCAGTATCAGTGAAAGTGTCATTGTCAGTGTCAGTATCAGTGAAAGTGTCATTGTCATTGTCAGTGTCAGTGTCAGTGTCAGTGTCAGTGTCAGTGTCAGTGTCAGTGTCAGTGTCAGTGTCAGTGTCAGTGTCAGTGTCAGTGTCAGTGTCAGTGTCAGTGTCAGTGTCAGTGTCAGTGTCAGTGTCAATGTGAATGTGAATGTGAATGTGAATGTCAATGTCAATGTGAATGTCAATGTGAATGTCAATGTGAATGTCAATGTGAATGTCAATGTGAATGTCAATGTCAATGTCAATGTGAATGTCAATGTCAATGTCAATGTCAATGTGAATGTGAATGTGAATGTCGATGTCGATGTCGATGTCGATGTCGATGTCGATGTCGATGTCGATGTCGATGTCGATGTCGATGTCAATGTCAATGTCAATGTCAATGTCAATGTCAATGCGATTGCCAATGTCAATGTCAATGTCAATGTGAATGTGAATGTGAATGTCAATGTCAATGTCAATGTGAATGTCAATGTGAATGTCAATGTGAATGTCAATGTCAATGTCAATGTCAATGTGAATGTCAATGTGAATGTCAATGTCAATGTCAATGTCAATGTCAATGTCAATGTCAATGTCAATGTCAATGTCAATGTCAATGCGATTGCCAATGTCAATGTCAATGTCAATGTGAATGTGAATGTGAATGTCAATGTCAATGTCAATGTGAATGTCAATGTGAATGTCAATGTCAATGTCAATGTCAATGTCAATGTCAATGTCAATGTCAATGTCAATGTCAATGTCAATGTCAATGCGATTGTCAATGTCAATGTCAATGTCAATGTCAATGTCAATGTCAATGTCAATGTGAATGTCAATGTGAATGTCAATGTGAATGTCAATGTGAATGTCAATGTCAATGTGAATGTCAATGTGAATGTCAATGTCAATGTCAATGTCAATGTCAATGTCAATGTCAATGTCAATGTCAATGTCAATGTCAATGTCAATGTCAATGTCAATGTCAATGCGATTGTCAATGTCAATGTCAATGTCAATGTCAATGTCAATGTCAATGTCAATGTGAATGTCGATGTGAATGTCAATGTCAATGTCAATGTCAATGTGAATGTCGATGTGAATGTCAATGTGAATGTCGATGTGAATGTCAATGTCAATGTCAATGTCAATGTGAATGTCAATGTGAATGACATGTCAATGTCAGTGTCAGTGTCAGTGAAAGTGTCATTGTCATTGTCAGTGTCAGTATCAGTGAAAGTGTCATTGTCAGTGTCAGTATCAGTGAAAGTGTCATTGTCATTGTCAGTGTCAGTGTCAGTGTCAGTGTCAGTGTCAGTGTCAGTGTCAGTGTCAGTGTCAGTGTCAGTGTCAGTGTCAGTGTCAATGTGAATGTGAATGTCAATGTCAATGTGAATGTGAATGTGAATGTGAATGTGAATGTGAATGTGAATGTGAATGTGAATGTGAATGTGAATGTGAATGTGAATGTGAATGTCGATGTCGATGTCGATGTCGATGTCGATGTCGATGTCGATGTCGATGTCGATGTCGATGTCGATGTCGATGTCGATGTCGATGTCGATGTCGATGTCGATGTCGATGTCGATGTCGATGTCGATGTCGATGTCGATGTCGATGTCGATGTCGATGTCGATGTCGATGTCGATGTCGATGTCGATGTCAATGCGATTGTCAATGTCAATGTCAATGTCAATGTCAATGTCAATGTCAATGTCGATGTCAATGTCAATGTCAATGTCGATGTCAATGTGAAAGTCAATATGAATGTGACTGTGAATGTGAACGTGAATGTGTATGTCAATGTCAATGTCAATGTCAATGTCAATGTCAATGTCAATGTCAATGTCAATGTCAATGTCAATGTCAATGTCAATGTCAATGTCAATGTCAATGTCAATGTCAATGTCAATGTCAATGTCAATGTCAATGTCAATGTCAATGTCAATGTCAATGTCAATGTCAATGTCAATGTCAATGTCAATGTCAAGGTCAATGTCAATGTCAATGTCAATGTCAATGTCAATGTCAATGTCAATGTCAATGTCAATGTCAATGCGATTGCCAATGTCAATGTCAATGCGATTGCCAATGTCAATGTCAATGTCAATGTCAATGTGAATGTCAATGTCAATGTCAATGTCAATGTGAATGTCAATGTGAATGTCAATGTGAATGTCAATGTCAATGTCAATGTCAATGTGAATGTGAATGTGAATGTGAATGTCAATGTCAATGTCAAGGTCAATGTCAATGTCAATGTCAATGTCAAAGCGATTGTCATTGTCAATGTCAATGTCAATGTCAATGTCAATGTCAATGTGAATGTCGATGTGAATGTCAATGTCAATGTCAATGTCAATGTGAATGTCGATGTGAATGTCAATGTGAATGTCGATGTGAATGTCAATGTCAATGTCAATGTGAATGTCAATGTGAATGACATGTCAATGTCAGTGTCAGTGTCAGTGAAAGTGTCATTGTCATTGTCAGTGTCAGTATCAGTGAAAGTGTCATTGTCAGTGTCAGTATCAGTGAAAGTGTCATTGTCATTGTCAGTGTCAGTGTCAGTGTCAGTGTCAGTGTCAGTGTCAGTGTCAGTGTCAGTGTCAGTGTCAGTGTCAGTGTCAGTGTCAGTGTCAGTGTCAATGTGAATGTGAATGTGAATGTGAATGTCAATGTCAATGTGAATGTCAATGTGAATGTCAATGTGAATGTCAATGTGAATGTCAATGTGAATGTCAATGTCAATGTCAATGTGAATGTCAATGTCAATGTCAATGTCAATGTGAATGTGAATGTGAATGTCGATGTCGATGTCGATGTCGATGTCGATGTCGATGTCGATGTCGATGTCGATGTCGATGTCGATGTCAATGTCAATGTCAATGTCAATGTCAATGTCAATGCGATTGCCAATGTCAATGTCAATGTCAATGTGAATGTGAATGTGAATGTGAATGTGAATGTGAATGTGAATGTGAATGTGAATGTGAATGTGAATGTCGATGTCGATGTCGATGTCGATGTCGATGTCGATGTCGATGTCGATGTCGATGTCTTTGTCGATGTCGATGTCGATGTCGATGTCCATGTCAATGTCCATGTCAATGTCAATGTCAATGTCAATGTCAATGTCAATGTCAATGTCAATGTCAATGTGAAAGTCAATATGAATGTGACTGTGAATGTGAACGTGAATGTGTATGTCAATGTCAATGTCAATGTCAATGTCAATGTCAATGTGAATGACATGTCAATGTCAGTGTCAGTGTCAGTGAAAGTGTCATTGTCATTGTCAGTGTCAGTATCAGTGAAAGTGTCATTGTCAGTGTCAGTGTCAGTGTCAGTGTCAGTGTCAGTGTCAATGCGAATGTGAATGTGAATGTCAATGTCAATGTCAATGTGAATGTCAATGTGAATGTCAATGTGAATGTCAATGTGAATGTCAATGTGAATGTCAATGTCAATGTCAATGTGAATGTCAATGTCAATGTGAATGTGAATGTGAATGTGAATGTGAATGTGAATGTGAATGTGAATGTGAATGTGAATGTGAATGTGAATGTGAATGTGAATGTGAATGTGAATGTGAATGTGAATGTGAATGTGAATGTGAATGTGAATGTGAATGTGAATGTGAATGTGAATGTGAATGTGAATGTGAATGTGAATGTGAATGTGAATGTGAATGTGAATGTCGATGTCGATGTCGATGTCGATGTCGATGTCGATGTCGATGTCGATGTCGATGTCGATGTCGATGTCGATGTCGATGTCGATGTCGATGTCGATGTCGATGTCGATGTCGATGTCGATGTCGATGTCGATGTCGATGTCGATGTCGATGTCGATGTCGATGTCGATGTCGATGTCGATGTCGATGTCGATGTCGATGTCAATGTCAATGTCAATGTCAATGTCAATGTCAATGCGATTGCCAATGTCAATGTCAATGTCAATGTGAATGTGAATGTGAATGTGAATGTGAATGTGAATGTGAATGTGAATGTGAATGTCGATGTCGATGTCGATGTCGATGTCGATGTCGATGTCGATGTCGATGTCGATGTCTTTGTCGATGTCGATGTCGATGTCGATGTCCATGTCAATGTCCATGTCAATGTCAATGTCAATGTCAATGTCAATGTCAATGTCAATGTCAATGTCAATGTGAAAGTCAATATGAATGTGACTGTGAATGTGAACGTGAATGTGTATGTCAATGTCAATGTCAATGTCAATGTCAATGTCAATGTGAATGACATGTCAATGTCAGTGTCAGTGTCAGTGAAAGTGTCATTGTCATTGTCAGTGTCAGTATCAGTGAAAGTGTCATTGTCAGTGTCAGTGTCAGTGTCAGTGTCAGTGTCAGTGTCAATGCGAATGTGAATGTGAATGTCAATGTCAATGTCAATGTGAATGTCAATGTGAATGTCAATGTGAATGTCAATGTGAATGTCAATGTGAATGTCAATGTCAATGTCAATGTGAATGTCAATGTGAATGTGAATGTGAATGTGAATGTGAATGTGAATGTGAATGTGAATGTGAATGTGAATGTGAATGTGAATGTGAATGTGAATGTGAATGTGAATGTGAATGTGAATGTGAATGTGAATGTGAATGTGAATGTGAATGTGAATGTGAATGTGAATGTGAATGTGAATGTGAATGTGAGTGTCGATGTCGATGTCGATGTCGATGTCGATGTCGATGTCGATGTCGATGTCGATGTCGATGTCGATGTCGATGTCGATGTCGATGTCGATGTCGATGTCGATGTCGATGTCGATGTCGATGTCGATGTCGATGTCGATGTCGATGTCGATGTCGATGTCGATGTCGATGTCGATGTCGATGTCGATGTCGATGTCGATGTCGATGTCGATGTCGATGTCGATGTCGATGTCGATGTCGATGTCGATGTCGATGTCGATGTCGATGTCGATGTCGATGTCGATGTCGATGTCGATGTCGATGTCGATGTCAATGTCAATGTCAATGTCCATGTCAATGTCAATGCGATTGCCAATGTCAATGTCAATGTCAATGTGAATGTGAATGTGAATGTGAATGTGAATGTGAATGTGAATGTGAATGTGAATGTGAATGTGAATGTCGATGTCGATGTCGATGTCGATGTCGATGTCGATGTCGATGTCGATGTCGATGTCTTTGTCGATGTCGATGTCGATGTCGATGTCCATGTCAATGTCCATGTCAATGTCAATGTCAATGTCAATGTCAATGTCAATGTGAATGACATGTCAATGTCAGTGTCAGTGTCAGTGAAAGTGTCATTGTCATTGTCAGTGTCAGTATCAGTGAAAGTGTCATTGTCAGTGTCAGTGTCAGTGTCAGTGTCAGTGTCAGTGTCAATGCGAATGTAAATGTGAATGTCAATGTCAATGTCAATGTGAATGTCAATGTGAATGTCAATGTGAATGTCAATGTGAATGTCAATGTGAATGTCAATGTCAATGTCAATGTGAATGTCAATGTCAATGTGAATGTGAATGTGAATGTGAATGTGAATGTGAATGTGAATGTGAATGTGAATGTGAATGTGAATGTGAATGTGAATGTGAATGTGAATGTGAATGTGAATGTGAATGTGAATGTGAATGTGAATGTGAATGTGAATGTGAATGTGAATGTGAATGTGAATGTGAATGTGAATGTGAATGTGAATGTGAATGTGAATGTCGATGTCGATGTCGATGTCGATGTCGATGTCGATGTCGATGTCGATGTCGATGTCGATGTCGATGTCGATGTCGATGTCGATGTCGATGTCGATGTCGATGTCGATGTCGATGTCGATGTCGATGTCGATGTCGATGTCGATGTCGATGTCGATGTCGATGTCGATGTCGATGTCGATGTCGATGTCGATGTCAATGTCAATGTCAATGTCAATGTCAATGTCAAGGTCAATGTCAATGTCAATGTCAATGTCAATGTCAATGTCAATGTCAATGTCAATGTCAATGCGATTGCCAATGTCAATGTCAATGTCAATGTGAATGTGAATGTCAATGTCAATGTCAATGTGAATGTCAATGTGAATGTCAATGTGAATGTCAATGTCAATGTCAATGTCAATGTCAATGTCAATGTGAATGTCAATGTCAATGTCAATGTCAATGTCAATGTCAATGTCAATGTCAATGTCAATGTCAATGTCAATGTCAATGTCAATGTCAATGCGATTGCCAATGTCAATGTCAATGTCAATGTGAATGTGAATGTGAATGTGAATGTCAATGTCAATGTCAATGTGAATGTCAATGTGAATGTCAATGTGAATGTCAATGTCAATGTCAATGTCAATGTCAATGTCAATGTCAATGTCAATGTCAATGCGATTGTCAATGTCAATGTCAATGTCAATGTCAATGTCAATGTCAATGTCAATCTGAATGTCGATGTGAATGTCAATGTCAATGTCAATGTCAATGTGAATGTCGATGTGAATGTCAATGTGAATGTCGACGTGAATGTCAATGTCAATGTCAATGTGAATGTCAATGTGAATGACATGTCAATGTCAGTGTCAGTGTCAGTGAAAGTGTCATTGTCATTGTCAGTGTCAGTATCAGTGAAAGTGTTATTGTCAGTGTCAGTATCAGTGAAAGTGTCATTGTCATTGTCAGTGTCAGTGTCAGTGTCAGTGTCAGTGTCAGTGTCAGTGTCAGTGTCAGTGTCAGTGTCAGTGTCAGTGTCAGTGTCAGTGTCAGTGTCAATGTGAATGTGAATGTGAATGTGAATGTGAATGTCAATGTCAATGTCAATGTGAATGTCAATGTGAATGTCAATGTGAATGTCAATGTGAATGTCAATGTGAATGTCAATGTGAATGTCAATGTCAATGTCAATGTCAATGTCAATGTCAATGTCAATGTCAATGTCAATGTGAATGTGAATGTGAATGTGAATGTGAATGTCGATGTCGATGTCGATGTCGATGTCGATGTCGATGTCGATGTCGATGTCGATGTCGATGTCGATGTCGATGTCGATGTCGATGTCGATGTCGATGTCGATGTCGATGTCGATGTCGATGTCGATGTCGATGTCGATGTCGATGTCGATGTCGATGTCGATGTCGATGTCGATGTCGATGTCGATGTCGATGTCGATGTCGATGTCGATGTCAATGTCCATGCGATTGTCAATGTCAATGTCAATGTCAATGTCAATGTCAATGTCAATGTCGATGTCAATGTCAATGTCAATGTCAATGTCAATGTGAAAGTCAATATGAATGTGACTGTGAATGTGAACGTGAATGTGTATGTCAATGTCAATGTCAATGTCAATGTCAATGTCAATGTCAATGTCAATGTCAATGTCAATGTCAATGTCAATGTCAATGTCAATGTCAATGTCAATGTCAATGTCAATGTCAATGTCAATGTCAATGTCAATGTCAATGTCAATGTCAATGTCAATGTCAATGTCAATGTCAATGTCAATGTCAATGTCAATGTCAAGGTCAATGTCAATGTCAATGTCAATGTCAATGTCAATGTCAATGTCAATGTCAATGTCAATGTCAATGCGATTGCCAATGTCAATGTCAATGTCAATGTCAATGTGAATGTCAATGTCAATGTCAATGTGAATGTGAATGTCAATGTGAATGTCAATGTCAATGTCAATGTCAATGTGAATGTGAATGTGAATGTGAATGTCAATGTCAATGTCAAGGTCAATGTCAATGTCAATGTCAATGTCAAAGCGATTGTCATTGTCAATGTCAATGTCAATGTCAATGTCAATGTCAATGTGAATGTCGATGTGAATGTCAATGTCAATGTCAATGTCAATGTGAATGTCGATGTGAATGTCAATGTGAATGTCGATGTGAATGTCAATGTCAATGTCAATGTGAATGTCAATGTGAATGACATGTCAATGTCAGTGTCAGTGTCAGTGAAAGTGTCATTGTCATTGTCAGTGTCAGTATCAGTGAAAGTGTCATTGTCAGTGTCAGTATCAGTGAAAGTGTCATTGTCATTGTCAGTGTCAGTGTCAGTGTCAGTGTCAGTGTCAGTGTCAGTGTCAGTGTCAGTGTCAGTGTCAGTGTCAGTGTCAGTGTCAGTGTCAGTGTCAGTGTCAGTGTCAGTGTCAATGTGAATGTGAATGTGAATGTGAATGTCAATGTCAATGTGAATGTCAATGTGAATGTCAATGTGAATGTCAATGTGAATGTCAATGTGAATGTCAATGTCAATGTCAATGTGAATGTCAATGTCAATGTCAATGTCAATGTGAATGTGAATGTGAATGTCGATGTCGATGTCGATGTCGATGTCGATGTCGATGTCGATGTCGATGTCGATGTCGATGTCGATGTCAATGTCAATGTCAATGTCAATGTCAATGTCAATGCGATTGCCAATGTCAATGTCAATGTCAATGTGAATGTGAATGTGAATGTCAATGTCAATGTCAATGTGAATGTCAATGTGAATGTCAATGTGAATGTCAATGTCAATGTCAATGTCAATGTGAATGTCAATGTGAATGTCAATGTCAATGTCAATGTCAATGTCAATGTCAATGTCAATGTCAATGTCAATGTCAATGTCAATGCGATTGCCAATGTCAATGTCAATGTCAATGTGAATGTGAATGTGAATGTCAATGTCAATGTCAATGTGAATGTCAATGTGAATGTCAATGTCAATGTCAATGTCAATGTCAATGTCAATGTCAATGTCAATGTCAATGTCAATGTCAATGTCAATGCGATTGTCAATGTCAATGTCAATGTCAATGTCAATGTCAATGTCAATGTCAATGTGAATGTCAATGTGAATGTCAATGTGAATGTCAATGTGAATGTCAATGTCAATGTGAATGTCAATGTGAATGTCAATGTCAATGTCAATGTCAATGTCAATGTCAATGTCAATGTCAATGTCAATGTCAATGTCAATGTCAATGTCAATGTCAATGTCAATGCGATTGTCAATGTCAATGTCAATGTCAATGTCAATGTCAATGTCAATGTCAATGTGAATGTCGATGTGAATGTCAATGTCAATGTCAATGTCAATGTGAATGTCGATGTGAATGTCAATGTGAATGTCGATGTGAATGTCAATGTCAATGTCAATGTCAATGTGAATGTCAATGTGAATGACATGTCAATGTCAGTGTCAGTGTCAGTGAAAGTGTCATTGTCATTGTCAGTGTCAGTATCAGTGAAAGTGTCATTGTCAGTGTCAGTATCAGTGAAAGTGTCATTGTCATTGTCAGTGTCAGTGTCAGTGTCAGTGTCAGTGTCAGTGTCAGTGTCAGTGTCAGTGTCAGTGTCAGTGTCAGTGTCAGTGTCAGTGTCAATGTGAATGTCAATGTCAATGTCAATGTGAATGTGAATGTGAATGTGAATGTGAATGTGAATGTGAATGTGAATGTGAATGTGAATGTGAATGTGAATGTGAATGTCGATGTCGATGTCGATGTCGATGTCGATGTCGATGTCGATGTCGATGTCGATGTCGATGTCGATGTCGATGTCGATGTCGATGTCGATGTCGATGTCGATGTCGATGTCGATGTCGATGTCGATGTCGATGTCGATGTCGATGTCGATGTCGATGTCGATGTCGATGTCGATGTCGATGTCGATGTCGATGTCGATGTCGATGTCGATGTCGATGTCGATGTCGATGTCGATGTCGATGTCGATGTCGATGTCGATGTCGATGTCGATGTCGATGTCGATGTCGATGTCGATGTCGATGTCGATGTCGATGTCGATGTCGATGTCGATGTCGATGTCGATGTCGATGTCGATGTCGATGTCGATGTCGATGTCGATGTCGATGTCGATGTCGATGTCAATGTCCATGCGATTGTCAATGTCAATGTCAATGTCAATGTCAATGTCAATGTCAATGTCGATGTCAATGTCAATGTCAATGTCAATGTCAATGTGAAAGTCAATATGAATGTGACTGTGAATGTGAACGTGAATGTGTATGTCAATGTCAATGTCAATGTCAATGTCAATGTCAATGTCAATGTCAATGTCAATGTCAATGTCAATGTCAATGTCAATGTCAATGTCAATGTCAATGTCAATGTCAATGTCAATGTCAATGTCAATGTCAATGTCAATGTCAATGTCAATGTCAATGTCAATGTCAATGTCAATGTCAATGTCAATGTCAATGTCAATGTCAATGTCAATGTCAAGGTCAATGTCAATGTCAATGTCAATGTCAATGTCAATGTCAATGTCAATGTCAATGTCAATGTCAATGCGATTGCCAATGTCAATGTCAATGTCAATGTCAATGTGAATGTCAATGTCAATGTCAATGTGAATGTGAATGTCAATGTGAATGTCAATGTCAATGTCAATGTGAATGTGAATGTGAATGTGAATGTGAATGTCAATGTCAATGTCAAGGTCAATGTCAATGTCAATGTCAATGTCAAAGCGATTGTCATTGTCAATGTCAATGTCAATGTCAATGTCAATGTCAATGTGAATGTCGATGTGAATGTCAATGTCAATGTCAATGTCAATGTGAATGTCGATGTGAATGTCAATGTGAATGTCGATGTGAATGTCAATGTCAATGTCAATGTGAATGTCAATGTGAATGACATGTCAATGTCAGTGTCAGTGTCAGTGAAAGTGTCATTGTCATTGTCAGTGTCAGTATCAGTGAAAGTGTCATTGTCAGTGTCAGTATCAGTGAAAGTGTCATTGTCATTGTCAGTGTCAGTGTCAGTGTCAGTGTCAGTGTCAGTGTCAGTGTCAGTGTCAGTGTCAGTGTCAGTGTCAGTGTCAGTGTCAGTGTCAGTGTCAGTGTCAGTGTCAGTGTCAGTGTCAGTGTCAGTGTCAGTGTCAATGTGAATGTGAATGTGAATGTGAATGTCAATGTCAATGTGAATGTCAATGTGAATGTCAATGTGAATGTCAATGTGAATGTCAATGTGAATGTCAATGTCAATGTCAATGTGAATGTCAATGTCAATGTCAATGTCAATGTGAATGTGAATGTGAATGTCGATGTCGATGTCGATGTCGATGTCGATGTCGATGTCGATGTCGATGTCGATGTCGATGTCGATGTCAATGTCAATGTCAATGTCAATGTCAATGTCAATGCGATTGCCAATGTCAATGTCAATGTCAATGTGAATGTGAATGTGAATGTGAATGTGAATGTGAATGTGAATGTGAATGTGAATGTGAATGTCGATGTCGATGTCGATGTCGATGTCGATGTCGATGTCGATGTCGATGTCGATGTCTTTGTCGATGTCGATGTCGATGTCGATGTCCATGTCAATGTCCATGTCAATGTCAATGTCAATGTCAATGTCAATGTCAATGTCAATGTCAATGTCAATGTGAAAGTCAATATGAATGTGACTGTGAATGTGAACGTGAATGTGTATGTCAATGTCAATGTCAATGTCAATGTCAATGTCAATGTGAATGACATGTCAATGTCAGTGTCAGTGTCAGTGAAAGTGTCATTGTCATTGTCAGTGTCAGTATCAGTGAAAGTGTCATTGTCAGTGTCAGTGTCAGTGTCAGTGTCAGTGTCAGTGTCAATGCGAATGTGAATGTGAATGTCAATGTCAATGTCAATGTGAATGTCAATGTGAATGTCAATGTGAATGTCAATGTGAATGTCAATGTGAATGTCAATGTCAATGTCAATGTGAATGTCAATGTCAATGTGAATGTGAATGTGAATGTGAATGTGAATGTGAATGTGAATGTGAATGTGAATGTGAATGTGAATGTGAATGTGAATGTGAATGTGAATGTGAATGTGAATGTGAATGTGAATGTGAATGTGAATGTGAATGTGAATGTGAATGTGAATGTGAATGTGAATGTGAATGTCGATGTCGATGTCGATGTCGATGTCGATGTCGATGTCGATGTCGATGTCGATGTCGATGTCGATGTCGATGTCGATGTCGATGTCGATGTCGATGTCGATGTCGATGTCGATGTCGATGTCGATGTCGATGTCGATGTCGATGTCGATGTCGATGTCGATGTCGATGTCGATGTCGATGTCGATGTCGATGTCAATGTCCATGCGATTGTCAATGTCAATGTCAATGTCAATGTCAATGTCAATGTCAATGTCGATGTCAATGTCAATGTCAATGTCAATGTCAATGTGAAAGTCAATATGAATGTGACTGTGAATGTGAACGTGAATGTGTATGTCAATGTCAATGTCAATGTCAATGTCAATGTCAATGTCAATGTCAATGTCAATGTCAATGTCAATGTCAATGTCAATGTCAATGTCAATGTCAATGTCAATGTCAATGTCAATGTCAATGTCAATGTCAATGTCAATGTCAATGTCAATGTCAATGTCAATGTCAATGTCAATGTCAATGTCAATGTCAATGTCAATGTCAATGTCAATGTCAAGGTCAATGTCAATGTCAATGTCAATGTCAATGTCAATGTCAATGTCAATGTCAATGTCAATGTCAATGCGATTGCCAATGTCAATGTCAATGTCAATGTCAATGTGAATGTCAATGTCAATGTCAATGTGAATGTGAATGTCAATGTGAATGTCAATGTCAATGTCAATGTGAATGTGAATGTGAATGTGAATGTGAATGTCAATGTCAATGTCAAGGTCAATGTCAATGTCAATGTCAATGTCAAAGCGATTGTCATTGTCAATGTCAATGTCAATGTCAATGTCAATGTCAATGTGAATGTCGATGTGAATGTCAATGTCAATGTCAATGTCAATGTGAATGTCGATGTGAATGTCAATGTGAATGTCGATGTGAATGTCAATGTCAATGTCAATGTGAATGTCAATGTGAATGACATGTCAATGTCAGTGTCAGTGTCAGTGAAAGTGTCATTGTCATTGTCAGTGTCAGTATCAGTGAAAGTGTCATTGTCAGTGTCAGTATCAGTGAAAGTGTCATTGTCATTGTCAGTGTCAGTGTCAGTGTCAGTGTCAGTGTCAGTGTCAGTGTCAGTGTCAGTGTCAGTGTCAGTGTCAGTGTCAGTGTCAGTGTCAGTGTCAGTGTCAGTGTCAGTGTCAGTGTCAGTGTCAATGTGAATGTGAATGTGAATGTGAATGTCAATGTCAATGTGAATGTCAATGTGAATGTCAATGTGAATGTCAATGTGAATGTCAATGTGAATGTCAATGTCAATGTCAATGTGAATGTCAATGTCAATGTCAATGTCAATGTGAATGTGAATGTGAATGTCGATGTCGATGTCGATGTCGATGTCGATGTCGATGTCGATGTCGATGTCGATGTCGATGTCGATGTCAATGTCAATGTCAATGTCAATGTCAATGTCAATGCGATTGCCAATGTCAATGTCAATGTCAATGTGAATGTGAATGTGAATGTGAATGTGAATGTGAATGTGAATGTGAATGTGAATGTGAATGTCGATGTCGATGTCGATGTCGATGTCGATGTCGATGTCGATGTCGATGTCGATGTCTTTGTCGATGTCGATGTCGATGTCGATGTCCATGTCAATGTCCATGTCAATGTCAATGTCAATGTCAATGTCAATGTCAATGTCAATGTCAATGTCAATGTGAAAGTCAATATGAATGTGACTGTGAATGTGAACGTGAATGTGTATGTCAATGTCAATGTCAATGTCAATGTCAATGTCAATGTGAATGACATGTCAATGTCAGTGTCAGTGTCAGTGAAAGTGTCATTGTCATTGTCAGTGTCAGTATCAGTGAAAGTGTCATTGTCAGTGTCAGTGTCAGTGTCAGTGTCAGTGTCAATGCGAATGTGAATGTGAATGTCAATGTCAATGTCAATGTGAATGTCAATGTGAATGTCAATGTGAATGTCAATGTGAATGTCAATGTGAATGTCAATGTCAATGTCAATGTGAATGTCAATGTCAATGTGAATGTGAATGTGAATGTGAATGTGAATGTGAATGTGAATGTGAATGTGAATGTGAATGTGAATGTGAATGTGAATGTGAATGTGAATGTGAATGTGAATGTGAATGTGAATGTGAATGTGAATGTGAATGTGAATGTGAATGTGAATGTGAATGTGAATGTGAATGTGAATGTCGATGTCGATGTCGATGTCGATGTCGATGTCGATGTCGATGTCGATGTCGATGTCGATGTCGATGTCGATGTCGATGTCGATGTCGATGTCGATGTCGATGTCGATGTCGATGTCGATGTCGATGTCGATGTCGATGTCGATGTCGATGTCGATGTCGATGTCGATGTCGATGTCGATGTCGATGTCGATGTCGATGTCGATGTCGATGTCGATGTCGATGTCGATGTCGATGTCGATGTCGATGTCGATGTCGATGTCGATGTCGATGTCGATGTCGATGTCGATGTCGATGTCGATGTCGATGTCGATGTCAATGTCCATGCGATTGTCAATGTCAATGTCAATGTCAATGTCAATGTCAATGTCAATGTCGATGTCAATGTCAATGTCAATGTCAATGTCAATGTGAAAGTCAATATGAATGTGACTGTGAATGTGAACGTGAATGTGTATGTCAATGTCAATGTCAATGTCAATGTCAATGTCAATGTCAATGTCAATGTCAATGTCAATGTCAATGTCAATGTCAATGTCAATGTCAATGTCAATGTCAATGTCAATGTCAATGTCAATGTCAATGTCAATGTCAATGTCAATGTCAATGTCAAGGTCAATGTCAATGTCAATGTCAATGTCAATGTCAATGTCAATGTCAATGTCAATGTCAATGTCAATGCGATTGCCAATGTCAATGTCAATGTCAATGTCAATGTGAATGTCAATGTCAATGTCAATGTGAATGTGAATGTCAATGTGAATGTCAATGTCAATGTCAATGTCAATGTGAATGTGAATGTGAATGTGAATGTCAATGTCAATGTCAAGGTCAATGTCAATGTCAATGTCAATGTCAAAGCGATTGTCATTGTCAATGTCAATGTCAATGTCAATGTCAATGTCAATGTGAATGTCGATGTGAATGTCAATGTCAATGTCAATGTCAATGTGAATGTCGATGTGAATGTCAATGTGAATGTCGATGTGAATGTCAATGTCAATGTCAATGTGAATGTCAATGTGAATGACATGTCAATGTCAGTGTCAGTGTCAGTGAAAGTGTCATTGTCATTGTCAGTGTCAGTATCAGTGAAAGTGTCATTGTCAGTGTCAGTATCAGTGAAAGTGTCATTGTCATTGTCAGTGTCAGTGTCAGTGTCAGTGTCAGTGTCAGTGTCAGTGTCAGTGTCAGTGTCAGTGTCAGTGTCAGTGTCAGTGTCAGTGTCAGTGTCAGTGTCAGTGTCAGTGTCAGTGTCAGTGTCAATGTGAATGTGAATGTGAATGTGAATGTCAATGTCAATGTGAATGTCAATGTGAATGTCAATGTGAATGTCAATGTGAATGTCAATGTGAATGTCAATGTCAATGTCAATGTGAATGTCAATGTCAATGTCAATGTCAATGTGAATGTGAATGTGAATGTCGATGTCGATGTCGATGTCGATGTCGATGTCGATGTCGATGTCGATGTCGATGTCGATGTCGATGTCAATGTCAATGTCAATGTCAATGTCAATGTCAATGCGATTGCCAATGTCAATGTCAATGTCAATGTGAATGTGAATGTGAATGTCAATGTCAATGTCAATGTCAATGTCAATGTGAATGTCAATGTGAATGTCAATGTCAATGTCAATGTCAATGTGAATGTCAATGTGAATGTCAATGTCAATGTCAATGTCAATGTCAATGTCAATGTCAATGTCAATGTCAATGTCAATGTCAATGCGATTGCCAATGTCAATGTCAATGTCAATGTGAATGTGAATGTGAATGTCAATGTCAATGTCAATGTGAATGTCAATGTGAATGTCAATGTCAATGTCAATGTCAATGTCAATGTCAATGTCAATGTCAATGTCAATGTCAATGTCAATGTCAATGCGATTGTCAATGTCAATGTCAATGTCAATGTCAATGTCAATGTCAATGTCAATGTGAATGTCAATGTGAATGTCAATGTGAATGTCAATGTGAATGTCAATGTCAATGTGAATGTCAATGTGAATGTCAATGTCAATGTCAATGTCAATGTCAATGTCAATGTCAATGTCAATGTCAATGTCAATGTCAATGTCAATGTCAATGTCAATGTCAATGCGATTGTCAATGTCAATGTCAATGTCAATGTCAATGTCAATGTCAATGTCAATGTGAATGTCGATGTGAATGTCAATGTCAATGTCAATGTCAATGTGAATGTCGATGTGAATGTCAATGTGAATGTCGATGTGAATGTCAATGTCAATGTCAATGTCAATGTGAATGTCAATGTGAATGACATGTCAATGTCAGTGTCAGTGTCAGTGAAAGTGTCATTGTCATTGTCAGTGTCAGTATCAGTGAAAGTGTCATTGTCAGTGTCAGTATCAGTGAAAGTGTCATTGTCATTGTCAGTGTCAGTGTCAGTGTCAGTGTCAGTGTCAGTGTCAGTGTCAGTGTCAGTGTCAGTGTCAGTGTCAGTGTCAATGTGAATGTGAATGTCAATGTCAATGTGAATGTGAATGTGAATGTGAATGTGAATGTGAATGTGAATGTGAATGTGAATGTGAATGTGAATGTGAATGTGAATGTGAATGTGAATGTCGATGTCGATGTCGATGTCGATGTCGATGTCGATGTCGATGTCGATGTCGATGTCGATGTCGATGTCGATGTCGATGTCGATGTCGATGTCGATGTCGATGTCGATGTCGATGTCGATGTCGATGTCGATGTCGATGTCGATGTCGATGTCGATGTCGATGTCGATGTCGATGTCGATGTCGATGTCGATGTCGATGTCGATGTCGATGTCGATGTCGATGTCGATGTCGATGTCGATGTCGATGTCGATGTCGATGTCGATGTCGATGTCGATGTCGATGTCGATGTCGATGTCGATGTCAATGCGATTGTCAATGTCAATGTCAATGTCAATGTCAATGTCAATGTCAATGTCGATGTCAATGTCAATGTCAATGTCGATGTCAATGTGAAAGTCAATATGAATGTGACTGTGAATGTGAACGTGAATGTGTATGTCAATGTCAATGTCAATGTCAATGTCAATGTCAATGTCAATGTCAATGTCAATGTCAATGTCAATGTCAATGTCAATGTCAATGTCAATGTCAATGTCAATGTCAATGTCAATGTCAATGTCAATGTCAATGTCAATGTCAATGTCAATGTCAATGTCAATGTCAATGTCAATGTCAATGTCAATGTCAATGTCAATGTCAAGGTCAATGTCAATGTCAATGTCAATGTCAATGTCAATGTCAATGTCAATGTCAATGTCAATGTCAATGCGATTGCCAATGTCAATGTCAATGCGATTGCCAATGTCAATGTCAATGTCAATGTCAATGTGAATGTCAATGTCAATGTCAATGTCAATGTGAATGTCAATGTGAATGTCAATGTGAATGTCAATGTCAATGTCAATGTCAATGTGAATGTGAATGTGAATGTGAATGTCAATGTCAATGTCAAGGTCAATGTCAATGTCAATGTCAATGTCAAAGCGATTGTCATTGTCAATGTCAATGTCAATGTCAATGTCAATGTCAATGTGAATGTCGATGTGAATGTCAATGTCAATGTCAATGTCAATGTGAATGTCGATGTGAATGTCAATGTGAATGTCGATGTGAATGTCAATGTCAATGTCAATGTGAATGTCAATGTGAATGACATGTCAATGTCAGTGTCAGTGTCAGTGAAAGTGTCATTGTCATTGTCAGTGTCAGTATCAGTGAAAGTGTCATTGTCAGTGTCAGTATCAGTGAAAGTGTCATTGTCATTGTCAGTGTCAGTGTCAGTGTCAGTGTCAGTGTCAGTGTCAGTGTCAGTGTCAGTGTCAGTGTCAGTGTCAGTGTCAGTGTCAGTGTCAGTGTCAATGTGAATGTGAATGTGAATGTGAATGTCAATGTCAATGTGAATGTCAATGTGAATGTCAATGTGAATGTCAATGTGAATGTCAATGTGAATGTCAATGTCAATGTCAATGTGAATGTGAATGTGAATGTGAATGTGAATGTGAATGTGAATGTGAATGTCGATGTCGATGTCGATGTCGATGTCGATGTCGATGTCGATGTCGATGTCGATGTCGATGTCGATGTCGATGTCGATGTCGATGTCGATGTCGATGTCGATGTCGATGTCGATGTCGATGTCGATGTCGATGTCGATGTCGATGTCGATGTCGATGTCGATGTCGATGTCGATGTCGATGTCGATGTCGATGTCGATGTCGATGTCGATGTCGATGTCGATGTCGATGTCGATGTCGATGTCGATGTCGATGTCGATGTCGATGTCGATGTCGATGTCAATGTCAATGTCAATGTCAATGTCAATGTCAATGTCAAGGTCAATGTCAATGTCAATGTCAATGTCAATGTCAATGTCAATGTCAATGTCAATGTCAATGCGATTGCCAATGTCAATGTCAATGTCAATGTGAATGTGAATGTCAATGTCAATGTCAATGTGAATGTCAATGTGAATGTCAATGTGAATGTCAATGTCAATGTCAATGTCAATGTCAATGTCAATGTGAATGTCAATGTCAATGTCAATGTCAATGTCAATGTCAATGTCAATGTCAATGTCAATGTCAATGTCAATGTCAATGTCAATGTCAATGCGATTGCCAATGTCAATGTCAATGTCAATGTGAATGTGAATGTGAATGTGAATGTCAATGTCAATGTCAATGTGAATGTCAATGTGAATGTCAATGTGAATGTCAATGTCAATGTCAATGTCAATGTCAATGTCAATGTCAATGTCAATGTCAATGCGATTGTCAATGTCAATGTCAATGTCAATGTCAATGTCAATGTCAATGTCAATCTGAATGTCGATGTGAATGTCAATGTCAATGTCAATGTCAATGTGAATGTCGATGTGAATGTCAATGTGAATGTCGACGTGAATGTCAATGTCAATGTCAATGTGAATGTCAATGTGAATGACATGTCAATGTCAGTGTCAGTGTCAGTGAAAGTGTCATTGTCATTGTCAGTGTCAGTATCAGTGAAAGTGTTATTGTCAGTGTCAGTATCAGTGAAAGTGTCATTGTCATTGTCAGTGTCAGTGTCAGTGTCAGTGTCAGTGTCAGTGTCAGTGTCAGTGTCAGTGTCAGTGTCAGTGTCAGTGTCAGTGTCAGTGTCAGTGTCAGTGTCAGTGTCAATGTGAATGTGAATGTGAATGTGAATGTCAATGTCAATGTCAATGTGAATGTCAATGTGAATGTCAATGTGAATGTCAATGTGAATGTCAATGTGAATGTCAATGTGAATGTCAATGTCAATGTCAATGTCAATGTCAATGTCAATGTCAATGTCAATGTCAATGTGAATGTGAATGTGAATGTGAATGTGAATGTCGATGTCGATGTCGATGTCGATGTCGATGTCGATGTCGATGTCGATGTCGATGTCGATGTCGATGTCGATGTCGATGTCGATGTCGATGTCGATGTCGATGTCGATGTCCATGTCCATGTCCATGTCAATGTCAATGTCAATGTCAATGTCAATGTGAAAGTCAATATGAATGTGACTGTGAATGTGAACGTGAATGTGTATGTCAATGTCAATGTCAATGTCAATGTCAATGTCAATGTCAATGTGAATGACATGTCAATGTCAGTGTCAGTGTCAGTGAAAGTGTCATTGTCATTGTCAGTGTCAGTATCAGTGTCAGTGTCAATGTGAATGTGAATGTGAATGTCAATGTCAATGTCAATGTGAATGTCAATGTGAATGTCAATGTGAATGTCAATGTCAATGTCAATGTGAATGTCAATGTGAATGTCAATGTGAATGTCAATGTGAATGTCAATGTCAATGTCAATGTGAATGTCAATGTCAATGTCAATGTCAATGTGAATGTGAACGTGAACGTCAATGTCAATGTCAATGTCAATGTCAATGTCAATGTCAATGTCAATGTCAATGTCAATGTCAATGTCAATGTCAATGTCAATGTCAAGGTCAATGTCAATGTCAAGGTCAATGTCAATGTCAATGTCAATGTCAATGTCAATGTCAATGTCAATGCGATTGCCAATGTCAATGTCAATGTCAATGTCAATGTCAATGTCAATGTCAATGTCAATGTCAATGTGAATGTCAATGTGAATGTCAATGTGAATGTCAATGTGAATGTCAATGTCAATGTGAATGTCAATGTGAATGTCAATGTCAATGTCAATGTCAATGTCAATGTCAATGTCAATGTCAATGTCAATGTCAATGTCAATGTCAATGTCAATGTCAATGTCAATGCGATTGTCAATGTCAATGTCAATGTCAATGTCAATGTCAATGTCAATGTCAATGTGAATGTCGATGTGAATGTCAATGTCAATGTCAATGTCAATGTGAATGTCGATGTGAATGTCAATGTGAATGTCGATGTGAATGTCAATGTCAATGTCAATGTCAATGTGAATGTCAATGTGAATGACATGTCAATGTCAGTGTCAGTGTCAGTGAAAGTGTCATTGTCATTGTCAGTGTCAGTATCAGTGAAAGTGTCATTGTCAGTGTCAGTATCAGTGAAAGTGTCATTGTCATTGTCAGTGTCAGTGTCAGTGTCAGTGTCAGTGTCAGTGTCAGTGTCAGTGTCAGTGTCAGTGTCAGTGTCAGTGTCAGTGTCAGTGTCAATGTGAATGTGAATGTCAATGTCAATGTCATTGTGAATGTGAATGTGAATGTGAATGTGAATGTGAATGTGAATGTGAATGTGAATGTGAATGTGAATGTGAATGTGAATGTCGATGTCGATGTCGATGTCGATGTCGATGTCGATGTCGATGTCGATGTCGATGTCGATGTCGATGTCGATGTCGATGTCGATGTCGATGTCGATGTCGATGTCGATGTCGATGTCGATGTCAATGTCAATGTCAATGTGAAAGTCAATATGAATGTGACTGTGAATGTGAACGTGAATGTGTATGTCAATGTCAATGTCAATGTCAATGTCAATGTCAATGTGAATGACATGTCAATGTCAGTGTCAGTGTCAGTGAAAGTGTCATTGTCATTGTCAGTGTCAGTATCAGTGAAAGTGTCATTGTCATTGTCAGTGTCAGTGTCAGTGTCAGTGTCAGTGTCAGTGTCAATGTGAATGTGAATGTGAATGTCAATGTCAATGTCAATGTGAATGTCAATGTGAATGTCAATGTGAATGTCAATGTGAATGTCAATGTCAATGTCAATGTGAATGTCAATGTCAATGTCAATGTCAATGTGAATGTGAACGTGAATGTCAATGTCAATGTCAATGTCAATGTCAATGTCAATGTCAATGTCAATGTCAATGTCAATGTCAATGTCAATGTCAATGTCAATGTCAATGTCAATGTCAAGGTCAATGTCAATGTCAATGTCAATGTCAATGTCAATGTCAATGTCAATGTCAATGCGATTGCCAATGTCAATGTCAATGTCAATGTCAATGTCAATGTCAATGTCAATGTCAATGTCAATGTCAATGTGAATGTCAATGTGAATGTCAATGTGAATGTCAATGTGAATGTCAATGTCAATGTGAATGTCAATGTGAATGTCAATGTCAATGTCAATGTCAATGTCAATGTCAATGTCAATGTCAATGTCAATGTCAATGTCAATGTCAATGTCAATGTCAATGTCAATGCGATTGTCAATGTCAATGTCAATGTCAATGTCAATGTCAATGTCAATGTCAATGTGAATGTCGATGTGAATGTCAATGTCAATGTCAATGTCAATGTGAATGTCGATGTGAATGTCAATGTGAATGTCGATGTGAATGTCAATGTCAATGTCAATGTCAATGTGAATGTCAATGTGAATGACATGTCAATGTCAGTGTCAGTGTCAGTGAAAGTGTCATTGTCATTGTCAGTGTCAGTATCAGTGAAAGTGTCATTGTCAGTGTCAGTATCAGTGAAAGTGTCATTGTCATTGTCAGTGTCAGTGTCAGTGTCAGTGTCAGTGTCAGTGTCAGTGTCAGTGTCAGTGTCAGTGTCAGTGTCAGTGTCAGTGTCAGTGTCAGTGTCAATGTGAATGTGAATGTGAATGTCAATGTCAATGTGAATGTGAATGTGAATGTGAATGTGAATGTGAATGTGAATGTGAATGTCGATGTCGATGTCGATGTCGATGTCGATGTCGATGTCGATGTCGATGTCGATGTCGATGTCGATGTCGATGTCGATGTCGATGTCGATGTCAATGTCAATGTCCATGTCGATGTCGATGTCGATGTCGATGTCGATGTCGATGTCAATGTCAATGTGAAAGTCAATATGAATGTGACTGTGAATGTGAACGTGAATGTGTATGTCAATGTCAATGTCAATGTCAATGTCAATGTCAATGTCAATGTGAATGACATGTCAATGTCAGTGTCAGTGTCAGTGAAAGTGTCATTGTCATTGTCAGTGTCAGTATCAGTGAAAGTGTCATTGTCATTGTCAGTGTCAGTGTCAGTGTCAGTGTCAGTGTCAGTGTCAATGCGAATGTGAATGTGAATGTCAATGTCAATGTCAATGTGAATGTCAATGTGAATGTCAATGTGAATGTCAATGTGAATGTCAATGTCAATGTCAATGTGAATGTCAATGTCAATGTCAATGTCAATGTCAATGTCAATGTCAATGTCAATGTGAATGTGAATGTGAATGTGAATGTGAATGTGAATGTGAATGTGAATGTGAATGTGAATGTCGATGTCGATGTCGATGTCGATGTCGATGTCGATGTCGATGTCGATGTCGATGTCGATGTCGATGTCGATGTCGATGTCGATGTCGATGTCGATGTCGATGTCGATGTCAATGTCAATGTCCATGTCGATGTCGATGTCGATGTCGATGTCGATGTCGATGTCAATGTCAATGTGAAAGTCAATATGAATGTGACTGTGAATGTGAACGTGAATGTGTATGTCAATGTCAATGTCAATGTCAATGTCAATGTCAATGTCAATGTGAATGACATGTCAATGTCAGTGTCAGTGTCAGTGAAAGTGTCATTGTCATTGTCAGTGTCAGTATCAGTGAAAGTGTCATTGTCATTGTCAGTGTCAGTGTCAGTGTCAGTGTCAGTGTCAGTGTCAATGCGAATGTGAATGTGAATGTCAATGTCAATGTCAATGTGAATGTCAATGTGAATGTCAATGTGAATGTCAATGTGAATGTCAATGTCAATGTCAATGTGAATGTCAATGTCAATGTCAATGTCAATGTCAATGTCAATGTCAATGTCAATGTCAATGTCAATGTCAATGTGAATGTGAATGTGAATGTGAATGTGAATGTGAATGTCGATGTCGATGTCGATGTCGATGTCGATGTCGATGTCGATGTCGATGTCGATGTCGATGTCGATGTCGATGTCGATGTCGATGTCGATGTCGATGTCGATGTCGATGTCTTTGTCGATGTCGATGTCGATGTCGATGTCCATGTCAATGTCAATGTCAATGTCAATGTCAATGTCAATGTCAAAGTCAATGTCAATGTCAATGTCAATGTGAAAGTCAATATGAATGTGACTGTGAATGTGAACGTGAATGTGTATGTCAATGTCAATGTCAATGTCAATGTCAATGTCAATGTGAATGACATGTCAATGTCAGTGTCAGTGTCAGTGAAAGTGTCATTGTCATTGTCAGTGTCAGTATCAGTGAAAGTGTCATTGTCATTGTCAGTGTCAGTGTCAGTGTCAGTGTCAGTGTCAGTGTCAATGCGAATGTGAATGTGAATGTCAATGTCAATGTCAATGTGAATGTCAATGTGAATGTCAATGTGAATGTCAATGTGAATGTCAATGTCAATGTCAATGTCAATGTGAATGTCAATGTGAATGTCAATGTCAATGTGAATGTGAATGTGAATGTGAATGTGAATGTGAATGTGAATGTCGATGTCGATGTCGATGTCGATGTCGATGTCGATGTCGATGTCGATGTCGATGTCGATGTCGATGTCGATGTCGATGTCGATGTCGATGTCGATGTCGATGTCGATGTCGATGTCGATGTCGATGTCGATGTCGATGTCGATGTCGATGTCGATGTCGATGTCGATGTCGATGTCGATGTCGATGTCGATGTCGATGTCGATGTCGATGTCGATGTCGATGTCGATGTCGATGTCGATGTCGATGTCGATGTCGATGTCGATGTCGATGTCGATGTCGATGTCGATGTCGATGTCGATGTCGATGTCGATGTCGATGTCGATGTCGATGTCGATGTCGATGTCAATGTCAATGCGATTGTCAATGTCAATGTCAATGTCAATGTCAATGTCAATGTCAATGTCGATGTCAATGTCAATGTCAATGTCAATGTCAATGTGAAAGTCAATATGAATGTGACTGTGAATGTGAACGTGAATGTGTATGTCAATGTCAATGTCAATGTCAATGTCAATGTCAATGTCAATGTCAATGTCAATGTCAATGTCAATGTCAATGTCAATGTCAATGTCAATGTCAATGTCAATGTCAATGTCAATGTCAATGTCAATGTCAATGTCAATGTCAATGTCAATGTCAATGTCAATGTCAATGTCAATGTCAATGTCAATGTCAATGTCAATGTCAATGTCAAGGTCAATGTCAATGTCAATGTCAATGTCAATGTCAATGTCAATGTCAATGTCAATGTCAATGTCAATGTCAATGCGATTGCCAATGTCAATGTCAATGTCAATGTCAATGTGAATGTCAATGTCAATGTCAATGTCAATGTGAATGTCAATGTGAATGTCAATGTGAATGTCAATGTCAATGTCAATGTCAATGTGAATGTCAATGTGAATGTCAATGTCAATGTCAATGTCAATGTGAATGTGAATGTGAATGTGAATGTCAATGT
Source organism: Lasioglossum villosulum (assembly GCA_963971365.1). Classification (NCBI taxonomy): domain Eukaryota; kingdom Metazoa; phylum Arthropoda; class Insecta; order Hymenoptera; family Halictidae; genus Lasioglossum; species Lasioglossum villosulum. The sequence continues at coordinate 23,096,161 of OZ020496.1, read as the reverse complement.
CAATGTCAAGGTCAATGTCAATGTCAATGTCAATGTCAATGCGATTGTCAATGTCAATGTCAATGTCAATGTCAATGTCAATGTCAATGTGAATGTCGATGTGAATGTCAATGTGAATGTCGATGTGAATGTCAATGTCAATGTCAATGTGAATGTCAATGTGAATGACATGTCAATGTCAGTGTCAGTGTCAGTGAAAGTGTCATTGTCATTGTCAGTGTCAGTATCAGTGAAAGTGTCATTGTCAGTGTCAGTATCAGTGAAAGTGTCATTGTCATTGTCAGTGTCAGTGTCAGTGTCAGTGTCAGTGTCAGTGTCAGTGTCAGTGTCAGTGTCAGTGTCAGTGTCAGTGTCAGTGTCAGTGTCAGTGTCAATGTGAATGTGAATGTGAATGTGAATGTCAATGTCAATGTGAATGTCAATGTGAATGTCAATGTGAATGTCAATGTGAATGTCAATGTCAATGTCAATGTCAATGTGAATGTCAATGTGAATGTGAATGTGAATGTGAATGTGAATGTGAATGTGAATGTGAATGTGAATGTGAATGTGAATGTGAATGTGAATGTGAATGTGAATGTGAATGTGAATGTGAATGTGAATGTCGATGTCGATGTCGATGTCGATGTCGATGTCGATGTCGATGTCGATGTCGATGTCGATGTCGATGTCGATGTCGATGTCGATGTCGATGTCGATGTCGATGTCGATGTCGATGTCGATGTCGATGTCGATGTCGATGTCGATGTCGATGTCGATGTCGATGTCGATGTCCATGTCCATGTCCATGTCAATGTCAATGTCAATGTCAATGTCAATGTGAAAGTCAATATGAATGTGACTGTGAATGTGAACGTGAATGTGTATGTCAATGTCAATGTCAATGTCAATGTCAATGTCAATGTCAATGTGAATGACATGTCAATGTCAGTGTCAGTGTCAGTGAAAGTGTCATTGTCATTGTCAGTGTCAGTATCAGTGTCAGTGTCAATGTGAATGTGAATGTGAATGTCAATGTCAATGTCAATGTGAATGTCAATGTGAATGTCAATGTGAATGTCAATGTGAATGTCAATGTGAATGTCAATGTGAATGTCAATGTGAATGTCAATGTGAATGTCAATGTCAATGTCAATGTGAATGTCAATGTCAATGTCAATGTGAATGACATGTCAATGTCAGTGTCAGTGTCAGTGAAAGTGCCATTGTCATTGTCAGTGTCAGTATCAGTGAAAGTGTCATTGTCATTGTCAGTGTCAGTGTCAGTGTCAGTGTCAGTGTCAGTGTCAGTGTCAATGTGAATGTGAATGTGAATGTCAATGTCAATGTCAATGTGAATGTCAATGTGAATGTCAATGTGAATGTCAATGTGAATGTCAATGTCAATGTCAATGTGAATGTCAATGTCAGTGTCAATGTCAATGTCAATGTCAATGTCAATGTCAATGTCAATGTGAAAGTCAATATGAATGTGACTGTGAATGTGAACGTGAATGTGTATGTCAATGTCAATGTCAATGTCAATGTGAATGTCAATGTCAATGCGAATGTGAATGTGAATGTCAATGTCAATATCAATGTGAATGTCAATGTGAATGTCAATGTGAATGTCAATGTGAATGTCAATGTCAATGTCAATGTCAATGTCAATGTGAATGTCAATGTGAATGTGAATGTGAATGTGAATGTGAATGTGAATGTGAATGTCGATGTCGATGTCGATGTCGATGTCGATGTCGATGTCGATGTCGATGTCGATGTCGATGTCGATGTCGATGTCGATGTCGATGTCGATGTCGATGTCGATGTCGATGTCGATGTCGATGTCGATGTCGATGTCGATGTCGATGTCGATGTCGATGTCGATGTCGATGTCGATGTCGATGTCGATGTCGATGTCGATGTCAATGTCCATGTCAATGTCAATGTCAATGTCAATGTCAATGTCAATGTCAATGTCAATGTCAATGTCAATGTCAATGTCAAGGTCAATGTCAATGTCAATGTCAATGTCAATGTCAATGTCAATGTCAATGTCAATGTCAATGTCAATGTCAATGCGATTGCCAATGTCAATGTCAATGTCAATGTCAATGTGAATGTCAATGTCAATGTCAATGTCAATGTGAATGTCAATGTGAATGTCAATGTGAATGTCAATGTCAATGTCAATGTCAATGTGAATGTCAATGTGAATGTCAATGTCAATGTCAATGTGAATGTGAATGTGAATGTGAATGTGAATGTGAATGTCAATGTCAAGGTCAATGTCAATGTCAATGTCAATGTCAATGCGATTGTCAATGTCAATGTCAATGTCAATGTCAATGTGAATGTCAATGTGAATGTCGATGTGAATGTCAATGTCAATGTCAATGTCAATGTGAATGTCGATGTGAATGTCAATGTGAATGTCGATGTGAATGTCAATGTCAATGTCAATGTGAATGTCAATGTGAATGACATGTCAATGTCAGTGTCAGTATCAGTGAAAGTGTCATTGTCATTGTCAGTGTCAGTGTCAGTGTCAGTGTCAGTGTCAGTGTCAGTGTCAGTGTCAGTGTCAGTGTCAGTGTCAGTGTCAGTGTCAGTGTCAGTGTCAATGTGAATGTGAATGTGAATGTGAATGTCAATGTCAATGTGAATGTCAATGTGAATGTCAATGTGAATGTCAATGTGAATGTCAATGTCAATGTCAATGTCAATGTGAATGTCAATGTCAATGTCAATGTGAATGTGAATGTGAATGTGAATGTGAATGTGAATGTGAATGTGAATGTGAATGCGAATGTGAATGTGAATGTGAATGTGAATGTGAATGTGAATGTGAATGTGAATGTCGATGTCGATGTCGATGTCGATGTCGATGTCGATGTCGATGTCGATGTCGATGTCGATGTCGATGTCGATGTCGATGTCGATGTCGATGTCGATGTCGATGTCGATGTCGATGTCGATGTCGATGTCGATGTCGATGTCGATGTCGATGTCGATGTCGATGTCCATGTCCATGTCCATGTCAATGTCAATGTCAATGTCAATGTCAATGTGAAAGTCAATATGAATGTGACTGTGAATGTGAACGTGAATGTGTATGTCAATGTCAATGTCAATGTCAATGTCAATGTCAATGTCAATGTGAATGACATGTCAATGTCAGTGTCAGTGTCAGTGAAAGTGTCATTGTCATTGTCAGTGTCAGTATCAGTGTCAGTGTCAATGTGAATGTGAATGTGAATGTCAATGTCAATGTCAATGTGAATGTCAATGTGAATGTCAATGTGAATGTCAATGTGAATGTCAATGTGAATGTCAATGTGAATGTCAATGTGAATGTCAATGTGAATGTCAATGTCAATGTCAATGTGAATGTCAATGTCAATGTCAATGTGAATGACATGTCAATGTCAGTGTCAGTGTCAGTGAAAGTGCCATTGTCATTGTCAGTGTCAGTATCAGTGAAAGTGTCATTGTCATTGTCAGTGTCAGTGTCAGTGTCAGTGTCAGTGTCAGTGTCAGTGTCAATGTGAATGTGAATGTGAATGTGAATGTCAATGTCAATGTCAATGTCAATGTGAATGTCAATGTGAATGTCAATGTGAATGTCAATGTCAATGTCAATGTGAATGTCAATGTCAGTGTCAATGTCAATGTCAATGTCAATGTCAATGTCAATGTCAATGTGAAAGTCAATATGAATGTGACTGTGAATGTGAACGTGAATGTGTATGTCAATGTCAATGTCAATGTCAATGTCAATGTCAATGTCAATGTCAATGTCAATGTGAATGACATGTCAATGTCAGTGTCAGTGTCAATGTGAATGTGAATGTGAATGTCAATGTCAATGTGAATGTCAATGTGAATGTCAATGTGAATGTCAATGTGAATGTCAATGTCAATGTGAATGTCAATGTCAATGTCAATGTCAATGTCAATGTCAATGTCAATGTCAATGTCAATGTCAATGTCAATGTCAATGTCAATGTCAATGTCAATGTCAAGGTCAATGTCAATGTCAATGTCAATGTCAATGTCAATGTCAATGTCAATGTCAATGCGATTGCCAATGTCAATGTCAATGTCAATGTCAATGTCAATGTCAATGTCAATGTCAATGTGAATGTCAATGTGAATGTCAATGTGAATGTCAATGTGAATGTCAATGTCAATGCGAATGTGAATGTGAATGTCAATGTCAATATCAATGTGAATGTCAATGTGAATGTCAATGTGAATGTCAATGTGAATGTCAATGTCAATGTCAATGTGAATGTCAATGTGAATGTCAATGTGAATGTCAATGTCAATGTGAATGTGAATGTGAATGTGAATGTGAATGTGAATGTGAATGTCGATGTCGATGTCGATGTCGATGTCGATGTCGATGTCGATGTCGATGTCGATGTCGATGTCGATGTCGATGTCGATGTCGATGTCGATGTCGATGTCGATGTCGATGTCGATGTCGATGTCGATGTCGATGTCGATGTCGATGTCGATGTCGATGTCGATGTCGATGTCGATGTCGATGTCGATGTCGATGTCGATGTCGATGTCGATGTCGATGTCGATGTCGATGTCGATGTCGATGTCGATGTCGATGTCGATGTCAATGTCAATGTCAATGTCAATGTCAATGTCAATGTCAATGTCAATGTCAATGTCAATGTCAATGTCAATGTCAAGGTCAATGTCAATGTCAATGTCAATGTCAATGTCAATGTCAATGTCAATGTCAATGTCAATGCGATTGCCAATGTCAATGTCAATGTCAATGTCAATGTGAATGTCAATGTCAATGTCAATGTCAATGTGAATGTCAATGTGAATGTCAATGTGAATGTCAATGTCAATGTCAATGTCAATGTGAATGTCAATGTGAATGTCAATGTCAATGTCAATGTCAATGTGAATGTGAATGTGAATGTGAATGTGAATGTCAATGTCAAGGTCAATGTCAATGTCAATGTCAATGTCAATGCGATTGTCAATGTCAATGTCAATGTCAATGTCAATGTGAATGTCAATGTGAATGTCGATGTGAATGTCAATGTCAATGTCAATGTCAATGTGAATGTCGATGTGAATGTCAATGTGAATGTCGATGTGAATGTCAATGTCAATGTCAATGTGAATGTCAATGTGAATGACATGTCAATGTCAGTGTCAGTATCAGTGAAAGTGTCATTGTCATTGTCAGTGTCAGTGTCAGTGTCAGTGTCAGTGTCAGTGTCAGTGTCAGTGTCAGTGTCAGTGTCAGTGTCAGTGTCAGTGTCAGTGTCAGTGTCAGTGTCAGTGTCAATGTGAATGTGAATGTCAATGTCAATGTGAATGTCAATGTGAATGTCAATGTGAATGTCAATGTGAATGTCAATGTCAATGTCAATGTCAATGTGAATGTCAATGTCAATGTCAATGTGAATGTGAATGTGAATGTGAATGTGAATGTGAATGTGAATGTGAATGTGAATGCGAATGTGAATGTGAATGTGAATGTGAATGTGAATGTGAATGTGAATGTGAATGTCGATGTCGATGTCGATGTCGATGTCGATGTCGATGTCGATGTCGATGTCGATGTCGATGTCGATGTCGATGTCGATGTCGATGTCGATGTCGATGTCGATGTCGATGTCGATGTCGATGTCGATGTCGATGTCGATGTCGATGTCGATGTCGATGTCGATGTCGATGTCCATGTCCATGTCCATGTCAATGTCAATGTCAATGTCAATGTCAATGTGAAAGTCAATATGAATGTGACTGTGAATGTGAACGTGAATGTGTATGTCAATGTCAATGTCAATGTCAATGTCAATGTCAATGTCAATGTGAATGACATGTCAATGTCAGTGTCAGTGTCAGTGAAAGTGTCATTGTCATTGTCAGTGTCAGTATCAGTGTCAGTGTCAATGTGAATGTGAATGTGAATGTCAATGTCAATGTCAATGTGAATGTCAATGTGAATGTCAATGTGAATGTCAATGTGAATGTCAATGTGAATGTCAATGTGAATGTCAATGTGAATGTCAATGTGAATGTCAATGTCAATGTCAATGTGAATGTCAATGTCAATGTCAATGTGAATGACATGTCAATGTCAGTGTCAGTGTCAGTGAAAGTGCCATTGTCATTGTCAGTGTCAGTATCAGTGAAAGTGTCATTGTCATTGTCAGTGTCAGTGTCAGTGTCAGTGTCAGTGTCAGTGTCAGTGTCAATGTGAATGTGAATGTGAATGTCAATGTCAATGTCAATGTCAATGTCAATGTGAATGTCAATGTGAATGTCAATGTGAATGTCAATGTCAATGTCAATGTGAATGTCAATGTCAGTGTCAATGTCAATGTCAATGTCAATGTCAATGTCAATGTCAATGTGAAAGTCAATATGAATGTGACTGTGAATGTGAACGTGAATGTGTATGTCAATGTCAATGTCAATGTCAATGTCAATGTCAATGTCAATGTCAATGTCAATGTGAATGACATGTCAATGTCAGTGTCAGTGTCAATGTGAATGTGAATGTGAATGTCAATGTCAATGTGAATGTCAATGTGAATGTCAATGTGAATGTCAATGTGAATGTCAATGTCAATGTGAATGTCAATGTCAATGTCAATGTCAATGTCAATGTCAATGTCAATGTCAATGTCAATGTCAATGTCAATGTCAATGTCAATGTCAATGTCAATGTCAATGTCAATGTCAAGGTCAATGTCAATGTCAATGTCAATGTCAATGTCAATGTCAATGTCAATGTCAATGCGATTGCCAATGTCAATGTCAATGTCAATGTCAATGTCAATGTCAATGTCAATGTCAATGTGAATGTCAATGTGAATGTCAATGTGAATGTCAATGTGAATGTCAATGTCAATGCGAATGTGAATGTGAATGTCAATGTCAATATCAATGTGAATGTCAATGTGAATGTCAATGTGAATGTCAATGTGAATGTCAATGTGAATGTCAATGTGAATGTCAATGTGAATGTCAATGTGAATGTCAATGTCAATGTGAATGTGAATGTGAATGTGAATGTGAATGTGAATGTGAATGTCGATGTCGATGTCGATGTCGATGTCGATGTCGATGTCGATGTCGATGTCGATGTCGATGTCGATGTCGATGTCGATGTCGATGTCGATGTCGATGTCGATGTCGATGTCGATGTCGATGTCGATGTCGATGTCGATGTCGATGTCGATGTCGATGTCGATGTCGATGTCGATGTCGATGTCGATGTCGATGTCAATGTCAATGTCGATGTCAATGTCAATGTCAATGTCAATGTCAATGTCAATGTCAATGTCAATGTCAATGTCAATGTCAATGTCAATGTCAATGTCAATGTCAATGTCAATGTCAAGGTCAATGTCAATGTCAATGTCAATGTCAATGTCAATGTCAATGTCAATGTCAATGTCAATGTCAATGTCAATGCGATTGCCAATGTCAATGTCAATGTCAATGTCAATGTGAATGTCAATGTCAATGTCAATGTCAATGTCAATGTCAATGCGATTGCCAATGTCAATGTCAATGTCAATGTCAATGTGAATGTCAATGTCAATGTCAATGTCAATGTGAATGTCAATGTGAATGTCAATGTGAATGTCAATGTCAATGTCAATGTCAATGTGAATGTCAATGTGAATGTCAATGTCAATGTCAATGTCAATGTGAATGTGAATGTGAATGTGAATGTCAATGTCAATGTCAAGGTCAATGTCAATGTCAATGTCAATGTCAATGCGATTGTCAATGTCAATGTCAATGTCAATGTCAATGTCAATGTCAATGTGAATGTCGATGTGAATGTCAATGTCAATGTCAATGTCAATGTGAATGTCGATGTGAATGTCAATGTGAATGTCGATGTGAATGTCAATGTCAATGTCAATGTGAATGTCAATGTGAATGACATGTCAATGTCAGTGTCAGTGTCAGTGAAAGTGTCATTGTCATTGTCAGTGTCAGTATCAGTGAAAGTGTCATTGTCAGTGTCAGTATCAGTGAAAGTGTCATTGTCATTGTCAGTGTCAGTGTCAGTGTCAGTGTCAGTGTCAGTGTCAGTGTCAGTGTCAGTGTCAGTGTCAGTGTCAGTGTCAGTGTCAGTGTCAGTGTCAGTGTCAGTGTCAATGTGAATGTGAATGTGAATGTGAATGTCAATGTCAATGTGAATGTCAATGTGAATGTCAATGTGAATGTCAATGTGAATGTCAATGTCAATGTCAATGTGAATGTCAATGTCAATGTCAATGTCAATGTCAATGTCAATGTGAATGTGAATGTGAATGTGAATGTGAATGTGAATGTGAATGTGAATGTGAATGTGAATGTGAATGTGAATGTGAATGTGAATGTGAATGTCGATGTCGATGTCGATGTCGATGTCGATGTCGATGTCGATGTCGATGTCGATGTCGATGTCGATGTCGATGTCGATGTCGATGTCGATGTCGATGTCGATGTCGATGTCGATGTCGATGTCGATGTCGATGTCCATGTCCATGTCCATGTCAATGTCAATGTCAATGTCAATGTCAATGTGAAAGTCAATATGAATGTGACTGTGAATGTGAACGTGAATGTGTATGTCAATGTCAATGTCAATGTCAATGTCAATGTCAATGTCAATGTGAATGACATGTCAATGTCAGTGTCAGTGTCAGTGAAAGTGTCATTGTCATTGTCAGTGTCAGTATCAGTGTCAGTGTCAATGTGAATGTGAATGTGAATGTCAATGTCAATGTCAATGTCAATGTCAATGTCAATGTCAATGTCAATGTGAAAGTCAATATGAATGTGACTGTGAATGTGAACGTGAATGTGTATGTCAATGTCAATGTCAATGTCAATGTCAATGTCAATGTCAATGTCAATGTCAATGTGAATGACATGTCAATGTCAGTGTCAGTGTCAATGTGAATGTGAATGTGAATGTCAATGTCAATGTGAATGTCAATGTGAATGTCAATGTGAATGTCAATGTGAATGTCAATGTCAATGTCAATGTGAATGTCAATGTCAATGTCAATGTCAATGTCAATGTCAATGTCAATGTCAATGTCAATGTCAATGCGATTGCCAATGTCAATGTCAATGTCAATGTCAATGTCAATGTCAATGTCAATGTCAATGTGAATGTCAATGTGAATGTCAATGTGAATGTCAATGTGAATGTCAATGTCAATGTGAATGTCAATGTGAATGTCAATGTCAATGTCAATGTCAATGTCAATGTCAATGTCAATGTCAATGTCAATGTCAATGTCAATGTCAATGTCAATGTCAATGTCAATGCGATTGTCAATGTCAATGTCAATGTCAATGTCAATGTCAATGTCAATGTGAATGTCGATGTGAATGTCAATGTCAATGTCAATGTCAATGTGAATGTCGATGTGAATGTCAATGTGAATGTCGATGTGAATGTCAATGTCAATGTCAATGTCAATGTGAATGTCAATGTGAATGACATGTCAATGTCAGTGTCAGTGTCAGTGAAAGTGTCATTGTCATTGTCAGTGTCAGTATCAGTGAAAGTGTCATTGTCAGTGTCAGTATCAGTGAAAGTGTCATTGTCATTGTCAGTGTCAGTGTCAGTGTCAGTGTCAGTGTCAGTGTCAGTGTCAGTGTCAGTGTCAGTGTCAGTGTCAGTGTCAGTGTCAATGTGAATGTGAATGTCAATGTCAATGTCAATGTGAATGTGAATGTGAATGTGAATGTGAATGTGAATGTGAATGTGAATGTGAATGTGAATGTGAATGTGAATGTGAATGTCGATGTCGATGTCGATGTCGATGTCGATGTCGATGTCGATGTCGATGTCGATGTCGATGTCGATGTCGATGTCAATGTCAATGTCAATGTGAAAGTCAATATGAATGTGACTGTGAATGTGAACGTGAATGTGTATGTCAATGTCAATGTCAATGTCAATGTCAATGTCAATGTGAATGACATGTCAATGTCAGTGTCAGTGTCAGTGAAAGTGTCATTGTCATTGTCAGTGTCAGTATCAGTAAAAGTGTCATTGTCATTGTCAGTGTCAGTGTCAGTGTCAGTGTCAGTGTCAGTGTCAATGTGAATGTGAATGTGAATGTGAATGTCAATGTCAATGTCAATGTGAATGTCAATGTGAATGTCAATGTGAATGTCAATGTGAATGTCAATGTCAATGTCAATGTGAATGTCAATGTCAATGTCAATGTCAATGTGAATGTGAACGTGAATGTCAATGTCAATGTCAATGTCAATGTCAATGTCAATGTCAATGTCAATGTCAATGTCAATGTCAATGTCAATGTCAATGTCAATGTCAATGTCAATGTCAAGGTCAATGTCAATGTCAATGTCAATGTCAATGTCAATGTCAATGTCAATGTCAATGCGATTGCCAATGTCAATGTCAATGTCAATGTCAATGTCAATGTCAATGTCAATGTCAATGTCAATGTGAATGTCAATGTGAATGTCAATGTGAATGTCAATGTGAATGTCAATGTCAATGTGAATGTCAATGTGAATGTCAATGTGAATGTCAATGTCAATGTCAATGTCAATGTCAATGTCAATGTCAATGTCAATGTCAATGTCAATGTCAATGTCAATGCGATTGTCAATGTCAATGTCAATGTCAATGTCAATGTCAATGTCAATGTCAATGTGAATGTCGATGTGAATGTCAATGTCAATGTCAATGTCAATGTGAATGTCGATGTGAATGTCAATGTGAATGTCGATGTGAATGTCAATGTCAATGTCAATGTCAATGTGAATGTCAATGTGAATGACATGTCAATGTCAGTGTCAGTGTCAGTGAAAGTGTCATTGTCATTGTCAGTGTCAGTATCAGTGAAAGTGTCATTGTCAGTGTCAGTATCAGTGAAAGTGTCATTGTCATTGTCAGTGTCAGTGTCAGTGTCAGTGTCAGTGTCAGTGTCAGTGTCAGTGTCAGTGTCAATGTCAATGCGATTGCCAATGTCAATGTCAATGTCAATGTCAATGTCAATGTCAATGTCAATGTCAATGTCAATGTCAATGTGAATGTCAATGTGAATGTCAATGTCAATGTCAATGTCAATGTCAATGTCAATGTCAATGTCAATGTCAATGTCAATGTCAATGTCAATGTCAATGTCAATGTCAATGTCAATGTCAATGTCAATGTCAATGTCAATGTCAATGTCAATGTCAATGTCAATGTCAATGTCAATGTCAATGTCAATGTCAATGTCAATGTGAAAGTCAATATGAATGTGACTGTGAATGAGAACGTGAATGTGTATGTCAATGTCTATGTCAATGTCAATGTCAATGTCAATGTGAATGACATGTCAATGTCAGTGTCAGTGTCAGTGAAAGTGCCATTGTCATTGTCAGTGTCAGTATCAGTGAAAGTGTCATTGTCATTGTCAGTGTCAGTGTCAGTGTCAGTGTCAGTGTCAGTGTCAGTGTCAATGTGAATGTGAATGTGAATGTCAATGTCAATGTCAATGTGAATGTCAATGTGAATGTCAATGTGAATGTCAATGTGAATGTCAATGTCAATGTCAATGTGAATGTCAATGTCAGTGTCAATGTCAATGTCAATGTCAATGTCAATGTCAATGTCAATGTGAAAGTCAATATGAATGTGACTGTGAATGTGAACGTGAATGTGTATGTCAATGTCAATGTCAATGTCAATGTCAATGTCAATGTGAATGACATGTCAATGTCAGTGTCAGTGTCAGTGAAAGTGCCATTGTCATTGTCAGTGTCAGTATCAGTGAAAGTGTCATTGTCATTGTCAGTGTCAGTGTCAGTGTCAGTGTCAGTGTCAGTGTCAATGTGAATGTGAATGTGAATGTCAATGTCAATGTCAATGTGAATGTCAATGTGAATGTCAATGTGAATGTCAATGTGAATGTCAATGTCAATGTCAATGTGAATGTCAATGTCAATGTCAATGTCAATGTCAATGTGAATGTGAATGTGAATGTGAATGTGAATGTGAATGTGAATGTGAATGTCGATGTCGATGTCGATGTCGATGTCGATGTCGATGTCGATGTCGATGTCGATGTCGATGTCGATGTCGATGTCGATGTCGATGTCGATGTCGATGTCGATGTCGATGTCGATGTCGATGTCGATGTCGATGTCGATGTCGATGTCGATGTCGATGTCGATGTCGATGTCGATGTCGATGTCGATGTCGTTGTCGATGTCGATGTCGATGTCAATGTCAATGTCAATGTCAATGTCAATGTCAATGTCAATGTCAATGTCAATGTCAATGTCAATGCGATTGCCAATGTCAATGTCAATGTCAATGTCAATGTGAATGTCAATGTCAATGTCAATGTCAATGTGAATGTCAATGTGAATGTCAATGTGAATGTCAATGTCAATGTCAATGTCAATGTGAATGTCAATGTCAATGTCAATGTCAATGTCAATGTCAATGTCAATGTCAATGTCAATGTCAATGTCAATGTCAATGTCAATGTCAATGTCAATGCGATTGTCAATGTCAATGTCAATGTCAATGTCAATGTCAATGTCAATGTCAATGTCAATGTGAATGTCGATGTGAATGTCAATGTCAATGTCAATGTCAATGTGAATGTCGATGTGAATGTCAATGTGAATGTCGATGTGAATGTCAATGTCAATGTCAATGTGAATGTCAATGTGAATGACATGTCAATGTCAGTGTCAGTGTCAGTGAAAGTGTCATTGTCATTGTCAGTGTCAGTATCTTTGAAAGTGTCATTGTCATTGTCAGTGTCAGTGTCAGTGTCAGTGTCAGTGTCAGTGTCAGTGTCAGTGTCAGTGTCAGTGTCAGTGTCAGTGTCAGTGTCAGTGTCAGTGTCAGTGTCAGTGTCAGTGTCAGTGTCAGTGTCAGTGTCAATGTGAATGTGAATGTGAATGTGAATGTGAATGTGAATGTCAATGTGAATGTCAATGTGAATGTCAATGTGAATGTCAATGTGAATGTCAATGTGAATGTCAATGTGAATGTCAATGTCAATGTCAATGTCAATGTGAATGTGAATGTGAATGTGAATGTGAATGTGAATGTGAATGTGAATGTGAATGTCGATGTCGAAGTCGATGTCGATGTCGATGTCGATGTCGATGTCGATGTCGATGTCGATGTCGATGTCGATGTCGATGTCGATGTCGATGTCGATGTCGATGTCGATGTCGATGTCGATGTCGATGTCGATGTCGATGTCGATGTCGATGTCGATGTCGATGTCGATGTCGATGTCGATGTCGATGTCGATGTCGATGTCGATGTCGATGTCGATGTCGATGTCGATGTCGATGTCGATGTCGATGTCGATGTCGATGTCGATGTCGATGTCGATGTCGATGTCGATGTCGATGTCGATGTCGATGTCGATGTCGATGTCGATGTCGATGTCGATGTCGATGTCGATGTCGATGTCGATGTCGATGTCGATGTCGATGTCGATGTCGATGTCGATGTCGATGTCGATGTCGATGTCAATGTCAATGCGATTGTCAATGTCAATGTCAATGTCAATGTCAATGTCAATGTCAATGTCGATGTCAATGTCAATGTCAATGTCAATGTCAATGTGAAAGTCAATATGAATGTGACTGTGAATGTGAACGTGAATGTGTATGTCAATGTCAATGTCAATGTCAATGTCAATGTCAATGTCAATGTCAATGTCAATGTCAATGTCAATGTCAATGTCAATGTCAATGTCAATGTCAATGTCAATGTCAATGTCAATGTCAATGTCAATGTCAATGTCAATGTCAATGTCAATGTCAATGTCAATGTCAATGTCAATGTCAATGTCAAGGTCAATGTCAATGTCAATGTCAATGTCAATGTCAATGTCAATGTCAATGTCAATGTCAATGTCAATGCGATTGCCAATGTCAATGTCAATGTCAATGTCAATGTCAATGTCAATGTCAATGTCAATGTCAATGTCAATGTCAATGTCAATGTCAATGTCAATGTCAATGTCAATGTCAATGTGAATGTCAATGTGAATGTCAATGTCAATGTCAATGTCAATGTGAATGTGAATGTGAATGTGAATGTCGATGTGAATGTCAATGTCAATGTCAATGTCAATGTGAATGTCGATGTGAATGTCAATGTGAATGTCGATGTGAATGTCAATGTCAATGTCAATGTGAATGTCAATGTGAATGACATGTCAATGTCAGTGTCAGTGTCAGTGAAAGTGTCATTGTCATTGTCAGTGTCAGTGTCAGTGAAAGTGTCATTGTCATTGTCAGTGTCAGTATCTTTGAAAGTGTCATTGTCATTGTCAGTGTCAGTGTCAGTGTCAGTGTCAGTGTCAGTGTCAGTGTCAGTGTCAGTGTCAGTGTCAGTGTCAGTGTCAGTGTCAGTGTCAGTGTCAGTGTCAGTGTCAGTGTCAGTGTCAGTGTCAGTGTCAGTGTCAGTGTCAATGTGAATGTGAATGTGAATGTGAATGTGAATGTGAATGTGAATGTCAATGTGAATGTCAATGTGAATGTCAATGTGAATGTCAATGTGAATGTCAATGTGAATGTCAATGTGAATGTCAATGTGAATGTCAATGTCAATGTGAATGTGAATGTGAATGTCAATGTCAATGTCAATGTGAATGTCAATGTGAATGTCAATGTGAATGTCAATGTGAATGTCAATGTCAATGTCAATGTGAATGTCAATGTCAGTGTCAATGTCAATGTCAATGTCAATGTCAATGTCAATGTCAATGTGAAAGTCAATATGAATGTGACTGTGAATGTGAACGTGAATGTGTATGTCAATGTCAATGTCAATGTCAATGTCAATGTCAATGTGAATGACATGTCAATGTCAGTGTCAGTGTCAGTGAAAGTGCCATTGTCATTGTCAGTGTCAGTATCAGTGAAAGTGTCATTGTCATTGTCAGTGTCAGTGTCAGTGTCAGTGTCAGTGTCAGTGTCAATGTGAATGTGAATGTGAATGTCAATGTCAATGTCAATGTCAATGTCAATGTCAATGTCAATGTCAATGTCAATGTCAATGTCAATGCGATTGTCAATGTCAATGTCAATGTCAATGTCAATGTCAATGTCAATGTCAATGTCAATGTGAATGTCGATGTGAATGTCAATGTCAATGTCAATGTCAATGTGAATGTCGATGTGAATGTCAATGTGAATGTCGATGTGAATGTCAATGTCAATGTCAATGTGAATGTCAATGTGAATGACATGTCAATGTCAGTGTCAGTGTCAGTGAAAGTGTCATTGTCATTGTCAGTGTCAGTATCTTTGAAAGTGTCATTGTCATTGTCAGTGTCAGTGTCAGTGTCAGTGTCAGTGTCAGTGTCAGTGTCAGTGTCAGTGTCAGTGTCAGTGTCAGTGTCAGTGTCAGTGTCAGTGTCAGTGTCAGTGTCAGTGTCAGTGTCAGTGTCAGTGTCAGTGTCAGTGTCAATGTGAATGTGAATGTGAATGTGAATGTGAATGTGAATGTCAATGTGAATGTCAATGTGAATGTCAATGTGAATGTCAATGTGAATGTCAATGTGAATGTCAATGTGAATGTCAATGTCAATGTGAATGTGAATGTCAATGTCAATGTGAATGTCGATGTCGATGTCGATGTCGATGTCGATGTCGATGTCGATGTCGATGTCGATGTCGATGTCGATGTCGATGTCGATGTCGATGTCGATGTCGATGTCGATGTCGATGTCGATGTCGATGTCGATGTCGATGTCGATGTCGATGTCGATGTCGATGTCGATGTCGATGTCGATGTCGATGTCGATGTCGATGTCGATGTCGATGTCGATGTCGATGTCGATGTCGATGTCGATGTCGATGTCGATGTCGATGTCGATGTCGATGTCGATGTCGATGTCGATGTCGATGTCGATGTCGATGTCGATGTCGATGTCGATGTCGATGTCGATGTCGATGTCGATGTCGATGTCGATGTCAATGTCAATGTCAATGTCAATGTCAATGTCAATGTCAATGTCAATGTCAATGTCAATGTCAATGCGATTGCCAATGTCAATGTCAATGTCAATGTCAATGTGAATGTCAATGTCAATGTCAATGTCAATGTGAATGTCAATGTGAATGTCAATGTGAATGTCAATGTCAATGTAAATGTCAATGTGAATGTCAATGTCAATGTCAATGTCAATGTCAATGTCAATGTCAATGTCAATGTCAATGTCAATGTCAATGTCAATGTCAATGTCAATGTCAATGCGATTGTCAATGTCAATGTCAATGTCAATGTCAATGTCAATGTCAATGTCAATGTCAATGTGAATGTCGATGTGAATGTCAATGTCAATGTCAATGTCAATGTGAATGTCGATGTGAATGTCAATGTGAATGTCGATGTGAATGTCAATGTCAATGTCAATGTGAATGTCAATGTGAATGACATGTCAATGTCAGTGTCAGTGTCAGTGAAAGTGTCATTGTCATTGTCAGTGTCAGTATCTTTGAAAGTGTCATTGTCATTGTCAGTGTCAGTGTCAGTGTCAGTGTCAGTGTCAGTGTCAGTGTCAGTGTCAGTGTCAGTGTCAGTGTCAGTGTCAGTGTCAGTGTCAGTGTCAGTGTCAGTGTCAGTGTCAGTGTCAGTGTCAGTGTCAATGTGAATGTGAATGTGAATGTGAATGTGAATGTGAATGTCAATGTGAATGTCAATGTGAATGTCAATGTGAATGTCAATGTGAATGTCAATGTGAATGTCAATGTGAATGTCAATGTCAATGTCAATGTCAATGTGAATGTGAATGTGAATGTGAATGTGAATGTGAATGTGAATGTGAATGTGAATGTCGATGTCGAAGTCGATGTCGATGTCGATGTCGATGTCGATGTCGATGTCGATGTCGATGTCGATGTCGATGTCGATGTCGATGTCGATGTCGATGTCGATGTCGATGTCGATGTCGATGTCGATGTCGATGTCGATGTCGATGTCGATGTCGATGTCGATGTCGATGTCGATGTCGATGTCGATGTCGATGTCGATGTCGATGTCGATGTCGATGTCGATGTCGATGTCGATGTCGATGTCGATGTCGATGTCGATGTCGATGTCGATGTCGATGTCGATGTCGATGTCGATGTCGATGTCGATGTCGATGTCGATGTCGATGTCGATGTCGATGTCGATGTCGATGTCGATGTCGATGTCGATGTCGATGTCGATGTCGATGTCGATGTCGATGTCGATGTCGATGTCGATGTCGATGTCGATGTCGATGTCAATGTCAATGCGATTGTCAATGTCAATGTCAATGTCAATGTCAATGTCAATGTCAATGTCGATGTCAATGTCAATGTCAATGTCAATGTCAATGTGAAAGTCAATATGAATGTGACTGTGAATGTGAACGTGAATGTGTATGTCAATGTCAATGTCAATGTCAATGTCAATGTCAATGTCAATGTCAATGTCAATGTCAATGTCAATGTCAATGTCAATGTCAATGTCAATGTCAATGTCAATGTCAATGTCAATGTCAATGTCAATGTCAATGTCAATGTCAATGTCAATGTCAATGTCAATGTCAATGTCAATGTCAATGTCAAGGTCAATGTCAATGTCAATGTCAATGTCAATGTCAATGTCAATGTCAATGTCAATGTCAATGTCAATGCGATTGCCAATGTCAATGTCAATGTCAATGTCAATGTGAATGTCAATGTCAATGTCAATGTCAATGTCAATGTCAATGTCAATGTCAATGTCAATGTCAATGTCAATGTCAATGTCAATGTGAATGTCAATGTGAATGTCAATGTCAATGTCAATGTCAATGTGAATGTGAATGTGAATGTCGATGTGAATGTCAATGTCAATGTCAATGTCAATGTGAATGTCGATGTGAATGTCAATGTGAATGTCGATGTGAATGTCAATGTCAATGTCAATGTGAATGTCAATGTGAATGACATGTCAATGTCAGTGTCAGTGTCAGTGAAAGTGTCATTGTCATTGTCAGTGTCAGTGTCAGTGAAAGTGTCATTGTCATTGTCAGTGTCAGTATCTTTGAAAGTGTCATTGTCATTGTCAGTGTCAGTGTCAGTGTCAGTGTCAGTGTCAGTGTCAGTGTCAGTGTCAGTGTCAGTGTCAGTGTCAGTGTCAGTGTCAGTGTCAGTGTCAGTGTCAGTGTCAGTGTCAGTGTCAGTGTCAGTGTCAGTGTCAGTGTCAATGTGAATGTGAATGTGAATGTGAATGTGAATGTGAATGTGAATGTCAATGTGAATGTCAATGTGAATGTCAATGTGAATGTCAATGTGAATGTCAATGTGAATGTCAATGTGAATGTCAATGTGAATGTCAATGTCAATGTGAATGTGAATGTGAATGTCAATGTCAATGTCAATGTGAATGTCAATGTGAATGTCAATGTGAATGTCAATGTGAATGTCAATGTCAATGTCAATGTGAATGTCAATGTCAGTGTCAATGTCAATGTCAATGTCAATGTCAATGTCAATGTCAATGTGAAAGTCAATATGAATGTGACTGTGAATGTGAACGTGAATGTGTATGTCAATGTCAATGTCAATGTCAATGTCAATGTCAATGTGAATGACATGTCAATGTCAGTGTCAGTGTCAGTGAAAGTGCCATTGTCATTGTCAGTGTCAGTATCAGTGAAAGTGTCATTGTCATTGTCAGTGTCAGTGTCAGTGTCAGTGTCAGTGTCAGTGTCAATGTGAATGTGAATGTGAATGTCAATGTCAATGTCAATGTCAATGTCAATGTCAATGTCAATGTCAATGTCAATGTCAATGTCAATGCGATTGTCAATGTCAATGTCAATGTCAATGTCAATGTCAATGTCAATGTCAATGTCAATGTGAATGTCGATGTGAATGTCAATGTCAATGTCAATGTCAATGTGAATGTCGATGTGAATGTCAATGTGAATGTCGATGTGAATGTCAATGTCAATGTCAATGTGAATGTCAATGTGAATGACATGTCAATGTCAGTGTCAGTGTCAGTGAAAGTGTCATTGTCATTGTCAGTGTCAGTATCTTTGAAAGTGTCATTGTCATTGTCAGTGTCAGTGTCAGTGTCAGTGTCAGTGTCAGTGTCAGTGTCAGTGTCAGTGTCAGTGTCAGTGTCAGTGTCAGTGTCAGTGTCAGTGTCAGTGTCAGTGTCAGTGTCAGTGTCAATGTGAATGTGAATGTGAATGTGAATGTGAATGTGAATGTGAATGTCAATGTGAATGTCAATGTGAATGTCAATGTGAATGTCAATGTGAATGTCAATGTGAATGTCAATGTGAATGTCAATGTCAATGTGAATGTGAATGTGAATGTGAATGTGAATGTGAATGTGAATGTGAATGTCGATGTCGAAGTCGATGTCGATGTCGATGTCGATGTCGATGTCGATGTCGATGTCGATGTCGATGTCGATGTCGATGTCGATGTCGATGTCGATGTCGATGTCGATGTCGATGTCGATGTCGATGTCGATGTCGATGTCGATGTCGATGTCGATGTCGATGTCGATGTCGATGTCGATGTCGATGTCGATGTCGATGTCGATGTCGATGTCGATGTCGATGTCGATGTCAATGTCAATGCGATTGTCAATGTCAATGTCAATGTCAATGTCAATGTCAATGTCAATGTCGATGTCAATGTCAATGTCAATGTCAATGTCAATGTGAAAGTCAATATGAATGTGACTGTGAATGTGAACGTGAATGTGTATGTCAATGTCAATGTCAATGTCAATGTCAATGTCAATGTCAATGTCAATGTCAATGTCAATGTCAATGTCAATGTCAATGTCAATGTCAATGTCAATGTCAATGTCAATGTCAATGTCAATGTCAATGTCAATGTCAATGTCAATGTCAATGTCAATGTCAATGTCAATGTCAATGTCAATGTCAATGTCAAGGTCAATGTCAATGTCAATGTCAATGTCAATGTCAATGTCAATGTCAATGTCAATGTCAATGTCAATGCGATTGCCAATGTCAATGTCAATGTCAATGTGAATGTCAATGTCAATGTCAATGTCAATGTCAATGTCAATGTCAATGTCAATGTCAATGTCAATGTCAATGTCAATGTCAATGTGAATGTCAATGTGAATGTCAATGTCAATGTCAATGTCAATGTGAATGTGAATGTGAATGTCGATGTGAATGTCAATGTCAATGTCAATGTCAATGTGAATGTCGATGTGAATGTCAATGTGAATGTCGATGTGAATGTCAATGTCAATGTCAATGTGAATGTCAATGTGAATGACATGTCAATGTCAGTGTCAGTGTCAGTGAAAGTGTCATTGTCATTGTCAGTGTCAGTGTCAGTGAAAGTGTCATTGTCATTGTCAGTGTCAGTATCTTTGAAAGTGTCATTGTCATTGTCAGTGTCAGTGTCAGTGTCAGTGTCAGTGTCAGTGTCAGTGTCAGTGTCAGTGTCAGTGTCAGTGTCAGTGTCAGTGTCAGTGTCAGTGTCAGTGTCAGTGTCAATGTGAATGTGAATGTGAATGTGAATGTGAATGTGAATGTGAATGTCAATGTGAATGTCAATGTGAATGTCAATGTGAATGTCAATGTGAATGTCAATGTGAATGTCAATGTGAATGTGAATGTGAATGTGAATGTGAATGTGAATGTGAATGTGAATGTGAATGTGAATGTGAATGTGAATGTCGATGTCGAAGTCGAAGTCGATGTCGATGTCGATGTCGATGTCGATGTCGATGTCGATGTCGATGTCGATGTCGATGTCGATGTCGATGTCGATGTCGATGTCGATGTCGATGTCGATGTCGATGTCGATGTCGATGTCGATGTCGATGTCGATGTCGATGTCGATGTCGATGTCGATGTCGATGTCGATGTCGATGTCGATGTCGATGTCGATGTCGATGTCGATGTCGATGTCGATGTCGATGTCGATGTCGATGTCGATGTCGATGTCGATGTCGATGTCGATGTCGATGTCGATGTCGATGTCGATGTCGATGTCGATGTCGATGTCGATGTCGATGTCGATGTCGATGTCGATGTCGATGTCGATGTCGATGTCGATGTCGATGTCGATGTCGATGTCAATGTCAATGTCAATGTCAATGTCAATGTCAATGTCAATGTCAATGTCAATGTCAATGTCAATGCGATTGCCAATGTCAATGTCAATGTCAATGTCAATGTGAATGTCAATGTCAATGTCAATGTCAATGTCAATGTCAATGTCAATGTCAATGTCAATGTCAATGTCAATGTCAATGTCAATGTCAATGTCAATGTCAATGTCAATGTCAATGTCAATGTCAATGTCAATGTCAATGTCAATGTCAATGTCAATGTCAATGTCAATGTCAATGTCAATGTCAATGTCAATGTCAATGTCAATGCGATTGTCAATGTCAATGTCAATGTCAATGTCAATGTCAATGTCAATGTCAATGTCAATGTGAATGTCGATGTGAATGTCAATGTCAATGTCAATGTCAATGTGAATGTCGATGTGAATGTCAATGTGAATGTCGATGTGAATGTCAATGTCAATGTCAATGTGAATGTCAATGTGAATGACATGTCAATGTCAGTGTCAGTGTCAGTGAAAGTGTCATTGTCATTGTCAGTGTCAGTATCTTTGAAAGTGTCATTGTCATTGTCAGTGTCAGTGTCAGTGTCAGTGTCAGTGTCAGTGTCAGTGTCAGTGTCAGTGTCAGTGTCAGTGTCAGTGTCAGTGTCAGTGTCAGTGTCAGTGTCAGTGTCAGTGTCAGTGTCAGTGTCAGTGTCAGTGTCAATGTGAATGTGAATGTGAATGTGAATGTGAATGTGAATGTCAATGTGAATGTCAATGTGAATGTCAATGTGAATGTCAATGTGAATGTCAATGTGAATGTCAATGTGAATGTCAATGTCAATGTCAATGTCAATGTGAATGTGAATGTGAATGTGAATGTGAATGTGAATGTGAATGTGAATGTGAATGTCGATGTCGAAGTCGATGTCGATGTCGATGTCGATGTCGATGTCGATGTCGATGTCGATGTCGATGTCGATGTCGATGTCGATGTCGATGTCGATGTCGATGTCGATGTCGATGTCGATGTCGATGTCGATGTCGATGTCGATGTCGATGTCGATGTCGATGTCGATGTCGATGTCGATGTCGATGTCGATGTCGATGTCGATGTCGATGTCGATGTCGATGTCGATGTCGATGTCGATGTCGATGTCGATGTCGATGTCGATGTCGATGTCGATGTCGATGTCGATGTCGATGTCGATGTCGATGTCGATGTCGATGTCGATGTCGATGTCGATGTCGATGTCGATGTCGATGTCGATGTCGATGTCGATGTCGATGTCGATGTCGATGTCGATGTCGATGTCAATGTCAATGCGATTGTCAATGTCAATGTCAATGTCAATGTCAATGTCAATGTCGATGTCAATGTCAATGTCAATGTCAATGTCAATGTGAAAGTCAATATGAATGTGACTGTGAATGTGAACGTGAATGTGTATGTCAATGTCAATGTCAATGTCAATGTCAATGTCAATGTCAATGTCAATGTCAATGTCAATGTCAATGTCAATGTCAATGTCAATGTCAATGTCAATGTCAATGTCAATGTCAATGTCAATGTCAATGTCAATGTCAATGTCAATGTCAATGTCAATGTCAATGTCAATGTCAATGTCAATGTCAAGGTCAATGTCAATGTCAATGTCAATGTCAATGTCAATGTCAATGTCAATGTCAATGTCAATGTCAATGCGATTGCCAATGTCAATGTCAATGTCAATGTCAATGTGAATGTCAATGTCAATGTCAATGTCAATGTCAATGTCAATGTCAATGTCAATGTCAATGTCAATGTCAATGTCAATGTCAATGTCAATGTCAATGTGAATGTCAATGTCAATGTCAATGTCAATGTGAATGTGAATGTGAATGTCGATGTGAATGTCAATGTCAATGTCAATGTCAATGTGAATGTCGATGTGAATGTCAATGTGAATGTCGATGTGAATGTCAATGTCAATGTCAATGTGAATGTCAATGTGAATGACATGTCAATGTCAGTGTCAGTGTCAGTGAAAGTGTCATTGTCATTGTCAGTGTCAGTGTCAGTGAAAGTGTCATTGTCATTGTCAGTGTCAGTATCTTTGAAAGTGTCATTGTCATTGTCAGTGTCAGTGTCAGTGTCAGTGTCAGTGTCAGTGTCAGTGTCAGTGTCAGTGTCAGTGTCAGTGTCAGTGTCAGTGTCAGTGTCAGTGTCAGTGTCAGTGTCAGTGTCAGTGTCAGTGTCAGTGTCAGTGTCAATGTGAATGTGAATGTGAATGTGAATGTGAATGTGAATGTGAATGTCAATGTGAATGTCAATGTGAATGTCAATGTGAATGTCAATGTGAATGTCAATGTGAATGTCAATGTGAATGTCAATGTGAATGTCAATGTCAATGTGAATGTGAATGTGAATGTCAATGTCAATGTCAATGTGAATGTCAATGTGAATGTCAATGTGAATGTCAATGTGAATGTCAATGTCAATGTCAATGTGAATGTCAATGTCAGTGTCAATGTCAATGTCAATGTCAATGTCAATGTCAATGTCAATGTGAAAGTCAATATGAATGTGACTGTGAATGTGAACGTGAATGTGTATGTCAATGTCAATGTCAATGTCAATGTCAATGTCAATGTGAATGACATGTCAATGTCAGTGTCAGTGTCAATGTCGATGTCGATGTCGATGTCGATGTCGATGTCGATGTCGATGTCGATGTCGATGTCGATGTCGATGTCGATGTCGATGTCGATGTCGATGTCGATGTCGATGTCGATGTCGATGTCGATGTCGATGTCGATGTCGATGTCGATGTCGATGTCGATGTCGATGTCGATGTCGATGTCGATGTCAATGTCAATGTCAATGTCAATGTCAATGTCAATGTCAATGTCAATGTCAATGTCAATGTCAATGTCAATGCGATTGCCAATGTCAATGTCAATGTCAATGTCAATGTGAATGTCAATGTCAATGTCAATGTCAATGTGAATGTCAATGTGAATGTCAATGTGAATGTCAATGTCAATGTCAATGTCAATGTCAATGTCAATGTCAATGTCAATGTCAATGTCAATGTCAATGTCAATGTCAATGTCAATGTCAATGTCAATGTCAATGTCAATGTCAATGTCAATGCGATTGTCAATGTCAATGTCAATGTCAATGTCAATGTCAATGTCAATGTCAATGTGAATGTCGATGTGAATGTCAATGTCAATGTCAATGTCAATGTGAATGTCGATGTGAATGTCAATGTGAATGTCGATGTGAATGTCAATGTCAATGTCAATGTGAATGTCAATGTGAATGACATGTCAATGTCAGTGTCAGTGTCAGTGAAAGTGTCATTGTCATTGTCAGTGTCAGTATCAGTGAAAGTGTCATTGTCAGTGTCAGTATCAGTGAAAGTGTCATTGTCATTGTCAGTGTCAGTGTCAGTGTCAGTGTCAGTGTCAGTGTCAGTGTCAGTGTCAGTGTCAGTGTCAGTGTCAGTGTCAGTGTCAGTGTCAGTGTCAGTGTCAGTGTCAGTGTCAGTGTCAGTGTCAATGTGAATGTGAATGTGAATGTGAATGTGAATGTGAATGTCAATGTGAATGTCAATGTGAATGTCAATGTGAATGTCAATGTCAATGTGAATGTCAATGTGAATGTCAATGTGAATGTCAATGTGAATGTCAATGTGAATGTCAATGTGAATGTCAATGTGAATGTCAATGTGAATGTGAATGTGAATGTGAATGTGAATGTGAATGTGAATGTGAATGTGAATGTGAATGTGAATGTGAATGTGAATGTCGATGTCGAAGTCGATGTCGATGTCGATGTCGATGTCGATGTCGATGTCGATGTCGATGTCGATGTCGATGTCGATGTCGATGTCGATGTCGATGTCGATGTCGATGTCGATGTCGATGTCGATGTCGATGTCGATGTCGATGTCGATGTCGATGTCGATGTCGATGTCGATGTCGATGTCGATGTCGATGTCGATGTCGATGTCGATGTCGATGTCGATGTCGATGTCGATGTCGATGTCGATGTCGATGTGAATGTCGATGTGAATGTCAATGTCAATGTCAATGTCAATGTGAATGTCGATGTGAATGTCAATGTGAATGTCGATGTGAATGTCAATGTCAATGTCAATGTGAATGTCAATGTGAATGACATGTCAATGTCAGTGTCAGTGTCAGTGAAAGTGTCATTGTCATTGTCAGTGTCAGTATCAGTGAAAGTGTCATTGTCAGTGTCAGTATCAGTGAAAGTGTCATTGTCATTGTCAGTGTCAGTGTCAGTGTCAGTGTCAGTGTCAGTGTCAGTGTCAGTGTCAGTGTCAGTGTCAGTGTCAATGTGAATGTGAATGTGAATGTGAATGTGAATGTGAATGTGAATGTCAATGTCAATGTCAATGTGAATGTCAATGTGAATGTCAATGTGAATGTGAATGTGAATGTCAATGTCAATGTCAATGTCAATGTCAATGTCAATGTCAATGTCAATGTCAATGTCAATGTCAATGTCAATGTCAATGTCAATGTCAATGTCAATGTCAATGTCAATGTCAATGTCAATGTCAATGTCAATGTCAATGTCAATGTCAATGTCAATGTCAATGTCAATGTCAATGTCAATGTCAATGTCAATGTCAATGTCAATGTCAATGTCAATGTCAATGTCAATGTCAATGTCAATGTGAATGTCAATGTCAATGTCAATGTGAAAGTCAATATGAATGTGACTGTGAATGTGAACGTGAATGTGTATGTCAATGTCAATGTCAATGTCAATGTCAATGTCAATGTGAATGACATGTCAATGTCAGTGTCAGTGTCAGTGAAAGTGTCATTGTCATTGTCAGTGTCAGTGTCAGTATCAGTGAAAGTGTCATTGTCATTGTCAGTGTCAGTGTCAGTGTCAGTGTCAGTGTCAGTGTCAATGTGAATGTGAATGTGAATGTCAATGTCAATGTCAATGTGAATGTCAATGTCAATGTCAATGTCAATGTCAATGTCAATGTCAATGTCAATGTCAATGTCAATGTCAATGTCAATGTCAATGTCAATGTCAATGTCAATGTCAATGTCAATGTCAATGTCAATGTCAATGTCATTGTCAGTGTCAGTGTCAGTGTCAGTGTCAGTGTCAGTGTCAGTGTCAGTGTCAATGTGAATGTGAATGTGAATGTCAATGTCAATGTCAATGTGAATGTCAATGTGAATGTCAATGTGAATGTCAATGTCAATGTCAATGTCAATGTCAATGTCAATGTCAATGTCAACGTCAACGTCAACGTCAACGTCAACGTCAACGTCAACGTCAACGTCAACGTCAACGTCAACGTCAACGTCAACGTCAACGTCAACGTCAACGTCAACGTCAACGTCAACGTCAACGTCAACGTCAACGTCAACGTCAACGTCAACGTCAACGTCAACGTCAACGTCAACGTCAATGTCAATGTCAATGTCAATGTCAATGTCAATGCGATTGCCAATGTCAATGTCAATGTGAATGTCAATGTCAATGTCAATGTCAATGTCAATGTCAATGTGAATGTCAATGTGAATGTCAATGTGAATGTCAATGTCAATGTCAATGTCAATGTCAATGTGAATGTCAATGTCAATGTCAATGTCAATGTCAATGTCAATGTCAATGTCAATGTCAATGTCAATGTCAATGTCAATGTCAATGTCAATGTCAATGTCAATGTCAATGTCAATGTCAATGTGAATGTGAATGTGAATGTGAATGTGAATGTCGATGTCGATGTCGATGTCGATGTCGATGTCGATGTCGATGTCGATGTCGATGTCGATGTCGATGTCGATGTCGATGTCGATGTCGATGTCGATGTCGATGTCGATGTCGATGTCGATGTCGATGTCGATGTCGATGTCGATGTCGATGTCGATGTCGATGTCGATGTCGATGTCAATGTCAATGTCAATGTCAATGTCAATGTCAATGTCAATGTCAATGTCAATGTCAATGTCAATGTCAATGTCAATGTCAATGTCAATGTCAATGTCAATGTCAATGCGATTGCCAATGTCAATGTCAATGTCAATGTCAATGTGAATGTGAATGTGAATGTGAATGTGAATGTGAATGTGAATGTGAATGTGAATGTGAATGTGAATGTGAATGTCGATGTCGATGTCGAAGTCGATGTCGATGTCGATGTCGATGTCGATGTCGATGTCGATGTCGATGTCGATGTCGATGTCGATGTCGATGTCGATGTCGATGTCGATGTCGATGTCGATGTCGATGTCGATGTCGATGTCGATGTCGATGTCGATGTCGATGTCGATGTCGATGTCGATGTCGATGTCAATGTCAATGTCCATGCGATTGTCAATGTCAATGTCAATGTCAATGTCAATGTCAATGTCAATGTCAATGTGAATGTCGATGTCAATGTCAATGTCAATGTCAATGTCAATGTGAAAGTCAATATGAATGTGACTGTGAATGTGAACGTGAATGTGTATGTCAATGTCAATGTCAATGTCAATGTCAATGTCAATGTCAATGTCAATGTCAATGTCAATGTCAATGTCAATGTCAATGTCAATGTCAATGTCAATGTCAATGTCAATGTCAATGTCAATGTCAATGTCAATGTCAATGTCAATGTCAATGTCAATGTCAATGTCAATGTCAATGTCAATGTCAAGGTCAATGTCAATGTCAATGTCAATGTCAATGTCAATGTCAATGTCAATGTCAATGTCAATGTCAATGTCAATGTCAATGCGATTGCCAATGTGAATGTCAATGTCAATGTCAATGTCAATGTGAATGTCAATGTGAATGTCAATGTGAATGTCAATGTCAATGTCAATGTCAATGTCAATGTCAATGTGAATGTCAATGTGAATGTCAATGTCAATGTCAATGTCAATGTCAATGTCAATGTCAATGTCAATGTCAATGTCAATGTCAATGTCAATGTCAATGCGATTGTCAATGTCAATGTCAATGTCAATGTCAATGTCAATGTCAATGTGAATGTCGATGTGAATGTCAATGTCAATGTCAATGTCAATGTGAATGTCGATGTGAATGTCAATGTGAATGTCGATGTGAATGTCAATGTCAATGTCAATGTGAATGTCAATGTGAATGACATGTCAATGTCAGTGTCAGTGTCAGTGAAAGTGTCATTGTCATTGTCAGTGTCAGTATCAGTGAAAGTGTCATTGTCAGTGTCAGTATCAGTGAAAGTGTCATTGTCATTGTCAGTGTCAGTGTCAGTGTCAGTGTCAGTGTCAGTGTCAGTGTCAGTGTCAGTGTCAGTGTCAGTGTCAGTGTCAGTGTCAGTGTCAGTGTCAATGTGAATGTGAATGTGAATGTGAATGTGAATGTGAATGTCAATGTCAATGTCAATGTGAATGTCAATGTGAATGTCAATGTGAATGTCAATGTGAATGTCAATGTGAATGTCAATGTGAATGTCAATGTCAATGTCAATGTCAATGTCAATGTCAATGTCAATGTCAATGTCAATGTCAATGTGAATGTGAATGTGAATGTGAATGTGAATGTGAATGTGAATGTGAATGTGAATGTGAATGTCGATGTCGATGTCGATGTCGATGTCGATGTCGATGTCGATGTCGATGTCGATGTCGATGTCGATGTCGATGTCGATGTCAATGTCAATGTCAATGTGAATGTCGATGTGAATGTCAATGTCAATGTCAATGTCAATGTCAATGTCAATGTCAATGTCAATGTCAATGTCAATGTCAATGTCAATGTCAATGTCAATGTCAATGTCAATGTCAATGTCAATGTCAATGTCAAGGTCAATGTCAATGTCAATGTCAATGTCAATGTCAATGTCAATGTCAATGTCAATGTCAATGTCAATGTCAATGTCAATGTCAATGCGATTGCCAATGTGAATGTCAATGTCAATGTCAATGTCAATGTGAATGTCAATGTGAATGTCAATGTGAATGTCAATGTCAATGTCAATGTCAATGTCAATGTGAATGTCAATGTGAATGTCAATGTCAATGTCAATGTCAATGTCAATGTCAATGTCAATGTCAATGTCAATGTCAATGTCAATGTCAATGTCAATGTCAATGCGATTGTCAATGTCAATGTCAATGTCAATGTCAATGTCAATGTCAATGTGAATGTCGATGTGAATGTCAATGTCAATGTCAATGTCAATGTGAATGTCGATGTGAATGTCAATGTGAATGTCGATGTGAATGTCAATGTCAATGTCAATGTGAATGTCAATGTGAATGACATGTCAATGTCAGTGTCAGTGTCAGTGAAAGTGTCATTGTCATTGTCAGTGTCAGTATCAGTGAAAGTGTCATTGTCAGTGTCAGTATCAGTGAAAGTGTCATTGTCATTGTCAGTGTCAGTGTCAGTGTCAGTGTCAGTGTCAGTGTCAGTGTCAGTGTCAGTGTCAGTGTCAGTGTCAGTGTCAGTGTCAGTGTCAGTGTCAATGTGAATGTGAATGTGAATGTGAATGTGAATGTGAATGTCAATGTCAATGTCAATGTGAATGTCAATGTGAATGTCAATGTGAATGTCAATGTGAATGTCAATGTGAATGTCAATGTGAATGTCAATGTCAATGTCAATGTCAATGTCAATGTCAATGTCAATGTCAATGTCAATGTCAATGTGAATGTGAATGTGAATGTGAATGTGAATGTGAATGTGAATGTGAATGTGAATGTCGATGTCGATGTCGATGTCGATGTCGATGTCGATGTCGATGTCGATGTCGATGTCGATGTCGATGTCGATGTCGATGTCGATGTCGATGTCGATGTCGATGTCGATGTCGATGTCGATGTCGATGTCGATGTCGATGTCGATGTCGATGTCGATGTCGATGTCGATGTCGATGTCGATGTCGATGTCGATGTCGATGTCGATGTCGATGTCGATGTCGATGTCGATGTCGATGTCAATGTCCATGTCAATGTCAATGTCAATGTCAATGTCAATGTCAATGTCAATGTCAATGTCAATGTCAATGTCAATGTCAATGTGAATGTGAATGTGAATGTCAATGTCAATGTCAAGGTCAATGTCAATGTCAATGTCAATGTCAATGCGATTGTCAATGTCAATGTCAATGTCAATGTCAATGTCAATGTCAATGTGAATGTCGATGTGAATGTCAATGTCAATGTCAATGTCAATGTGAATGTCGATGTGAATGTCAATGTGAATGTCGATGTGAATGTCAATGTCAATGTCAATGTCAATGTGAATGTCGATGTGAATGTCAATGTGAATGTCGATGTGAATGTCAATGTCAATGTCAATGTGAATGTCAATGTGAATGACATGTCAATGTCAGTGTCAGTGTCAGTGTCAGTGTCAGTGTCAGTGTCAGTGTCAGTGTCAGTGTCAGTGTCAGTGTCAATGTGAATGTGAATGTGAATGTGAATGTGAATGTGAATGTGAATGTCAATGTGAATGTCAATGTGAATGTCAATGTGAATGTGAATGTCAATGTGAATGTCAATGTGAATGTCAATGTGAATGTCAATGTGAATGTGAATGTGAATGTGAATGTGAATGTGAATGTGAATGTGAATGTGAATGTGAATGTGAATGTGAATGTCGATGTCGATGTCGATGTCGAAGTCGATGTCGATGTCGATGTCGATGTCGATGTCGATGTCGATGTCGATGTCGATGTCGATGTCGATGTCGATGTCGATGTCGATGTCGATGTCGATGTCGATGTCGATGTCGATGTCGATGTCGATGTCGATGTCGATGTCGATGTCGATGTCGATGTCGATGTCGATGTCGATGTCGATGTCGATGTCAATGTCAATGTCAATGTCAATGTCAATGTCAATGTCAATGTCAATGTCAATGTCAATGTCAATGTCAATGTCAATGTGAATGTGAATGTGAATGTGAATGTCAATGTCAATGTCAAGGTCAATGTCAATGTCAATGTCAATGTCAATGCGATTGTCAATGTCAATGTCAATGTCAATGTCAATGTCAATGTCAATGTGAATGTCGATGTGAATGTCAATGTCAATGTCAATGTCAATGTGAATGTCGATGTGAATGTCAATGTGAATGTCGATGTGAATGTCAATGTCAATGTCAATGTGAATGTCAATGTGAATGACATGTCAATGTCAGTGTCAGTGTCAGTGAAAGTGTCATTGTCATTGTCAGTGTCAGTATCAGTGAAAGTGTCATTGTCAGTGTCAGTATCAGTGAAAGTGTCATTGTCATTGTCAGTGTCAGTGTCAGTGTCAGTGTCAGTGTCAGTGTCAGTGTCAGTGTCAGTGTCAGTGTCAGTGTCAGTGTCAGTGTCAGTGTCAGTGTCAGTGTCAGTGTCAATGTGAATGTGAATGTGAATGTGAATGTCAATGTCAATGTGAATGTCAATGTGAATGTCAATGTGAATGTCAATGTCAATGTCAATGTGAATGTCAATGTGAATGTCAATGTCAATGTGAATGTGAATGTGAATGTGAATGTGAATGTGAATGTGAATGTGAATGTGAATGTGAATGTGAATGTCGATGTCGATGTCGATGTCGATGTCGATGTCGATGTCGATGTCGATGTCGATGTCGATGTCGATGTCGATGTCGATGTCGATGTCGATGTCGATGTCGATGTCGATGTCGATGTCGATGTCGATGTCGATGTCGATGGCGATGTCGATGTCGATGTCGATGTCGATGTCCATGTCCATGTCAATGTCAATGTCAATGTCAATGTCAATGTCAATGTCAATGTCAATGTCAATGTCAATGTCAATGTGAAAGTCAATATGAATGTGACTGTGAATGAGAACGTGAATGTGTATGTCAATGTCTATGTCAATGTCAATGTCAATGTCAATGTGAATGACATGTCAATGTCAGTGTCAGTGTCAGTGAAAGTGCCATTGTCATTGTCAGTGTCAGTATCAGTGAAAGTGTCATTGTCATTGTCAGTGTCAGTGTCAGTGTCAGTGTCAGTGTCAGTGTCAGTGTCAGTGTCAGTGTCAATGTGAATGTGAATGTGAATGTCAATGTCAATGTCAATGTGAATGTCAATGTGAATGTCAATGTGAATGTCAATGTGAATGTCAATGTGAATGTCAATGTCAATGTCAATGTGAATGTGAATGTCAATGTCAATGTCAATGTCAATGTCAATGTCAATGTCAAAGTGAATGTGAATGTGAATGTGAATGTGAATGTGAATGTCGATGTCGATGTCGATGTCGATGTCGATGTCGATGTCGATGTCGATGTCGATGTCGATGTCGATGTCGATGTCGATGTCGATGTCGATGTCGATGTCGATGTCGATGTCGATGTCGATGTCGATGTCAATGTCAATGTCAATGTCAATGTCAATGTCAATGTCAATGTCAATGTCAATGTCAATGTCAATGTCAATGTCAATGCGATTGCCAATGTCAATGTCAATGTCAATGTCAATGTGAATGTCAATGTCAATGTCAATGTCAATGTGAATGTCAATGTGAATGTCAATGTGAATGTCAATGTCAATGTGAATGTCAATGTGAATGTCAATGTGAATGTCAATGTCAATGTCAATGTCAATGTCAATGTGAATGTCAATGTCAATGTCAATGTCAATGTCAATGTCAATGTCAATGTCAATGTCAATGTCAATGTCAATGTCAATGTCAATGTCAATGTCAATGCGATTGTCAATGTCAATGTCAATGTCAATGTCAATGTCAATGTCAATGTCAATGTGAATGTCGATGTGAATGTCAATGTCAATGTCAATGTCAATGTGAATGTCGATGTGAATGTCAATGTGAATGTCGATGTGAATGTCAATGTCAATGTCAATGTGAATGTCAATGTGAATGACATGTCAATGTCAGTGTCAGTGTCAGTGAAAGTGTCATTGTCATTGTCAGTGTCAGTATCAGTGAAAGTGTCATTGTCAGTGTCAGTATCAGTGAAAGTGTCATTGTCATTGTCAGTGTCAGTGTCAGTGTCAGTGTCAGTGTCAGTGTCAGTGTCAGTGTCAGTGTCAGTGTCAGTGTCAGTGTCAGTGTCAGTGTCAGTGTCAGTGTCAGTGTCAGTGTCAGTGTCAGTGTCAGTGTCAATGTGAATGTGAATGTGAATGTGAATGTGAATGTGAATGTCAATGTGAATGTCAATGTGAATGTCAATGTGAATGTCAATGTCAATGTGAATGTCAATGTGAATGTCAATGTGAATGTCAATGTGAATGTCAATGTGAATGTGAATGTGAATGTGAATGTGAATGTGAATGTGAATGTGAATGTGAATGTGAATGTGAATGTGAATGTCGATGTCGATGTCGATGTCGAAGTCGATGTCGATGTCGATGTCGATGTCGATGTCGATGTCGATGTCGATGTCGATGTCGATGTCGATGTCGATGTCGATGTCGATGTCGATGTCGATGTCGATGTCGATGTCGATGTCGATGTCGATGTCGATGTCGATGTCGATGTCGATGTCGATGTCGATGTCGATGTCGATGTCGATGTCGATGTCGATGTCGATGTCGATGTCGATGTCGATGTCGATGTCGATGTCGATGTCGATGTCGATGTCGATGTCGATGTCGATGTCGATGTCGATGTCGATGTCGATGTCGATGTCGATGTCGATGTCGATGTCGATGTCGATGTCGATGTCGATGTCGATGTCGATGTGAATGTCGATGTGAATGTCAATGTCAATGTCAATGTCAATGTGAATGTCGATGTGAATGTCAATGTGAATGTCGATGTGAATGTCAATGTCAATGTCAATGTGAATGTCAATGTGAATGACATGTCAATGTCAGTGTCAGTGTCAGTGAAAGTGTCATTGTCATTGTCAGTGTCAGTATCAGTGAAAGTGTCATTGTCAGTGTCAGTATCAGTGAAAGTGTCATTGTCATTGTCAGTGTCAGTGTCAGTGTCAGTGTCAGTGTCAGTGTCAGTGTCAGTGTCAGTGTCAGTGTCAGTGTCAGTGTCAATGTGAATGTGAATGTGAATGTGAATGTGAATGTGAATGTGAATGTCAATGTCAATGTCAATGTGAATGTCAATGTGAATGTGAATGTGAATGTGAATGTGAATGTCAATGTCAATGTCAATGTCAATGTCAATGTCAATGTCAATGTCAATGTCAATGTCAATGTCAATGTCAATGTCAATGTCAATGTCAATGTCAATGTCAATGTCAATGTCAATGTCAATGTCAATGTCAATGTCAATGTCAATGTCAATGTCAATGTCAATGTCAATGTCAATGTCAATGTCAATGTCAATGTCAATGTCAATGTCAATGTCAATGTGAATGTCAATGTCAATGTCAATGTGAAAGTCAATATGAATGTGACTGTGAATGTGAACGTGAATGTGTATGTCAATGTCAATGTCAATGTCAATGTCAATGTCAATGTCAATGTGAATGACATGTCAATGTCAGTGTCAGTGTCAGTGAAAGTGTCATTGTCATTGTCAGTGTCAGTGTCAGTATCAGTGAAAGTGTCATTGTCATTGTCAGTGTCAGTGTCAGTGTCAGTGTCAGTGTCAGTGTCAATGTGAATGTGAATGTGAATGTCAATGTCAATGTCAATGTCAATGTGAATGTCAATGTCAATGTCAATGTCAATGTCAATGTCAATGTCAATGTCAATGTCAATGTCAATGTCAATGTCAATGTCAATGTCAATGTCAATGTCAATGTCAATGTCAATGTCAATGTCAATGTCATTGTCAGTGTCAGTGTCAGTGTCAGTGTCAGTGTCAGTGTCAGTGTCAGTGTCAATGTGAATGTGAATGTGAATGTCAATGTCAATGTCAATGTGAATGTCAATGTGAATGTCAATGTGAATGTCAATGTCAATGTCAATGTCAATGTCAATGTCAATGTCAATGTCAATGTCAACGTCAACGTCAACGTCAACGTCAACGTCAACGTCAACGTCAACGTCAACGTCAAATTCAACGTCAACGTCAACGTCAACGTCAACGTCAACGTCAACGTCAACGTCAACGTCAACGTCAACGTCAACGTCAACGTCAACGTCAACGTCAACGTCAATGTCAATGTCAATGTCAATGTCAATGTCAATGCGATTGCCAATGTCAATGTCAATGTGAATGTCAATGTCAATGTCAATGTCAATGTCAATGTCAATGTGAATGTCAATGTGAATGTCAATGTGAATGTCAATGTCAATGTCAATGTCAATGTCAATGTGAATGTCAATGTCAATGTCAATGTCAATGTCAATGTCAATGTCAATGTCAATGTCAATGTCAATGTCAATGTGAATGTCAATGTCAATGTCAATGTCAATGTCAATGTCAATGTGAATGTGAATGTGAATGTGAATGTGAATGTCGATGTCGATGTCGATGTCGATGTCGATGTCGATGTCGATGTCGATGTCGATGTCGATGTCGATGTCGATGTCGATGTCGATGTCGATGTCGATGTCGATGTCGATGTCGATGTCGATGTCGATGTCGATGTCGATGTCGATGTCGATGTCGATGTCGATGTCGATGTCGATGTCGATGTCGATGTCGATGTCGATGTCAATGTCAATGTCAATGTCAATGTCAACGTCAACGTCAACGTCAACGTCAACGTCAACGTCAACGTCAACGTCAACGTCAACGTCAACGTCAACGTCAACGTCAACGTCAACGTCAACGTCAACGTCAACGTCAACGTCAACGTCAACGTCAACGTCAACGTCAACGTCAACGTCAACGTCAACGTCAACGTCAACGTCAACGTCAACGTCAACGTCAACGTCAATGTCAATGTCAATGTCAATGTCAATGCGATTGCCAATGTCAATGTCAATGTGAATGTCAATGTCAATGTCAATGTCAATGTCAATGTCAATGTGAATGTCAATGTGAATGTCAATGTGAATGTCAATGTCAATGTCAATGTCAATGTCAATGTGAATGTCAATGTCAATGTCAATGTCAATGTCAATGTCAATGTCAATGTCAATGTCAATGTCAATGTCAATGTGAATGTCAATGTCAATGTCAATGTCAATGTCAATGTGAATGTGAATGTGAATGTGAATGTGAATGTGAATGTGAATGTCGATGTCGATGTCGATGTCGATGTCGATGTCGATGTCGATGTCGATGTCGATGTCGATGTCGATGTCGATGTCGATGTCGATGTCGATGTCAATGTCAATGTCAATGTCAATGTCAATGTCAATGTCAATGTCAATGTCAATGTCAATGTCAATGTCAATGTCAATGTCAATGTCAATGTCAATGTCAATGTCAATGCGATTGCCAATGTCAATGTCAATGTCAATGTCAATGTGAATGTGAATGTGAATGTGAATGTGAATGTGAATGTGAATGTGAATGTGAATGTGAATGTGAATGTGAATGTCGATGTCGATGTCGAAGTCGATGTCGATGTCGATGTCGATGTCGATGTCGATGTCGATGTCGATGTCGATGTCGATGTCGATGTCGATGTCGATGTCGATGTCGATGTCGATGTCGATGTCGATGTCGATGTCGATGTCGATGTCGATGTCGATGTCGATGTCGATGTCGATGTCAATGTCAATGTCCATGCGATTGTCAATGTCAATGTCAATGTCAATGTCAATGTCAATGTCAATGTCAATGTCAATGTGAATGTCGATGTCAATGTCAATGTCAATGTCAATGTCAATGTGAAAGTCAATATGAATGTGACTGTGAATGTGAACGTGAATGTGTATGTCAATGTCAATGTCAATGTCAATGTCAATGTCAATGTCAATGTCAATGTCAATGTCAATGTCAATGTCAATGTCAATGTCAATGTCAATGTCAATGTCAATGTCAATGTCAATGTCAATGTCAATGTCAATGTCAATGTCAATGTCAATGTCAATGTCAATGTCAATGTCAATGTCAATGTCAATGTCAATGTCAATGTCAATGTCAATGTCAATGTCAATGTCAAGGTCAATGTCAATGTCAATGTCAATGTCAATGTCAATGTCAATGTCAATGTCAATGTCAATGTCAATGTCAATGTCAATGCGATTGCCAATGTGAATGTCAATGTCAATGTCAATGTCAATGTGAATGTCAATGTGAATGTCAATGTGAATGTCAATGTCAATGTCAATGTCAATGTCAATGTGAATGTCAATGTGAATGTCAATGTCAATGTCAATGTCAATGTCAATGTCAATGTCAATGTCAATGTCAATGTCAATGTCAATGTCAATGTCAATGTCAATGCGATTGTCAATGTCAATGTCAATGTCAATGTCAATGTCAATGTCAATGTGAATGTCGATGTGAATGTCAATGTCAATGTCAATGTCAATGTGAATGTCGATGTGAATGTCAATGTGAATGTCGATGTGAATGTCAATGTCAATGTCAATGTGAATGTCAATGTGAATGACATGTCAATGTCAGTGTCAGTGTCAGTGAAAGTGTCATTGTCATTGTCAGTGTCAGTATCAGTGAAAGTGTCATTGTCAGTGTCAGTATCAGTGAAAGTGTCATTGTCATTGTCAGTGTCAGTGTCAGTGTCAGTGTCAGTGTCAGTGTCAGTGTCAGTGTCAGTGTCAGTGTCAGTGTCAGTGTCAGTGTCAGTGTCAGTGTCAGTGTCAATGTGAATGTGAATGTGAATGTGAATGTGAATGTGAATGTCAATGTCAATGTCAATGTGAATGTCAATGTGAATGTCAATGTGAATGTCAATGTGAATGTCAATGTGAATGTCAATGTGAATGTCAATGTCAATGTCAATGTCAATGTCAATGTCAATGTCAATGTCAATGTCAATGTCAATGTGAATGTGAATGTGAATGTGAATGTGAATGTGAATGTGAATGTGAATGTGAATGTGAATGTGAATGTCGATGTCGATGTCGATGTCGATGTCGATGTCGATGTCGATGTCGATGTCGATGTCGATGTCGATGTCAATGTCAATGTCAATGTCAATGTCGATGTGAATGTCAATGTCAATGTCAATGTCAATGTGAATGTCGATGTGAATGTCAATGTGAATGTCGATGTGAATGTCAATGTCAATGTCAATGTGAATGTCAATGTGAATGACATGTCAATGTCAGTGTCAGTGTCAGTGAAAGTGTCATTGTCATTGTCAGTGTCAGTATCAGTGAAAGTGTCATTGTCAGTGTCAGTATCAGTGAAAGTGTCATTGTCATTGTCAGTGTCAGTGTCAGTGTCAGTGTCAGTGTCAGTGTCAGTGTCAGTGTCAGTGTCAGTGTCAATGTGAATGTGAATGTGAATGTGAATGTGAATGTCAATGTCAATGTCAATGTGAATGTCAATGTGAATGTCAATGTGAATGTGAATGTGAATGTCAATGTCAATGTGAATGTCAATGTCAATGTCAATGTCAATGTCAATGTCAATGTCAATGTCAATGTCAATGTCAATGTCAATGTCAATGTCAATGTCAATGTCAATGTCAATGTCAATGTCAATGTCAATGTCAATGTCAATGTCAATGTCAATGTCAATGTCAATGTCAATGTCAATGTCAATGTCAATGTCAATGTCAATGTCAATGTCAATGTCAATGTCAATGTGAATGTCAATGTGAATGTCAATGTGAATGTCAATGTCAATGTCAATGTCAATGTGAATGTCAATGTCAATGTCAATGTCAATGTCAATGTCAATGTCAATGTCAATGTCAATGTCAATGTCAATGTCAATGTCAATGTCAATGTCAATGTCAATGCGATTGTCAATGTCAATGTCAATGTCAATGTCAATGTCAATGTCAATGTCAATGTGAATGTCGATGTGAATGTCAATGTCAATGTCAATGTCAATGTGAATGTCGATGTGAATGTCAATGTGAATGTCGATGTGAATGTCAATGTCAATGTCAATGTGAATGTCAATGTGAATGACATGTCAATGTCAGTGTCAGTGTCAGTGAAAGTGTCATTGTCATTGTCAGTGTCAGTATCAGTGAAAGTGTCATTGTCAGTGTCAGTATCAGTGAAAGTGTCATTGTCATTGTCAGTGTCAGTGTCAGTGTCAGTGTCAGTGTCAGTGTCAGTGTCAGTGTCAGTGTCAGTGTCAGTGTCAGTGTCAGTGTCAGTGTCAGTGTCAGTGTCAGTGTCAGTGTCAGTGTCAGTGTCAGTGTCAATGTGAATGTGAATGTGAATGTGAATGTGAATGTCAATGTGAATGTCAATGTGAATGTCAATGTGAATGTCAATGTCAATGTGAATGTCAATGTGAATGTCAATGTGAATGTCAATGTGAATGTCAATGTGAATGTGAATGTGAATGTGAATGTGAATGTGAATGTGAATGTGAATGTGAATGTGAATGTCGATGTCGATGTCGATGTCGAAGTCGATGTCGATGTCGATGTCGATGTCGATGTCGATGTCGATGTCGATGTCGATGTCGATGTCGATGTCGATGTCGATGTCGATGTCGATGTCGATGTCGATGTCGATGTCGATGTCGATGTCGATGTCGATGTCGATGTCGATGTCGATGTCGATGTCGATGTCGATGTCGATGTCGATGTCGATGTCGATGTCGATGTCGATGTCGATGTCGATGTCGATGTCGATGTCGATGTCGATGTCGATGTCGATGTCGATGTCGATGTCGATGTCGATGTCGATGTCGATGTCGATGTCGATGTCGATGTCGATGTCGATGTGAATGTCGATGTGAATGTCAATGTCAATGTCAATGTCAATGTGAATGTCGATGTGAATGTCAATGTGAATGTCGATGTGAATGTCAATGTCAATGTCAATGTGAATGTCAATGTGAATGACATGTCAATGTCAGTGTCAGTGTCAGTGAAAGTGTCATTGTCATTGTCAGTGTCAGTATCAGTGAAAGTGTCATTGTCAGTGTCAGTATCAGTGAAAGTGTCATTGTCATTGTCAGTGTCAGTGTCAGTGTCAGTGTCAGTGTCAGTGTCAGTGTCAGTGTCAGTGTCAGTGTCAGTGTCAGTGTCAATGTGAATGTGAATGTGAATGTGAATGTGAATGTGAATGTGAATGTCAATGTCAATGTCAATGTGAATGTCAATGTGAATGTCAATGTGAATGTGAATGTGAATGTCAATGTCAATGTCAATGTCAATGTCAATGTCAATGTCAATGTCAATGTCAATGTCAATGTCAATGTCAATGTCAATGTCAATGTCAATGTCAATGTCAATGCCAATGTCAATGTCAATGTCAATGTCAATGTGAATGTCAATGTCAATGTCAATGTCAATGTGAATGTCAATGTGAATGTCAATGTGAATGTCAATGTCAATGTCAATGTCAATGTGAATGTCAATGTCAATGTCAATGTCAATGTCAATGTCAATGTCAATGTCAATGTCAATGTCAATGTCAATGTGAATGTCAA
Organism: Lasioglossum villosulum; assembly: GCA_963971365.1. NCBI lineage: Eukaryota > Metazoa > Arthropoda > Insecta > Hymenoptera > Halictidae > Lasioglossum > Lasioglossum villosulum. The sequence continues at coordinate 23,055,692 of OZ020496.1, read as the reverse complement.
TGTCAATGTCAATGTCAATGTCAATGTCAATGTCAATGTGAATGTGAATGTGAATGTGAATGTGAATGTCGATGTCGATGTCGATGTCGATGTCGATGTCAATGTCAATGTCAATGTCAATGTCAATGTCAATGTGAATGTCAATGTCAATGTCAATGTCAATGTGAATGTCAATGTGAATGTCAATGTGAATGTCAATGTCAATGTCAATGTCAATGTCAATGTCAATGTCAATGTCAACGTCAACGTCAACGTCAACGTCAACGTCAACGTCAACGTCAACGTCAACGTCAACGTCAACGTCAACGTCAACGTCAACGTCAACGTCAACGTCAACGTCAACGTCAACGTCAACGTCAACGTCAACGTCAACGTCAACGTCAACGTCAACGTCAACGTCAACGTCAACGTCAACGTCAACGTCAATGTCAATGTCAATGTCAATGTCAATGTCAATGCGATTGCCAATGTCAATGTCAATGTCAATGTCAATGTGAATGTCAATGTCAATGTCAATGTCAATGTGAATGTCAATGTGAATGTCAATGTCAATGTCAATGTCAATGTCAATGTCAATGTCAATGTGAATGTCAATGTCAATGTCAATGTCAATGTCAATGTCAATGTCAATGTCAATGTCAATGTCAATGTCAATGTGAATGTCAATGTCAATGTCAATGTCAATGTCAATGTCAATGTGAATGTGAATGTGAATGTGAATGTGAATGTGAATGTGAATGTCGATGTCGATGTCGATGTCGATGTCGATGTCGATGTCGATGTCGATGTCGATGTCGATGTCGATGTCGATGTCGATGTCGATGTCGATGTCGATGTCGATGTCGATGTCGATGTCGATGTCGATGTCGATGTCGATGTCGATGTCGATGTCGATGTCGATGTCGATGTCGATGTCAATGTCAATGTCAATGTCAATGTCAATGTCAATGTCAATGTCAATGTCAATGTCAATGTCAATGTCAATGTCAATGTCAATGTCAATGCGATTGCCAATGTCAATGTCAATGTCAATGTCAATGTGAATGTGAATGTGAATGTGAATGTGAATGTGAATGTGAATGTGAATGTGAATGTGAATGTCGATGTCGATGTCGAAGTCGATGTCGATGTCGATGTCGATGTCGATGTCGATGTCGATGTCGATGTCGATGTCGATGTCGATGTCGATGTCGATGTCGATGTCGATGTCGATGTCGATGTCGATGTCGATGTCGATGTCGATGTCGATGTCGATGTCGATGTCGATGTCGATGTCGATGTCGATGTCAATGTCAATGTCCATGCGATTGTCAATGTCAATGTCAATGTCAATGTCAATGTCAATGTCAATGTCAATGTGAATGTCGATGTCAATGTCAATGTCAATGTCAATGTCAATGTGAAAGTCAATATGAATGTGACTGTGAATGTGAACGTGAATGTGTATGTCAATGTCAATGTCAATGTCAATGTCAATGTCAATGTCAATGTCAATGTCAATGTCAATGTCAATGTCAATGTCAATGTCAATGTCAATGTCAATGTCAATGTCAATGTCAATGTCAATGTCAATGTCAATGTCAATGTCAATGTCAATGTCAATGTCAATGTCAATGTCAATGTCAATGTCAATGTCAATGTCAAGGTCAATGTCAATGTCAATGTCAATGTCAATGTCAATGTCAATGTCAATGTCAATGTCAATGCGATTGCCAATGTGAATGTCAATGTCAATGTCAATGTCAATGTGAATGTCAATGTGAATGTCAATGTGAATGTCAATGTCAATGTCAATGTCAATGTCAATGTGAATGTCAATGTGAATGTCAATGTGAATGTCAATGTCAATGTCAATGTCAATGTCAATGTCAATGTCAATGTCAATGTCAATGTCAATGTCAATGTCAATGCGATTGTCAATGTCAATGTCAATGTCAATGTCAATGTCAATGTCAATGTGAATGTCGATGTGAATGTCAATGTCAATGTCAATGTCAATGTGAATGTCGATGTGAATGTCAATGTGAATGTCGATGTGAATGTCAATGTCAATGTCAATGTGAATGTCAATGTGAATGACATGTCAATGTCAGTGTCAGTGTCAGTGAAAGTGTCATTGTCATTGTCAGTGTCAGTATCAGTGAAAGTGTCATTGTCAGTGTCAGTATCAGTGAAAGTGTCATTGTCATTGTCAGTGTCAGTGTCAGTGTCAGTGTCAGTGTCAGTGTCAGTGTCAGTGTCAGTGTCAGTGTCAGTGTCAGTGTCAGTGTCAGTGTCAGTGTCAATGTGAATGTGAATGTGAATGTGAATGTGAATGTGAATGTGAATGTCAATGTCAATGTCAATGTGAATGTCAATGTGAATGTCAATGTGAATGTCAATGTGAATGTCAATGTGAATGTCAATGTGAATGTCAATGTCAATGTCAATGTCAATGTCAATGTCAATGTCAATGTCAATGTCAATGTCAATGTCAATGTGAATGTGAATGTGAATGTGAATGTGAATGTGAATGTGAATGTGAATGTGAATGTCGATGTCGATGTCGATGTCGATGTCGATGTCGATGTCGATGTCGATGTCGATGTCGATGTCGATGTCGATGTCAATGTCAATGTCAATGTGAATGTCGATGTGAATGTCAATGTCAATGTCAATGTCAATGTGAATGTCGATGTGAATGTCAATGTGAATGTCGATGTGAATGTCAATGTCAATGTCAATGTGAATGTCAATGTGAATGACATGTCAATGTCAGTGTCAGTGTCAGTGAAAGTGTCATTGTCATTGTCAGTGTCAGTATCAGTGAAAGTGTCATTGTCAGTGTCAGTATCAGTGAAAGTGTCATTGTCATTGTCAGTGTCAGTTTCAGTGTCAGTGTCAGTGTCAGTGTCAGTGTCAGTGTCAGTGTCAGTGTCAATGTGAATGTGAATGTGAATGTGAATGTGAATGTCAATGTCAATGTCAATGTGAATGTCAATGTGAATGTCAATGTGAATGTGAATGTGAATGTCAATGTCAATGTGAATGTCAATGTCAATGTCAATGTCAATGTCAATGTCAATGTCAATGTCAATGTCAATGTCAATGTCAATGTCAATGTCAATGTCAATGTCAATGTCAATGTCAATGTCAATGTCAATGTCAATGTCAATGTGAATGTGAATGTCAATGTCAATGTCAATGTCAATGTCAATGTCAATGTCAATGTCAATGTCAATGTCAATGTCAATGTCAATGTGAATGTCAATGTCAATGTCAATGTGAAAGTCAATATGAATGTGACTGTGAATGTGAACGTGAATGTGTATGTCAATGTCAATGTCAATGTCAATGTCAATGTCAATGTGAATGACATGTCAATGTCAGTGTCAGTGTCAGTGAAAGTGTCATTGTCATTGTCAGTGTCAGTGTCAGTATCAGTGAAAGTGTCATTGTCATTGTCAGTGTCAGTGTCAGTGTCAGTGTCAGTGTCAGTGTCAATGTGAATGTGAATGTGAATGTCAATGTCAATGTCAATGTGAATGTCAATGTCAATGTCAATGTCAATGTCAATGTCAATGTCAATGTCAATGTCAATGTCAATGTCAATGTCATTGTCAGTGTCAGTGTCAGTGTCAGTGTCAGTGTCAGTGTCAGTGTCAGTGTCAATGTGAATGTGAATGTGAATGTCAATGTCAATGTCAATGTGAATGTCAATGTGAATGTCAATGTCAATGTCAATGTCAATGTCAATGTCAATGTCAATGTCAATGTCAATGTCAATGTCAATGTCAATGTCAATGTCAATGTCAATGTCAATGTCAATGTCATTGTCAGTGTCAGTGTCAGTGTCAGTGTCAGTGTCAGTGTCAGTGTCAGTGTCAATGTGAATGTGAATGTGAATGTCAATGTCAATGTCAATGTGAATGTCAATGTGAATGTCAATGTGAATGTCAATGTCAATGTCAATGTCAACGTCAACGTCAACGTCAACGTCAACGTCAACGTCAACGTCAACGTCAACGTCAACGTCAACGTCAACGTCAACGTCAACGTCAACGTCAACGTCAACGTCAACGTCAACGTCAACGTCAACGTCAACGTCAACGTCAACGTCAACGTCAACGTCAACGTCAACGTCAACGTCAACGTCAACGTCAACGTCAACGTCAACGTCAACGTCAACGTCAACGTCAACGTCAACGTCAACGTCAACGTCAACGTCAACGTCAACGTCAACGTCAACGTCAACGTCAACGTCAACGTCAACGTCAACGTCAACGTCAACGTCAACGTCAACGTCAACGTCAACGTCAACGTCAACGTCAACGTCAACGTCAACGTCAACGTCAACGTCAACGTCAACGTCAACGTCAACGTCAACGTCAACGTCAACGTCAACGTCAACGTCAACGTCAACGTCAACGTCAACGTCAACGTCAACGTCAACGTCAACGTCAACGTCAACGTCAACGTCAACGTCAACGTCAACGTCAACGTCAATGTCAATGTCAATGTCAATGTGAATGTCAATGTCAATGTCAATGTCAATGTCAATGTCAATGTCAATGTGAATGTGAATGTGAATGTGAATGTGAATGTCGATGTCGATGTCGATGTCGATGTCGATGTCAATGTCAATGTCAATGTCAATGTCAATGTCAATGTCAATGTCAATGTGAATGTCAATGTCAATGTCAATGTCAATGTGAATGTCAATGTGAATGTCAATGTGAATGTCAATGTCAATGTCAATGTCAATGTCAATGTCAATGTCAATGTCAACGTCAACGTCAACGTCAACGTCAACGTCAACGTCAACGTCAACGTCAACGTCAACGTCAACGTCAACGTCAACGTCAACGTCAACGTCAACGTCAACGTCAACGTCAACGTCAACGTCAACGTCAACGTCAACGTCAACGTCAACGTCAACGTCAACGTCAACGTCAACGTCAACGTCAACGTCAATGTCAATGTCAATGTCAATGTCAATGTCAATGTCAATGCGATTGCCAATGTCAATGTCAATGTCAATGTCAATGTGAATGTCAATGTCAATGTCAATGTCAATGTGAATGTCAATGTGAATGTCAATGTCAATGTCAATGTCAATGTCAATGTCAATGTCAATGTGAATGTCAATGTCAATGTCAATGTCAATGTCAATGTCAATGTCAATGTCAATGTCAATGTCAATGTCAATGTGAATGTCAATGTCAATGTCAATGTCAATGTCAATGTCAATGTGAATGTGAATGTGAATGTGAATGTGAATGTGAATGTGAATGTGAATGTCGATGTCGATGTCGATGTCGATGTCGATGTCGATGTCGATGTCGATGTCGATGTCGATGTCGATGTCGATGTCGATGTCGATGTCGATGTCGATGTCGATGTCGATGTCGATGTCGATGTCGATGTCGATGTCGATGTCGATGTCGATGTCGATGTCGATGTCGATGTCGATGTCGATGTCAATGTCAATGTCAATGTCAATGTCAATGTCAATGTCAATGTCAATGTCAATGTCAATGTCAATGTCAATGTCAATGTCAATGCGATTGCCAATGTCAATGTCAATGTCAATGTCAATGTGAATGTGAATGTGAATGTGAATGTGAATGTGAATGTGAATGTGAATGTGAATGTGAATGTCGATGTCGATGTCGAAGTCGATGTCGATGTCGATGTCGATGTCGATGTCGATGTCGATGTCGATGTCGATGTCGATGTCGATGTCGATGTCGATGTCGATGTCGATGTCGATGTCGATGTCGATGTCGATGTCGATGTCGATGTCGATGTCGATGTCGATGTCGATGTCGATGTCAATGTCAATGTCCATGCGATTGTCAATGTCAATGTCAATGTCAATGTCAATGTCAATGTCAATGTCAATGTGAATGTCGATGTCAATGTCAATGTCAATGTCAATGTCAATGTGAAAGTCAATATGAATGTGACTGTGAATGTGAACGTGAATGTGTATGTCAATGTCAATGTCAATGTCAATGTCAATGTCAATGTCAATGTCAATGTCAATGTCAATGTCAATGTCAATGTCAATGTCAATGTCAATGTCAATGTCAATGTCAATGTCAATGTCAATGTCAATGTCAATGTCAATGTCAATGTCAATGTCAATGTCAATGTCAATGTCAATGTCAATGTCAATGTCAATGTCAATGTCAATGTCAATGTCAAGGTCAATGTCAATGTCAATGTCAATGTCAATGTCAATGTCAATGTCAATGTCAATGTCAATGCGATTGCCAATGTGAATGTCAATGTCAATGTCAATGTCAATGTGAATGTCAATGTGAATGTCAATGTGAATGTCAATGTCAATGTCAATGTCAATGTCAATGTGAATGTCAATGTGAATGTCAATGTGAATGTCAATGTCAATGTCAATGTCAATGTCAATGTCAATGTCAATGTCAATGTCAATGTCAATGTCAATGTCAATGCGATTGTCAATGTCAATGTCAATGTCAATGTCAATGTCAATGTCAATGTGAATGTCGATGTGAATGTCAATGTCAATGTCAATGTCAATGTGAATGTCGATGTGAATGTCAATGTGAATGTCGATGTGAATGTCAATGTCAATGTCAATGTGAATGTCAATGTGAATGACATGTCAATGTCAGTGTCAGTGTCAGTGAAAGTGTCATTGTCATTGTCAGTGTCAGTATCAGTGAAAGTGTCATTGTCAGTGTCAGTATCAGTGAAAGTGTCATTGTCATTGTCAGTGTCAGTGTCAGTGTCAGTGTCAGTGTCAGTGTCAGTGTCAGTGTCAGTGTCAGTGTCAGTGTCAGTGTCAGTGTCAGTGTCAGTGTCAATGTGAATGTGAATGTGAATGTGAATGTGAATGTGAATGTGAATGTCAATGTCAATGTCAATGTGAATGTCAATGTGAATGTCAATGTGAATGTCAATGTGAATGTCAATGTGAATGTCAATGTGAATGTCAATGTCAATGTCAATGTCAATGTCAATGTCAATGTCAATGTCAATGTCAATGTCAATGTGAATGTGAATGTGAATGTGAATGTGAATGTGAATGTGAATGTGAATGTGAATGTGAATGTCGATGTCGATGTCGATGTCGATGTCGATGTCGATGTCGATGTCGATGTCGATGTCGATGTCGATGTCGATGTCAATGTCAATGTCAATGTGAATGTCGATGTGAATGTCAATGTCAATGTCAATGTCAATGTGAATGTCGATGTGAATGTCAATGTGAATGTCGATGTGAATGTCAATGTCAATGTCAATGTGAATGTCAATGTGAATGACATGTCAATGTCAGTGTCAGTGTCAGTGAAAGTGTCATTGTCATTGTCAGTGTCAGTATCAGTGAAAGTGTCATTGTCAGTGTCAGTATCAGTGAAAGTGTCATTGTCATTGTCAGTGTCAGTGTCAGTGTCAGTGTCAGTGTCAGTGTCAGTGTCAGTGTCAGTGTCAGTGTCAATGTGAATGTGAATGTGAATGTGAATGTGAATGTCAATGTCAATGTCAATGTGAATGTCAATGTGAATGTCAATGTGAATGTGAATGTGAATGTCAATGTCAATGTGAATGTCAATGTCAATGTCAATGTCAATGTCAATGTCAATGTCAATGTCAATGTCAATGTCAATGTCAATGTCAATGTCAATGTCAATGTCAATGTCAATGTCAATGTCAATGTCAATGTCAATGTCAATGTCAATGTGAATGTGAATGTCAATGTCAATGTCAATGTCAATGTCAATGTCAATGTCAATGTCAATGTCAATGTCAATGTCAATGTCAATGTGAATGTCAATGTCAATGTCAATGTGAAAGTCAATATGAATGTGACTGTGAATGTGAACGTGAATGTGTATGTCAATGTCAATGTCAATGTCAATGTCAATGTCAATGTGAATGACATGTCAATGTCAGTGTCAGTGTCAGTGAAAGTGTCATTGTCATTGTCAGTGTCAGTGTCAGTATCAGTGAAAGTGTCATTGTCATTGTCAGTGTCAGTGTCAGTGTCAGTGTCAGTGTCAGTGTCAATGTGAATGTGAATGTGAATGTCAATGTCAATGTCAATGTGAATGTCAATGTCAATGTCAATGTCAATGTCAATGTCAATGTCAATGTCAATGTCAATGTCAATGTCAATGTCATTGTCAGTGTCAGTGTCAGTGTCAGTGTCAGTGTCAGTGTCAGTGTCAGTGTCAATGTGAATGTGAATGTGAATGTCAATGTCAATGTCAATGTGAATGTCAATGTGAATGTCAATGTCAATGTCAATGTCAATGTCAATGTCAATGTCAATGTCAATGTCAATGTCAATGTCAATGTCAATGTCAATGTCAATGTCAATGTCAATGTCAATGTCATTGTCAGTGTCAGTGTCAGTGTCAGTGTCAGTGTCAGTGTCAGTGTCAGTGTCAATGTGAATGTGAATGTGAATGTCAATGTCAATGTCAATGTGAATGTCAATGTGAATGTCAATGTGAATGTCAATGTCAATGTCAATGTCAATGTCAACGTCAACGTCAACGTCAACGTCAACGTCAACGTCAACGTCAACGTCAACGTCAACGTCAACGTCAACGTCAACGTCAACGTCAACGTCAACGTCAACGTCAACGTCAACGTCAACGTCAACGTCAACGTCAACGTCAACGTCAACGTCAACGTCAACGTCAACGTCAACGTCAACGTCAACGTCAACGTCAACGTCAACGTCAACGTCAACGTCAACGTCAACGTCAACGTCAACGTCAACGTCAACGTCAACGTCAACGTCAACGTCAACGTCAACGTCAACGTCAACGTCAACGTCAACGTCAACGTCAACGTCAACGTCAACGTCAACGTCAACGTCAACGTCAACGTCAACGTCAACGTCAACGTCAACGTCAACGTCAATGTCAATGTCAATGTCAATGTGAAAGTCAATATGAATGTGACTGTGAATGAGAACGTGAATGTGTATGTCAATGTCTATGTCAATGTCAATGTCAATGTCAATGTGAATGACATGTCAATGTCAGTGTCAGTGTCAATGTGAATGACATGTCAATGTCAGTGTCAGTGTCAGTGAAAGTGCCATTGTCATTGTCAGTGTCAGTATCAGTGAAAGTGTCATTGTCATTGTCAGTGTCAGTGTCAGTGTCAGTGTCAGTGTCAGTGTCAGTGTCAATGTGAATGTGAATGTGAATGTCAATGTCAATGTCAATGTGAATGTCAATGTGAATGTCAATGTGAATGTCAATGTGAATGTCAATGTCAATGTCAATGTCAATGTCAATGTGAATGTGAATGTCAATGTCAATGTCAATGTCAATGTCAATGTGAATGTGAATGTGAATGTGAATGTGAATGTGAATGTGAATGTGAATGTCGATGTCGATGTCGATGTCGATGTCGATGTCGATGTCGATGTCGATGTCGATGTCGATGTCGATGTCGATGTCGATGTCAATGTCAATGTCAATGTCAATGTCAATGTCAATGTCAATGTCAATGTCAATGTCAATGTCAATGTCAATGTCAATGCGATTGCCAATGTCAATGTCAATGTCAATGTCAATGTGAATGTCAATGTCAATGTCAATGTCAATGTGAATGTCAATGTGAATGTCAATGTGAATGTCAATGTCAATGTCAATGTCAATGTCAATGTGAATGTCAATGTCAATGTCAATGTCAATGTCAATGTCAATGTCAATGTCAATGTCAATGTCAATGTCAATGTGAATGTCAATGTCAATGTCAATGTCAATGTCAATGTCAATGTCAATGTGAATGTGAATGTGAATGTGAATGTGAATGTCGATGTCGATGTCGATGTCGATGTCGATGTCGATGTCGATGTCGATGTCGATGTCGATGTCGATGTCGATGTCGATGTCGATGTCGATGTCGATGTCGATGTCGATGTCGATGTCGATGTCGATGTCGATGTCGATGTCGATGTCGATGTCAATGTCAATGTCAATGTCAATGTCAATGTCAATGTCAATGTCAATGTCAATGTCAATGTCAATGTCAATGTCAATGTCAATGTCAATGTCAATGTCAATGCGATTGCCAATGTCAATGTCAATGTCAATGTCAATGTGAATGTGAATGTGAATGTGAATGTGAATGTGAATGTGAATGTGAATGTGAATGTGAATGTGAATGTCGATGTCGATGTCGAAGTCGATGTCGATGTCGATGTCGATGTCGATGTCGATGTCGATGTCGATGTCGATGTCGATGTCGATGTCGATGTCGATGTCGATGTGAATGTCAATGTCAATGTCAATGTCAATGTGAATGTCGATGTGAATGTCAATGTGAATGTCGATGTGAATGTCAATGTCAATGTCAATGTCAATGTGAATGTCAATGTGAATGACATGTCAATGTCAGTGTCAGTGTCAGTGAAAGTGTCATTGTCATTGTCAGTGTCAGTATCAGTGAAAGTGTCATTGTCAGTGTCAGTATCAGTGAAAGTGTCATTGTCATTGTCAGTGTCAGTGTCAGTGTCAGTGTCAGTGTCAGTGTCAGTGTCAGTGTCAGTGTCAGTGTCAGTGTCAGTGTCAATGTGAATGTGAATGTCAATGTCAATGTCAATGTCAATGTGAATGTGAATGTGAATGTGAATGTGAATGTGAATGTGAATGTGAATGTCGATGTCGATGTCGATGTCGATGTCGATGTCGATGTCGATGTCGATGTCAATGTCAATGTCAATGTCAATGTCAATGTCAATGTCATTGTCAGTGTCAGTGTCAGTGTCAGTGTCAGTGTCAGTGTCAGTGTCAGTGTCAATGTGAATGTGAATGTGAATGTCAATGTCAATGTCAATGTGAATGTCAATGTGAATGTCAATGTCAATGTCAATGTCAATGTCAATGTCAATGTCAATGTCAATGTCAATGTCAATGTCAATGTCAATGTCAATGTCAATGTCAATGTCAATGTCAATGTCATTGTCAGTGTCAGTGTCAGTGTCAGTGTCAGTGTCAGTGTCAGTGTCAGTGTCAATGTGAATGTGAATGTGAATGTCAATGTCAATGTCAATGTGAATGTCAATGTGAATGTCAATGTGAATGTCAATGTCAATGTCAATGTCAATGTCAACGTCAACGTCAACGTCAACGTCAACGTCAACGTCAACGTCAACGTCAACGTCAACGTCAACGTCAACGTCAACGTCAACGTCAACGTCAACGTCAACGTCAACGTCAACGTCAACGTCAACGTCAACGTCAACGTCAACGTCAACGTCAACGTCAACGTCAACGTCATCGTCAACGTCAACGTCAACGTCAACGTCAACGTCAACGTCAACGTCAACGTCAACGTCAACGTCAACGTCAACGTCAACGTCAACGTCAACGTCAACGTCAACGTCAACGTCAACGTCAACGTCAACGTCAACGTCAACGTCAACGTCAACGTCAACGTCAACGTCAACGTCAACGTCAACGTCAACGTCAATGTCAATGTCAATGTCAATGTGAAAGTCAATATGAATGTGACTGTGAATGAGAACGTGAATGTGTATGTCAATGTCTATGTCAATGTCAATGTCAATGTCAATGTGAATGACATGTCAATGTCAGTGTCAGTGTCAATGTGAATGACATGTCAATGTCAGTGTCAGTGTCAGTGAAAGTGCCATTGTCATTGTCAGTGTCAGTATCAGTGAAAGTGTCATTGTCATTGTCAGTGTCAGTGTCAGTGTCAGTGTCAGTGTCAGTGTCAGTGTCAATGTGAATGTGAATGTGAATGTCAATGTCAATGTCAATGTGAATGTCAATGTGAATGTCAATGTGAATGTCAATGTGAATGTCAATGTCAATGTCAATGTCAATGTCAATGTGAATGTGAATGTGAATGTCAATGTCAATGTCAATGTCAATGTGAATGTGAATGTGAATGTGAATGTGAATGTGAATGTGAATGTGAATGTCGATGTCGATGTCGATGTCGATGTCGATGTCGATGTCGATGTCGATGTCGATGTCGATGTCGATGTCGATGTCGATGTCGATGTCGATGTCGATGTCGATGTCGATGTCGATGTCGATGTCGATGTCGATGTCAATGTCAATGTCAATGTCAATGTCAATGTCAATGTCAATGTCAATGTCAATGTCAATGTCAATGTCAATGTCAATGCGATTGCCAATGTCAATGTCAATGTCAATGTCAATGTGAATGTCAATGTCAATGTCAATGTCAATGTGAATGTCAATGTGAATGTCAATGTGAATGTCAATGTCAATGTCAATGTCAATGTCAATGTGAATGTCAATGTCAATGTCAATGTCAATGTCAATGTCAATGTCAATGTCAATGTCAATGTCAATGTCAATGTGAATGTCAATGTCAATGTCAATGTCAATGTCAATGTCAATGTCAATGTGAATGTGAATGTGAATGTGAATGTGAATGTCGATGTCGATGTCGATGTCGATGTCGATGTCGATGTCGATGTCGATGTCGATGTCGATGTCGATGTCGATGTCGATGTCGATGTCGATGTCGATGTCGATGTCGATGTCGATGTCGATGTCGATGTCAATGTCAATGTCAATGTCAATGTCAATGTGAATGTCGATGTGAATGTCAATGTGAATGTCGATGTGAATGTCAATGTCAATGTCAATGTCAATGTCAATGTCAATGTCAATGTCAATGTCAATGTCAATGTCAATGTCAATGTCAATGTCAATGCGATTGCCAATGTCAATGTCAATGTCAATGTCAATGTGAATGTGAATGTGAATGTGAATGTGAATGTGAATGTGAATGTGAATGTGAATGTGAATGTGAATGTCGATGTCGATGTCGAAGTCGATGTCGATGTCGATGTCGATGTCGATGTCGATGTCGATGTCGATGTCGATGTCGATGTCGATGTCGATGTCGATGTGAATGTCAATGTCAATGTCAATGTCAATGTGAATGTCGATGTGAATGTCAATGTGAATGTCGATGTGAATGTCAATGTCAATGTCAATGTCAATGTGAATGTCAATGTGAATGACATGTCAATGTCAGTGTCAGTGTCAGTGAAAGTGTCATTGTCATTGTCAGTGTCAGTATCAGTGAAAGTGTCATTGTCAGTGTCAGTATCAGTGAAAGTGTCATTGTCATTGTCAGTGTCAGTGTCAGTGTCAGTGTCAGTGTCAGTGTCAGTGTCAGTGTCAGTGTCAGTGTCAGTGTCAATGTGAATGTGAATGTCAATGTCAATGTCAATGTCAATGTGAATGTGAATGTGAATGTGAATGTGAATGTGAATGTGAATGTGAATGTCGATGTCGATGTCGATGTCGATGTCGATGTCGATGTCGATGTCGATGTCAATGTCAATGTCAATGTCAATGTCAATGTCAATGTCAATGTCAATGTCAATGTCAATGTCAATGTCAATGTCAATGTCAATGCGATTGCCAATGTCAATGTCAATGTCAATGTCAATGTGAATGTCAATGTCAATGTGAATGTCAATGTGAATGTCAATGTGAATGTCAATGTGAATGTCAATGTCAATGTCAATGTCAATGTCAATGTGAATGTCAATGTCAATGTCAATGTCAATGTCAATGTCAATGTCAATGTCAATGTCAATGTCAATGTCAATGTCAATGTCAATGTGAATGTCAATGTCAATGTCAATGTCAATGTCAATGTCAATGTCAATGTGAATGTGAATGTGAATGTGAATGTCGATGTCGATGTCGATGTCGATGTCGATGTCGATGTCGATGTCGATGTCGATGTCGATGTCGATGTCGATGTCGATGTCGATGTCGATGTCGATGTCGATGTCGATGTCGATGTCGATGTCGATGTCGATGTCGATGTCAATGTCAATGTCAATGTCAATGTCAATGTCAATGTCAATGTCAATGTCAATGTCAATGTCAATGTCAATGTCAATGTCAATGTCAATGTCAATGTCAATGCGATTGCCAATGTCAATGCCAATGTCAATGTCAATGTCAATGTGAATGTGAATGTGAATGTGAATGTGAATGTGAATGTGAATGTGAATGTGAATGTGAATGTCGATGTCGATGTCGAAGTCGATGTCGATGTCGATGTCGATGTCGATGTCGATGTCGATGTCGATGTCGATGTCGATGTCGATGTCGATGTCGATGTCGATGTGAATGTCAATGTCAATGTCAATGTCAATGTGAATGTCGATGTGAATGTCAATGTGAATGTCGATGTGAATGTCAATGTCAATGTCAATGTCAATGTGAATGTCAATGTGAATGACATGTCAATGTCAGTGTCAGTGTCAGTGAAAGTGTCATTGTCATTGTCAGTGTCAGTATCAGTGAAAGTGTCATTGTCAGTGTCAGTATCAGTGAAAGTGTCATTGTCATTGTCAGTGTCAGTGTCAGTGTCAGTGTCAGTGTCAGTGTCAGTGTCAGTGTCAGTGTCAGTGTCAGTGTCAGTGTCAGTGTCAGTGTCAGTGTCAGTGTCAATGTGAATGTGAATGTCAATGTCAATGTCAATGTCAATGTGAATGTGAATGTGAATGTGAATGTGAATGTGAATGTGAATGTGAATGTGAATGTGAATGTGAATGTCGATGTCGATGTCGATGTCGATGTCGATGTCGATGTCGATGTCGATGTCGATGTCGATGTCGATGTCAATGTCAATGTCAATGTGAAAGTCAATATGAATGTGACTGTGAATGTGAACGTGAATGTGTATGTCAATGTCAATGTCAATGTCAATGTCAATGTCAATGTCAATGACATGTCAATGTCAGTGTCAGTGTCAGTGAAAGTGTCATTGTCATTGTCAGTGTCAGTATCAGTAAAAGTGTCATTGTCATTGTCAGTGTCAGTGTCAGTGTCAGTGTCAGTGTCAGTGTCAATGTGAATGTGAATGTGAATGTGAATGTGAATGTGAATGTCAATGTCAATGTGAATGTCAATGTGAATGTCAATGTGAATGTCAATGTGAATGTCAATGTGAATGTCAATGTCAATGTCAATGTGAATGTCAATGTCAATGTCAATGTCAATGTGAATGTGAACGTGAATGTCAATGTCAATGTCAATGTCAATGTCAATGTCAATGTCAATGTCAATGTCAATGTCAATGTCAATGTCAATGTCAATGTCAATGTCAATGTCAATGTCAAGGTCAATGTCAATGTCAATGTCAATGTCAATGTCAATGTCAATGTCAATGTCAATGTCAATGTGAATGTCGATGTGAATGTCAATGTCAATGTCAATGTCAATGTGAATGTCGATGTGAATGTCAATGTGAATGTCGATGTGAATGTCAATGTCAATGTCAATGTCAATGTGAATGTCAATGTGAATGACATGTCAATGTCAGTGTCAGTGTCAGTGAAAGTGTCATTGTCATTGTCAGTGTCAGTATCAGTGAAAGTGTCATTGTCAGTGTCAGTATCAGTGAAAGTGTCATTGTCATTGTCAGTGTCAGTGTCAGTGTCAGTGTCAGTGTCAGTGTCAGTGTCAATGTCAATGCGATTGCCAATGTCAATGTCAATGTCAATGTCAATGTCAATGTCAATGTCAATGTCAATGTGAATGTCAATGTGAATGTCAATGTCAATGTCAATGTCAATGTCAATGTCAATGTCAATGTCAATGTCAATGTCAATGTCAATGTCAATGTCAATGTCAATGTCAATGTCAATGTCAATGTCAATGTCAATGTCAATGTCAATGTCAATGTCAATGTCAATGTCAATGTCAATGTCAATGTCAATGTCAATGTCAATGTCAATGTCAATGTCAATGTCAATGTCAATGTCAATGTCAATGTGAAAGTCAATATGAATGTGACTGTGAATGAGAACGTGAATGTGTATGTCAATGTCTATGTCAATGTCAATGTCAATGTCAATGTGAATGACATGTCAATGTCAGTGTCAGTGTCAGTGAAAGTGCCATTGTCATTGTCAGTGTCAGTATCAGTGAAAGTGTCATTGTCATTGTCAGTGTCAGTGTCAGTGTCAGTGTCAGTGTCAGTGTCAGTGTCAATGTGAATGTGAATGTGAATGTCAATGTCAATGTCAATGTGAATGTCAATGTGAATGTCAATGTGAATGTCAATGTGAATGTCAATGTGAATGTCAATGTCAATGTCAATGTGAATGTCAATGTCAGTGTCAATGTCAATGTCAATGTCAATGTCAATGTCAATGTCAATGTGAAAGTCAATATGAATGTGACTGTGAATGTGAACGTGAATGTGTATGTCAATGTCAATGTCAATGTCAATGTCAATGTCAATGTCAATGTGAATGACATGTCAATGTCAGTGTCAGTGTCAGTGAAAGTGCCATTGTCATTGTCAGTGTCAGTATCAGTGAAAGTGTCATTGTCATTGTCAGTGTCAGTGTCAGTGTCAGTGTCAGTGTCAGTGTCAATGTGAATGTGAATGTGAATGTCAATGTCAATGTCAATGTGAATGTCAATGTGAATGTGAATGTCAATGTGAATGTCAATGTCAATGTCAATGTGAATGTCAATGTCAATGTCAATGTCAATGTCAATGTCAATGTGAATGTGAATGTGAATGTGAATGTGAATGTGAATGTCGATGTCGATGTCGATGTCGATGTCGATGTCGATGTCGATGTCGATGTCGATGTCGATGTCGATGTCGATGTCGATGTCGATGTCGATGTCGATGTCGATGTCGATGTCGATGTCGATGTCGATGTCGATGTCGATGTCGATGTCGATGTCGATGTCGATGTCGATGTCGATGTCGATGTCGATGTCGATGTCGATGTCGATGTCGATGTCGATGTCGATGTCGATGTCGATGTCGATGTCGATGTCGATGTCGATGTCGATGTCGATGTCGATGTCGATGTCGATGTCGATGTCGATGTCGATGTCGATGTCGATGTCAATGTCAATGTCCATGCGATTGTCAATGTCAATGTCAATGTCAATGTCAATGTCAATGTCAATGTCAATGTCAATGTGAATGTCGATGTCAATGTCAATGTCAATGTCAATGTCAATGTGAAAGTCAATGTGAATGTGAATGTGAATGTGAATGTGAATGTGAATGTGAATGTGAATGTGAATGTGAATGTCGATGTCGATGTCGATGTCGATGTCGATGTCGATGTCGATGTCGATGTCGATGTCGATGTCGATGTCGATGTCGATGTCGATGTCGATGTCGATGTCGATGTCGATGTCGATGTCGATGTCGATGTCGATGTCCATGTCAATGTCAATGTCAATGTCAATGTCAATGTCAATGTCAATGTCAATGTCAATGTCAATGTCAATGTCAATGTCAATGTCAATGTCAATGTCAATGTGAAAGTCAATATGAAAGTCAATATGAATGTGACTGTGAATGAGAACGTGAATGTGTATGTCAATGTCTATGTCAATGTCAATGTCAATGTCAATGTGAATGACATGTCAATGTCAGTGTCAGTGTCAGTGAAAGTGCCATTGTCATTGTCAGTGTCAGTATCAGTGAAAGTGTCATTGTCATTGTCAGTGTCAGTGTCAGTGTCAGTGTCAGTGTCAGTGTCAGTGTCAATGTGAATGTGAATGTGAATGTCAATGTCAATGTCAATGTGAATGTCAATGTGAATGTCAATGTGAATGTCAATGTGAATGTCAATGTCAATGTCAATGTGAATGTCAATGTCAGTGTCAATGTCAATGTCAATGTCAATGTCAATGTCAATGTCAATGTGAAAGTCAATATGAATGTGACTGTGAATGTGAACGTGAATGTGTATGTCAATGTCAATGTCAATGTCAATGTCAATGTCAATGTGAATGACATGTCAATGTCAGTGTCAGTGTCAGTGAAAGTGCCATTGTCATTGTCAGTGTCAGTATCAGTGAAAGTGTCATTGTCATTGTCAGTGTCAGTGTCAGTGTCAGTGTCAGTGTCAGTGTCAGTGTCAATGTGAATGTGAATGTGAATGTCAATGTCAATGTCAATGTGAATGTCAATGTGAATGTCAATGTGAATGTCAATGTGAATGTCAATGTCAATGTGAATGTGAATGTCAATGTCAATGTCAATGTCAATGTCAATGTCAATGTGAATGTGAATGTGAATGTGAATGTGAATGTGAATGTCGATGTCGATGTCGATGTCGATGTCGATGTCGATGTCGATGTCGATGTCGATGTCGATGTCGATGTCGATGTCGATGTCGATGTCGATGTCGATGTCGATGTCGATGTCGATGTCGATGTCGATGTCGATGTCGATGTCGATGTCGATGTCGATGTCGATGTCGATGTCGATGTCGATGTCGATGTCGATGTCGATGTCGATGTCGATGTCGATGTCGATGTCGATGTCGATGTCGATGTCGATGTCGATGTCGATGTCGATGTCGATGTCGATGTCGATGTCGATGTCGATGTCGATGTCGATGTCGATGTCGATGTCGATGTCAATGTCAATGTCCATGCGATTGTCAATGTCAATGTCAATGTCAATGTCAATGTCAATGTCAATGTCAATGTCAATGTGAATGTCGATGTCAATGTCAATGTCAATGTCAATGTCAATGTGAAAGTCAATGTGAATGTGAATGTGAATGTGAATGTGAATGTGAATGTGAATGTGAATGTGAATGTGAATGTCGATGTCGATGTCGATGTCGATGTCGATGTCGATGTCGATGTCGATGTCGATGTCGATGTCGATGTCGATGTCGATGTCGATGTCGATGTCGATGTCGATGTCGATGTCGATGTCGATGTCGATGTCGATGTCCATGTCAATGTCAATGTCAATGTCAATGTCAATGTCAATGTCAATGTCAATGTCAATGTCAATGTCAATGTCAATGTCAATGTCAATGTCAATGTCAATGTGAAAGTCAATATGAAAGTCAATATGAATGTGACTGTGAATGAGAACGTGAATGTGTATGTCAATGTCTATGTCAATGTCAATGTCAATGTCAATGTGAATGACATGTCAATGTCAGTGTCAGTGTCAGTGAAAGTGCCATTGTCATTGTCAGTGTCAGTATCAGTGAAAGTGTCATTGTCATTGTCAGTGTCAGTGTCAGTGTCAGTGTCAGTGTCAGTGTCAGTGTCAATGTGAATGTGAATGTGAATGTCAATGTCAATGTCAATGTGAATGTCAATGTGAATGTCAATGTGAATGTCAATGTGAATGTCAATGTCAATGTCAATGTGAATGTCAATGTCAGTGTCAATGTCAATGTCAATGTCAATGTCAATGTCAATGTCAATGTGAAAGTCAATATGAATGTGACTGTGAATGTGAACGTGAATGTGTATGTCAATGTCAATGTCAATGTCAATGTCAATGTCAATGTGAATGACATGTCAATGTCAGTGTCAGTGTCAGTGAAAGTGCCATTGTCATTGTCAGTGTCAGTATCAGTGAAAGTGTCATTGTCATTGTCAGTGTCAGTGTCAGTGTCAGTGTCAGTGTCAGTGTCAGTGTCAATGTGAATGTGAATGTGAATGTCAATGTCAATGTCAATGTGAATGTCAATGTGAATGTCAATGTGAATGTCAATGTGAATGTCAATGTCAATGTGAATGTGAATGTCAATGTCAATGTCAATGTCAATGTCAATGTCAATGTGAATGTGAATGTGAATGTGAATGTGAATGTGAATGTCGATGTCGATGTCGATGTCGATGTCGATGTCGATGTCGATGTCGATGTCGATGTCGATGTCGATGTCGATGTCGATGTCGATGTCGATGTCGATGTCGATGTCGATGTCGATGTCGATGTCGATGTCGATGTCGATGTCGATGTCGATGTCGATGTCGATGTCGATGTCGATGTCGATGTCGATGTCGATGTCGATGTCGATGTCAATGTCAATGTCAATGTCAATGTCAATGTCAATGTCAATGTCAATGTCAATGTCAATGTCAATGTCAATGTCAATGCGATTGCCAATGTCAATGTCAATGTCAATGTCAATGTGAATGTCAATGTCAATGTCAATGTCAATGTCAATGTGAATGTCAATGTGAATGTCAATGTGAATGTCAATGTCAATGTCAATGTCAATGTGAATGTCAATGTCAATGTCAATGTCAATGTCAATGTCAATGTCAATGTCAATGTCAATGTCAATGTCAATGTCAATGTCAATGTCAATGTCAATGTCAATGCGATTGTCAATGTCAATGTCAATGTCAATGTCAATGTCAATGTCAATGTCAATGTGAATGTGAATGTGAATGTCGATGTCGATGTCGATGTCGATGTCGATGTCGATGTCGATGTCGATGTCGATGTCGATGTCGATGTCGATGTCGATGTCGATGTCGATGTCGATGTCGATGTCAATGTCAATGTCCATGCGATTGTCAATGTCAATGTCAATGTCAATGTCAATGTCAATGTCAATGTCAATGTCAATGTGAATGTCGATGTCAATGTCAATGTCAATGTCAATGTCAATGTGAAAGTCAATGTGAATGTGAATGTGAATGTGAATGTGAATGTGAATGTGAATGTGAATGTGAATGTGAATGTGAATGTGAATGTCGATGTCGATGTCGATGTCGATGTCGATGTCGATGTCGATGTCGATGTCGATGTCGATGTCGATGTCGATGTCGATGTCGATGTCGATGTCGATGTCGATGTCGATGTCGATGTCGATGTCCATGTCAATGTCAATGTCAATGTCAATGTCAATGTCAATGTCAATGTCAATGTCAATGTCAATGTCAATGTCAATGTCAATGTCAATGTCAATGTCAATGTCAATGTGAAAGTCAATATGAAAGTCAATATGAATGTGACTGTGAATGAGAACGTGAATGTGTATGTCAATGTCTATGTCAATGTCAATGTCAATGTCAATGTGAATGACATGTCAATGTCAGTGTCAGTGTCAGTGAAAGTGCCATTGTCATTGTCAGTGTCAGTATCAGTGAAAGTGTCATTGTCATTGTCAGTGTCAGTGTCAGTGTCAGTGTCAGTGTCAGTGTCAGTGTCAATGTGAATGTGAATGTGAATGTCAATGTCAATGTCAATGTGAATGTCAATGTGAATGTCAATGTGAATGTCAATGTGAATGTCAATGTCAATGTCAATGTGAATGTCAATGTCAGTGTCAATGTCAATGTCAATGTCAATGTCAATGTCAATGTCAATGTGAAAGTCAATATGAATGTGACTGTGAATGTGAACGTGAATGTGTATGTCAATGTCAATGTCAATGTCAATGTCAATGTCAATGTGAATGACATGTCAATGTCAGTGTCAGTGTCAGTGAAAGTGCCATTGTCATTGTCAGTGTCAGTATCAGTGAAAGTGTCATTGTCATTGTCAGTGTCAGTGTCAGTGTCAGTGTCAGTGTCAGTGTCAATGTGAATGTGAATGTGAATGTCAATGTCAATGTCAATGTGAATGTCAATGTGAATGTCAATGTGAATGTCAATGTGAATGTCAATGTCAATGTGAATGTGAATGTGAATGTGAATGTCAATGTCAATGTCAATGTCAATGTCAATGTGAATGTGAATGTGAATGTGAATGTGAATGTGAATGTCGATGTCGATGTCGATGTCGATGTCGATGTCGATGTCGATGTCGATGTCGATGTCGATGTCGATGTCGATGTCGATGTCGATGTCGATGTCGATGTCGATGTCGATGTCGATGTCGATGTCGATGTCGATGTCAATGTCAATGTCAATGTCAATGTCAATGTCAATGTCAATGTCAATGTCAATGTCAATGTCAATGTCAATGTCAATGTCAATGTCAATGTCAATGCGATTGCCAATGTCAATGTCAATGTCAATGTCAATGTGAATGTCAATGTCAATGTCAATGTCAATGTGAATGTCAATGTGAATGTCAATGTGAATGTCAATGTCAATGTCAATGTCAATGTGAATGTCAATGTCAATGTCAATGTCAATGTCAATGTCAATGTCAATGTCAATGTCAATGTCAATGTCAATGTCAATGTCAATGTCAATGTCAATGTCAATGCGATTGTCAATGTCAATGTCAATGTCAATGTCAATGTCAATGTCAATGTCGATGTCGATGTCGATGTCGATGTCGATGTCGATGTCGATGTCGATGTCGATGTCGATGTCGATGTCGATGTCGATGTCGATGTCGATGTCGATGTCAATGTCAATGTCCATGCGATTGTCAATGTCAATGTCAATGTCAATGTCAATGTCAATGTCAATGTCAATGTCAATGTGAATGTCGATGTCAATGTCAATGTCAATGTCAATGTCAATGTGAAAGTCAATGTGAATGTGAATGTGAATGTGAATGTGAATGTGAATGTGAATGTGAATGTGAATGTGAATGTGAATGTGAATGTCGATGTCGATGTCGATGTCGATGTCGATGTCGATGTCGATGTCGATGTCGATGTCGATGTCGATGTCGATGTCGATGTCGATGTCGATGTCGATGTCGATGTCGATGTCGATGTCGATGTCGATGTCGATGTCGATGTCGATGTCGATGTCGATGTCGATGTCGATGTCGATGTCGATGTCGATGTCGATGTCGATGTCGATGTCGATGTCCATGTCAATGTCAATGTCAATGTCAATGTCAATGTCAATGTCAATGTCAATGTCAATGTCAATGTCAATGTCAATGTCAATGTCAATGTCAATGTCAATGTCAATGTGAAAGTCAATATGAAAGTCAATATGAATGTGACTGTGAATGAGAACGTGAATGTGTATGTCAATGTCTATGTCAATGTCAATGTCAATGTCAATGTGAATGACATGTCAATGTCAGTGTCAGTGTCAGTGAAAGTGCCATTGTCATTGTCAGTGTCAGTATCAGTGAAAGTGTCATTGTCATTGTCAGTGTCAGTGTCAGTGTCAGTGTCAGTGTCAGTGTCAGTGTCAATGTGAATGTGAATGTGAATGTCAATGTCAATGTCAATGTGAATGTCAATGTGAATGTCAATGTGAATGTCAATGTGAATGTCAATGTCAATGTCAATGTGAATGTCAATGTCAGTGTCAATGTCAATGTCAATGTCAATGTCAATGTCAATGTCAATGTGAAAGTCAATATGAATGTGACTGTGAATGTGAACGTGAATGTGTATGTCAATGTCAATGTCAATGTCAATGTCAATGTCAATGTGAATGACATGTCAATGTCAGTGTCAGTGTCAGTGAAAGTGCCATTGTCATTGTCAGTGTCAGTATCAGTGAAAGTGTCATTGTCATTGTCAGTGTCAGTGTCAGTGTCAGTGTCAGTGTCAGTGTCAATGTGAATGTGAATGTGAATGTCAATGTCAATGTCAATGTGAATGTCAATGTGAATGTCAATGTCAATGTGAATGTGAATGTGAATGTGAATGTCAATGTCAATGTCAATGTCAATGTCAATGTGAATGTGAATGTGAATGTGAATGTGAATGTGAATGTCGATGTCGATGTCGATGTCGATGTCGATGTCGATGTCGATGTCGATGTCGATGTCGATGTCGATGTCGATGTCGATGTCGATGTCGATGTCGATGTCGATGTCGATGTCGATGTCGATGTCGATGTCGATGTCAATGTCAATGTCGATGTCAATGTCAATGTCAATGTCAATGTCAATGTCAATGTCAATGTCAATGTCAATGTCAATGTCAATGTCAATGTCAATGCGATTGCCAATGTCAATGTCAATGTCAATGTCAATGTGAATGTCAATGTCAATGTCAATGTCAATGTGAATGTCAATGTGAATGTCAATGTGAATGTCAATGTCAATGTCAATGTCAATGTGAATGTCAATGTCAATGTCAATGTCAATGTCAATGTCAATGTCAATGTCAATGTCAATGTCAATGTCAATGTCAATGTCAATGTCAATGTCAATGTCAATGCGATTGTCAATGTCAATGTCAATGTCAATGTCAATGTCAATGTCAATGTCAATGTGAATGTCGATGTGAATGTCAATGTCAATGTCAATGTCAATGTGAATGTCGATGTGAATGTCAATGTGAATGTCGATGTGAATGTCAATGTCAATGTCAATGTGAATGTCAATGTGAATGACATGTCAATGTCAGTGTCAGTGTCAGTGAAAGTGTCATTGTCATTGTCAGTGTCAGTATCAGTGAAAGTGTCATTGTCAGTGTCAGTATCAGTGAAAGTGTCATTGTCATTGTCAGTGTCAGTGCCAGTGTCAGTGTCAGTGTCAGTGTCAGTGTCAGTGTCAGTGTCAGTGTCAGTGTCAGTGTCAGTGTCAGTGTCAGTGTCAGTGTCAGTGTCAGTGTCAGTGTCAGTGTCAGTGTCAGTGTCAATGTGAATGTGAATGTGAATGTGAATGTGAATGTGAATGTCAATGTGAATGTCAATGTGAATGTCAATGTGAATGTCAATGTCAATGTGAATGTCAATGTGAATGTCAATGTGAATGTCAATGTGATTGTCAATGTGAATGTGAATGTGAATGTGAATGTGAATGTGAATGTGAATGTGAATGTGAATGTGAATGTCGATGTCGATGTCGATGTCGATGTCGAAGTCGATGTCGATGTCGATGTCGATGTCGATGTCGATGTCGATGTCGATGTCGATGTCGATGTCGATGTCGATGTCGATGTCGATGTCGATGTCGATGTCGATGTCGATGTCGATGTCGATGTCGATGTCGATGTCGATGTCGATGTCGATGTCGATGTCGATGTCGATGTCGATGTCGATGTCGATGTCGATGTCGATGTCGATGTCGATGTCGATGTCGATGTCGATGTCGATGTCGATGTCGATGTCGATGTCGATGTCGATGTCGATGTCGATGTCGATGTCGATGTCGATGTCGATGTCGATGTCGATGTCGATGTCGATGTCGATGTCGATGTCGATGTCGATGTCGATGTCAATGTCGATGTCGATGTCAATGTCAATGTCAATGTCAATGTCAATGTGAAAGTCAATATGAATGTGACTGTGAATGTGAACGTGAATGTGAATGTGACTGTGAATGTGAACGTGAATGTCAATGTCAATGTCAATGTCAATGTCAATGTCAATGTCAATGTCAATGTCAATGTCAATGTCAATGTCAATGTCAATGTCAATGTCAATGTCAATGTCAATGTCAATGTCAATGTCAATGTCAATGTCAATGTCAATGTCAATGTCAATGTCAATGTCAATGTCAATGTCAATGTCAATGTCAATGTCAATGTCAATGTCAATGTCAATGTCAATGTCAATGTCAATGTCAAGGTCAATGTCAATGTCAATGTCAATGTCAATGTCAATGTCAATGTCAATGTCAATGTCAATGTCAATGTCAATGTCAATGTCAATGCGATTGCCAATGTGAATGTCAATGTCAATGTCAATGTCAATGTGAATGTCAATGTGAATGTCAATGTGAATGTCAATGTCAATGTGAATGTCAATGTGAATGTCAATGTCAATGTCAATGTCAATGTCAATGTCAATGTCAATGTCAATGTCAATGTCAATGTCAATGTCAATGTCAATGCGATTGTCAATGTCAATGTCAATGTCAATGTCAATGTCAATGTCAATGTGAATGTCGATGTGAATGTCAATGTCAATGTCAATGTCAATGTGAATGTCGATGTGAATGTCAATGTGAATGTCGATGTGAATGTCAATGTGAATGTCAATGTCAATGTCAATGTCAATGTGAATGTCAATGTCAATGTCAATGTCAATGTCAATGTCAATGTCAATGTCAATGTCAATGTCAATGTCAATGTCAATGTCAATGTCAATGTCAATGTCAATGTCAAGGTCAATGTCAATGTCAATGTCAATGTCAATGTCAATGTCAATGTCAATGTCAATGTCAATGTGAATGTCGATGTGAATGTCAATGTCAATGTCAATGTCAATGTGAATGTCGATGTGAATGTCAATGTGAATGTCGATGTGAATGTCAATGTCAATGTCAATGTGAATGTGAATGTCAATGTCAGTGTCAATGTCAATGTCAATGTCAATGTCAATGTCAATGTCAATGTGAAAGTCAATATGAATGTGACTGTGAATGTGAACGTGAATGTGTATGTCAATGTCAATGTCAATGTCAATGTCAATGTCAATGTCAATGTGAATGACATGTCAATGTCAGTGTCAGTGTCAGTGAAAGTGCCATTGTCATTGTCAGTGTCAGTATCAGTGAAAGTGTCATTGTCATTGTCAGTGTCAGTGTCAGTGTCAGTGTCAGTGTCAGTGTCAGTGTCAATGTGAATGTGAATGTGAATGTCAATGTCAATGTCAATGTGAATGTCAATGTGAATGTCAATGTGAATGTCAATGTGAATGTGAATGACATGTCAATGTCAATGTGAATGTCAATGTGAATGTCAATGTCAATGTCAATGTCAATGTCAATGTCAATGTCAATGTCAATGTCAATGTCAATGTCAATGTCAATGTCAATGTCAATGTCAATGTCAATGTCAATGTCAATGTCAATGTCAATGTCAATGTCAATGTCAATGTCAATGTCAATGTCAATGTCAATGTCAATGTCAATGTCAATGTCAATGTCAATGTGAAAGTCAATATGAATGTGACTGTGAATGAGAACGTGAATGTGTATGTCAATGTCTATGTCAATGTCAATGTCAATGTCAATGTGAATGACATGTCAATGTCAGTGTCAGTGTCAGTGAAAGTGCCATTGTCATTGTCAGTGTCAGTATCAGTGAAAGTGTCATTGTCATTGTCAGTGTCAGTGTCAGTGTCAGTGTCAGTGTCAGTGTCAGTGTCAATGTGAATGTGAATGTGAATGTCAATGTCAATGTCAATGTGAATGTCAATGTGAATGTCAATGTGAATGTCAATGTGAATGTCAATGTCAATGTCAATGTGAATGTCAATGTCAGTGTCAATGTCAATGTCAATGTCAATGTCAATGTCAATGTCAATGTGAAAGTCAATATGAATGTGACTGTGAATGTGAACGTGAATGTGTATGTCAATGTCAATGTCAATGTCAATGTCAATGTCAATGTCAATGTGAATGACATGTCAATGTCAGTGTCAGTGTCAGTGAAAGTGCCATTGTCATTGTCAGTGTCAGTATCAGTGAAAGTGTCATTGTCATTGTCAGTGTCAGTGTCAGTGTCAGTGTCAGTGTCAGTGTCAATGTGAATGTGAATGTGAATGTCAATGTCAATGTCAATGTGAATGTCAATGTGAATGTGAATGTCAATGTGAATGTCAATGTCAATGTCAATGTGAATGTGAATGTCAATGTCAATGTCAATGTCAATGTCAATGTGAATGTGAATGTGAATGTGAATGTGAATGTGAATGTGAATGTCGATGTCGATGTCGATGTCGATGTCGATGTCGATGTCGATGTCGATGTCGATGTCGATGTCGATGTCGATGTCGATGTCGATGTCGATGTCGATGTCGATGTCGATGTCGATGTCGATGTCGATGTCGATGTCGATGTCGATGTCGATGTCGATGTCGATGTCGATGTCGATGTCGATGTCGATGTCGATGTCGATGTCGATGTCGATGTCGATGTCGATGTCGATGTCGATGTCGATGTCGATGTCGATGTCGATGTCGATGTCGATGTCGATGTCGATGTCGATGTCGATGTCAATGTCAATGTCCATGCGATTGTCAATGTCAATGTCAATGTCAATGTCAATGTCAATGTCAATGTCAATGTCAATGTGAATGTCGATGTCAATGTCAATGTCAATGTCAATGTCAATGTGAAAGTCAATGTGAATGTGAATGTGAATGTGAATGTGAATGTGAATGTGAATGTGAATGTGAATGTGAATGTGAATGTCGATGTCGATGTCGATGTCGATGTCGATGTCGATGTCGATGTCGATGTCGATGTCGATGTCGATGTCGATGTCGATGTCGATGTCGATGTCGATGTCGATGTCGATGTCGATGTCGATGTCGATGTCGATGTCGATGTCGATGTCGATGTCGATGTCGATATCGATGTCGATGTCGATGTCGATGTCGATGTCGATGTCGATGTCCATGTCAATGTCAATGTCAATGTCAATGTCAATGTCAATGTCAATGTCAATGTCAATGTCAATGTCAATGTCAATGTCAATGTCAATGTCAATGTCAATGTCAATGTGAAAGTCAATATGAAAGTCAATATGAATGTGACTGTGAATGAGAACGTGAATGTGTATGTCAATGTCTATGTCAATGTCAATGTCAATGTCAATGTGAATGACATGTCAATGTCAGTGTCAGTGTCAGTGAAAGTGCCATTGTCATTGTCAGTGTCAGTATCAGTGAAAGTGTCATTGTCATTGTCAGTGTCAGTGTCAGTGTCAGTGTCAGTGTCAGTGTCAGTGTCAATGTGAATGTGAATGTGAATGTCAATGTCAATGTCAATGTGAATGTCAATGTGAATGTCAATGTGAATGTCAATGTGAATGTCAATGTCAATGTCAATGTGAATGTCAATGTCAGTGTCAATGTCAATGTCAATGTCAATGTCAATGTCAATGTCAATGTGAAAGTCAATATGAATGTGACTGTGAATGTGAACGTGAATGTGTATGTCAATGTCAATGTCAATGTCAATGTCAATGTCAATGTGAATGACATGTCAATGTCAGTGTCAGTGTCAGTGAAAGTGCCATTGTCATTGTCAGTGTCAGTATCAGTGAAAGTGTCATTGTCATTGTCAGTGTCAGTGTCACTGTCAGTGTCAGTGTCAGTGTCAGTGTCAATGTGAATGTGAATGTGAATGTCAATGTCAATGTCAATGTGAATGTCAATGTGAATGTCAATGTGAATGTCAATGTGAATGTCAATGTCAATGTGAATGTGAATGTCAATGTCAATGTCAATGTCAATGTCAATGTCAATGTGAATGTGAATGTGAATGTGAATGTGAATGTGAATGTCGATGTCGATGTCGATGTCGATGTCGATGTCGATGTCGATGTCGATGTCGATGTCGATGTCGATGTCGATGTCGATGTCGATGTCGATGTCGATGTCGATGTCGATGTCGATGTCGATGTCGATGTCGATGTCGATGTCGATGTCGATGTCGATGTCGATGTCGATGTCGATGTCGATGTCGATGTCGATGTCGATGTCGATGTCAATGTCAATGTCAATGTCAATGTCAATGTCAATGTCAATGTCAATGTCAATGTCAATGTCAATGTCAATGTCAATGTCAATGTCAATGCGATTGCCAATGTCAATGTCAATGTCAATGTCAATGTGAATGTCAATGTCAATGTCAATGTCAATGTCAATGTGAATGTCAATGTGAATGTCAATGTGAATGTCAATGTCAATGTCAATGTCAATGTGAATGTCAATGTCAATGTCAATGTCAATGTCAATGTCAATGTCAATGTCAATGTCAATGTCAATGTCAATGTCAATGTCAATGTCAATGTCAATGTCAATGCGATTGTCAATGTCAATGTCAATGTCAATGTCAATGTCAATGTCAATGTCAATGTGAATGTGAATGTGAATGTCGATGTCGATGTCGATGTCGATGTCGATGTCGATGTCGATGTCGATGTCGATGTCGATGTCGATGTCGATGTCGATGTCGATGTCGATGTCGATGTCGATGTCAATGTCAATGTCCATGCGATTGTCAATGTCAATGTCAATGTCAATGTCAATGTCAATGTCAATGTCAATGTCAATGTGAATGTCGATGTCAATGTCAATGTCAATGTCAATGTCAATGTCAATGTGAAAGTCAATGTGAATGTGAATGTGAATGTGAATGTGAATGTGAATGTGAATGTGAATGTGAATGTGAATGTGAATGTGAATGTGAATGTCGATGTCGATGTCGATGTCGATGTCGATGTCGATGTCGATGTCGATGTCGATGTCGATGTCGATGTCGATGTCGATGTCGATGTCGATGTCGATGTCGATGTCGATGTCGATGTCGATGTCGATGTCGATGTCGATGTCGATGTCGATGTCGATGTCGATGTCGATGTCGATGTCGATGTCGATGTCCATGTCAATGTCAATGTCAATGTCAATGTCAATGTCAATGTCAATGTCAATGTCAATGTCAATGTCAATGTCAATGTCAATGTCAATGTCAATGTCAATGTCAATGTCAATGTGAAAGTCAATATGAAAGTCAATATGAATGTGACTGTGAATGAGAACGTGAATGTGTATGTCAATGTCTATGTCAATGTCAATGTCAATGTCAATGTGAATGACATGTCAATGTCAGTGTCAGTGTCAGTGAAAGTGCCATTGTCATTGTCAGTGTCAGTATCAGTGAAAGTGTCATTGTCATTGTCAGTGTCAGTGTCAGTGTCAGTGTCAGTGTCAGTGTCAGTGTCAATGTGAATGTGAATGTGAATGTCAATGTCAATGTCAATGTGAATGTCAATGTGAATGTCAATGTGAATGTCAATGTGAATGTCAATGTCAATGTCAATGTGAATGTCAATGTCAGTGTCAATGTCAATGTCAATGTCAATGTCAATGTCAATGTCAATGTGAAAGTCAATATGAATGTGACTGTGAATGTGAACGTGAATGTGTATGTCAATGTCAATGTCAATGTCAATGTCAATGTCAATGTGAATGACATGTCAATGTCAGTGTCAGTGTCAGTGAAAGTGCCATTGTCATTGTCAGTGTCAGTATCAGTGAAAGTGTCATTGTCATTGTCAGTGTCAGTGTCAGTGTCAGTGTCAGTGTCAGTGTCAATGTGAATGTGAATGTGAATGTCAATGTCAATGTCAATGTGAATGTCAATGTGAATGTCAATGTGAATGTCAATGTGAATGTCAATGTCAATGTGAATGTGAATGTGAATGTGAATGTCAATGTCAATGTCAATGTCAATGTCAATGTGAATGTGAATGTGAATGTGAATGTGAATGTGAATGTCGATGTCGATGTCGATGTCGATGTCGATGTCGATGTCGATGTCGATGTCGATGTCGATGTCGATGTCGATGTCGATGTCGATGTCGATGTCGATGTCGATGTCGATGTCGATGTCGATGTCGATGTCGATGTCGATGTCAATGTCAATGTCAATGTCAATGTCAATGTCAATGTCAATGTCAATGTCAATGTCAATGTCAATGTCAATGTCAATGTCAATGTCAATGTCAATGCGATTGCCAATGTCAATGTCAATGTCAATGTCAATGTGAATGTCAATGTCAATGTCAATGTCAATGTGAATGTCAATGTGAATGTCAATGTGAATGTCAATGTCAATGTCAATGTCAATGTGAATGTCAATGTCAATGTCAATGTCAATGTCAATGTCAATGTCAATGTCAATGTCAATGTCAATGTCAATGTCAATGTCAATGTCAATGTCAATGTCAATGTCAATGCGATTGTCAATGTCAATGTCAATGTCAATGTCAATGTCAATGTCAATGTCGATGTCGATGTCGATGTCGATGTCGATGTCGATGTCGATGTCGATGTCGATGTCGATGTCGATGTCGATGTCGATGTCGATGTCGATGTCGATGTCGATGTCAATGTCAATGTCCATGCGATTGTCAATGTCAATGTCAATGTCAATGTCAATGTCAATGTCAATGTCAATGTCAATGTGAATGTCGATGTCAATGTCAATGTCAATGTCAATGTCAATGTGAAAGTCAATGTGAATGTGAATGTGAATGTGAATGTGAATGTGAATGTGAATGTGAATGTGAATGTGAATGTGAATGTGAATGTCGATGTCGATGTCGATGTCGATGTCGATGTCGATGTCGATGTCGATGTCGATGTCGATGTCGATGTCGATGTCGATGTCGATGTCGATGTCGATGTCGATGTCGATGTCGATGTCGATGTCGATGTCGATGTCGATGTCGATGTCGATGTCGATGTCGATGTCGATGTCGATGTCGATGTCGATGTCGATGTCGATGTCCATGTCAATGTCAATGTCAATGTCAATGTCAATGTCAATGTCAATGTCAATGTCAATGTCAATGTCAATGTCAATGTCAATGTCAATGTCAATGTCAATGTCAATGTCAATGTGAAAGTCAATATGAAAGTCAATATGAATGTGACTGTGAATGAGAACGTGAATGTGTATGTCAATGTCTATGTCAATGTCAATGTCAATGTCAATGTGAATGACATGTCAATGTCAGTGTCAGTGTCAGTGAAAGTGCCATTGTCATTGTCAGTGTCAGTATCAGTGAAAGTGTCATTGTCATTGTCAGTGTCAGTGTCAGTGTCAGTGTCAGTGTCAGTGTCAGTGTCAATGTGAATGTGAATGTCAATGTCAATGTCAATGTCAATGTCAATGTGAATGTCAATGTGAATGTCAATGTGAATGTCAATGTCAATGTCAATGTCAATGTGAATGTCAATGTCAATGTCAATGTCAATGTCAATGTCAATGTCAATGTCAATGTCAATGTCAATGTCAATGTCAATGTCAATGTCAATGTCAATGTCAATGCGATTGTCAATGTCAATGTCAATGTCAATGTCAATGTCAATGTCAATGTCAATGTGAATGTGAATGTGAATGTCGATGTCGATGTCGATGTCGATGTCGATGTCGATGTCGATGTCGATGTCGATGTCGATGTCGATGTCGATGTCGATGTCGATGTCGATGTCGATGTCGATGTCGATGTCAATGTCAATGTCCATGCGATTGTCAATGTCAATGTCAATGTCAATGTCAATGTCAATGTCAATGTCAATGTCAATGTGAATGTCGATGTCAATGTCAATGTCAATGTCAATGTCAATGTCAATGTGAAAGTCAATGTGAATGTGAATGTGAATGTGAATGTGAATGTGAATGTGAATGTGAATGTGAATGTGAATGTGAATGTGAATGTGAATGTCGATGTCGATGTCGATGTCGATGTCGATGTCGATGTCGATGTCGATGTCGATGTCGATGTCGATGTCGATGTCGATGTCGATGTCGATGTCGATGTCGATGTCGATGTCGATGTCGATGTCGATGTCGATGTCGATGTCGATGTCGATGTCGATGTCGATGTCGATGTCGATGTCGATGTCGATGTCGATGTCGATGTCCATGTCAATGTCAATGTCAATGTCAATGTCAATGTCAATGTCAATGTCAATGTCAATGTCAATGTCAATGTCAATGTCAATGTCAATGTCAATGTCAATGTCAATGTCAATGTGAAAGTCAATATGAAAGTCAATATGAATGTGACTGTGAATGAGAACGTGAATGTGTATGTCAATGTCTATGTCAATGTCAATGTCAATGTCAATGTGAATGACATGTCAATGTCAGTGTCAGTGTCAGTGAAAGTGCCATTGTCATTGTCAGTGTCAGTATCAGTGAAAGTGTCATTGTCATTGTCAGTGTCAGTGTCAGTGTCAGTGTCAGTGTCAGTGTCAGTGTCAATGTGAATGTGAATGTGAATGTCAATGTCAATGTCAATGTGAATGTCAATGTGAATGTCAATGTGAATGTCAATGTGAATGTCAATGTCAATGTCAATGTGAATGTCAATGTCAGTGTCAATGTCAATGTCAATGTCAATGTCAATGTCAATGTCAATGTGAAAGTCAATATGAATGTGACTGTGAATGTGAACGTGAATGTGTATGTCAATGTCAATGTCAATGTCAATGTCAATGTCAATGTGAATGACATGTCAATGTCAGTGTCAGTGTCAGTGAAAGTGCCATTGTCATTGTCAGTGTCAGTATCAGTGAAAGTGTCATTGTCATTGTCAGTGTCAGTGTCAGTGTCAGTGTCAGTGTCAGTGTCAATGTGAATGTGAATGTGAATGTCAATGTCAATGTCAATGTGAATGTCAATGTGAATGTCAATGTGAATGTCAATGTGAATGTCAATGTCAATGTGAATGTGAATGTGAATGTGAATGTCAATGTCAATGTCAATGTCAATGTCAATGTGAATGTGAATGTGAATGTGAATGTGAATGTGAATGTCGATGTCGATGTCGATGTCGATGTCGATGTCGATGTCGATGTCGATGTCGATGTCGATGTCGATGTCGATGTCGATGTCGATGTCGATGTCGATGTCGATGTCGATGTCGATGTCGATGTCGATGTCGATGTCGATGTCAATGTCAATGTCAATGTCAATGTCAATGTCAATGTCAATGTCAATGTCAATGTCAATGTCAATGTCAATGTCAATGTCAATGTCAATGTCAATGCGATTGCCAATGTCAATGTCAATGTCAATGTCAATGTGAATGTCAATGTCAATGTCAATGTCAATGTGAATGTCAATGTGAATGTCAATGTGAATGTCAATGTCAATGTCAATGTCAATGTGAATGTCAATGTCAATGTCAATGTCAATGTCAATGTCAATGTCAATGTCAATGTCAATGTCAATGTCAATGTCAATGTCAATGTCAATGTCAATGTCAATGCGATTGTCAATGTCAATGTCAATGTCAATGTCAATGTCAATGTCAATGTCGATGTCGATGTCGATGTCGATGTCGATGTCGATGTCGATGTCGATGTCGATGTCGATGTCGATGTCGATGTCGATGTCGATGTCGATGTCGATGTCAATGTCAATGTCCATGCGATTGTCAATGTCAATGTCAATGTCAATGTCAATGTCAATGTCAATGTCAATGTCAATGTGAATGTCGATGTCAATGTCAATGTCAATGTCAATGTCAATGTGAAAGTCAATGTGAATGTGAATGTGAATGTGAATGTGAATGTGAATGTGAATGTGAATGTGAATGTGAATGTGAATGTGAATGTCGATGTCGATGTCGATGTCGATGTCGATGTCGATGTCGATGTCGATGTCGATGTCGATGTCGATGTCGATGTCGATGTCGATGTCGATGTCGATGTCGATGTCGATGTCGATGTCGATGTCGATGTCGATGTCGATGTCGATGTCGATGTCGATGTCGATGTCGATGTCGATGTCGATGTCGATGTCGATGTCGATGTCCATGTCAATGTCAATGTCAATGTCAATGTCAATGTCAATGTCAATGTCAATGTCAATGTCAATGTCAATGTCAATGTCAATGTCAATGTCAATGTCAATGTCAATGTGAAAGTCAATATGAAAGTCAATATGAATGTGACTGTGAATGAGAACGTGAATGTGTATGTCAATGTCTATGTCAATGTCAATGTCAATGTCAATGTGAATGACATGTCAATGTCAGTGTCAGTGTCAGTGAAAGTGCCATTGTCATTGTCAGTGTCAGTATCAGTGAAAGTGTCATTGTCATTGTCAGTGTCAGTGTCAGTGTCAGTGTCAGTGTCAGTGTCAGTGTCAATGTGAATGTGAATGTGAATGTCAATGTCAATGTCAATGTGAATGTCAATGTGAATGTCAATGTGAATGTCAATGTGAATGTCAATGTCAATGTCAATGTGAATGTCAATGTCAGTGTCAATGTCAATGTC
Source organism: Lasioglossum villosulum (assembly GCA_963971365.1). Lineage (NCBI taxonomy): Eukaryota > Metazoa > Arthropoda > Insecta > Hymenoptera > Halictidae > Lasioglossum > Lasioglossum villosulum. The sequence continues at coordinate 23,020,290 of OZ020496.1, read as the reverse complement.
AATGTCAATGTCAATGTCAATGTCAATGTGAAAGTCAATATGAATGTGACTGTGAATGTGAACGTGAATGTGTATGTCAATGTCAATGTCAATGTCAATGTCAATGTCAATGTGAATGACATGTCAATGTCAGTGTCAGTGTCAGTGAAAGTGCCATTGTCATTGTCAGTGTCAGTATCAGTGAAAGTGTCATTGTCATTGTCAGTGTCAGTGTCAGTGTCAGTGTCAGTGTCAGTGTCAGTGTCAATGTGAATGTGAATGTGAATGTCAATGTCAATGTCAATGTGAATGTCAATGTGAATGTCAATGTGAATGTCAATGTGAATGTCAATGTCAATGTGAATGTGAATGTGAATGTGAATGTCAATGTCAATGTCAATGTCAATGTCAATGTGAATGTGAATGTGAATGTGAATGTGAATGTGAATGTCGATGTCGATGTCGATGTCGATGTCGATGTCGATGTCGATGTCGATGTCGATGTCGATGTCGATGTCGATGTCGATGTCGATGTCGATGTCGATGTCGATGTCGATGTCGATGTCGATGTCGATGTCGATGTCGATGTCAATGTCAATGTCAATGTCAATGTCAATGTCAATGTCAATGTCAATGTCAATGTCAATGTCAATGTCAATGTCAATGTCAATGTCAATGCGATTGCCAATGTCAATGTCAATGTCAATGTCAATGTGAATGTCAATGTCAATGTCAATGTCAATGTGAATGTCAATGTGAATGTCAATGTGAATGTCAATGTCAATGTCAATGTCAATGTGAATGTCAATGTCAATGTCAATGTCAATGTCAATGTCAATGTCAATGTCAATGTCAATGTCAATGTCAATGTCAATGTCAATGTCAATGTCAATGTCAATGCGATTGTCAATGTCAATGTCAATGTCAATGTCAATGTCAATGTCAATGTCAATGTGAATGTCGATGTGAATGTCAATGTCAATGTCAATGTCAATGTGAATGTCGATGTGAATGTCAATGTGAATGTCGATGTGAATGTCAATGTCAATGTCAATGTGAATGTCAATGTGAATGACATGTCAATGTCAGTGTCAGTGTCAGTGAAAGTGTCATTGTCATTGTCAGTGTCAGTATCAGTGAAAGTGTCATTGTCAGTGTCAGTATCAGTGAAAGTGTCATTGTCATTGTCAGTGTCAGTGCCAGTGTCAGTGTCAGTGTCAGTGTCAGTGTCAGTGTCAGTGTCAGTGTCAGTGTCAGTGTCAGTGTCAGTGTCAGTGTCAGTGTCAGTGTCAGTGTCAGTGTCAGTGTCAGTGTCAGTGTCAATGTGAATGTGAATGTGAATGTGAATGTGAATGTGAATGTCAATGTGAATGTCAATGTGAATGTCAATGTGAATGTCAATGTCAATGTGAATGTCAATGTGAATGTCAATGTGAATGTCAATGTGATTGTCAATGTGAATGTGAATGTGAATGTGAATGTGAATGTGAATGTGAATGTGAATGTGAATGTGAATGTGAATGTCGATGTCGATGTCGATGTCGAAGTCGATGTCGATGTCGATGTCGATGTCGATGTCGATGTCGATGTCGATGTCGATGTCGATGTCGATGTCGATGTCGATGTCGATGTCGATGTCGATGTCGATGTCGATGTCGATGTCGATGTCGATGTCGGTGTCGATGTCGATGTCGATGTCGATGTCGATGTCGATGTCGATGTCGATGTCGATGTCGATGTCGATGTCGATGTCGATGTCGATGTCGATGTCGATGTCGATGTCGATGTCGATGTCGATGTCGATGTCGATGTCGATGTCGATGTCGATGTCGATGTCGATGTCGATGTCGATGTCGATGTCGATGTCGATGTCGATGTCGATGTCGATGTCAATGTCAATGTCGATGTCAATGTCAATGTCAATGTCAATGTCAATGTGAAAGTCAATATGAATGTGACTGTGAATGTGAACGTGAATGTCAATGTCAATGTCAATGTCAATGTCAATGTCAATGTCAATGTCAATGTCAATGTCAATGTCAATGTCAATGTCAATGTCAATGTCAATGTCAATGTCAATGTCAATGTCAATGTCAATGTCAATGTCAATGTCAATGTCAATGTCAATGTCAATGTCAATGTCAATGTCAATGTCAATGTCAATGTCAATGTCAATGTCAATGTCAATGTCAATGTCAATGTCAATGTCAATGTCAATGTCAATGTCAAGGTCAATGTCAATGTCAATGTCAATGTCAATGTCAATGTCAATGTCAATGTCAATGTCAATGTCAATGTCAATGTCAATGTCAATGCGATTGCCAATGTGAATGTCAATGTCAATGTCAATGTCAATGTGAATGTCAATGTGAATATCAATGTGAATGTCAATGTCAATGTGAATGTCAATGTGAATGTCAATGTCAATGTCAATGTCAATGTCAATGTCAATGTCAATGTCAATGTCAATGTCAATGTCAATGTCAATGTCAATGCGATTGTCAATGTCAATGTCAATGTCAATGTCAATGTCAATGTCAATGTGAATGTCGATGTGAATGTCAATGTCAATGTCAATGTCAATGTGAATGTCGATGTGAATGTCAATGTGAATGTCGATGTGAATGTCAATGTGAATGTCAATGTCAATGTCAATGTCAATGTGAATGTCAATGTCAATGTCAATGTCAATGTCAATGTCAATGTCAATGTCAATGTCAATGTCAATGTCAATGTCAATGTCAATGTCAATGTCAATGTCAATGTCAAGGTCAATGTCAATGTCAATGTCAATGTCAATGTCAATGTCAATGTCAATGTCAATGTCAATGTGAATGTCGATGTGAATGTCAATGTCAATGTCAATGTCAATGTGAATGTCGATGTGAATGTCAATGTGAATGTCGATGTGAATGTCAATGTCAATGTCAATGTGAATGTCAATGTGAATGACATGTCAATGTCAGTGTCAGTGTCAGTGAAAGTGTCATTGTCATTGTCAGTGTCAGTATCAGTGAAAGTGTCATTGTCAGTGTCAGTATCAGTGAAAGTGTCATTGTCATTGTCAGTGTCAGTGTCAGTGTCAGTGTCAGTGTCAGTGTCAGTGTCAGTGTCAGTGTCAGTGTCAGTGTCAGTGTCAGTGTCAGTGTCAGTGTCAGTGTCAGTGTCAGTGTCAATGTGAATGTGAATGTGAATGTGAATGTGAATGTGAATGTCAATGTGAATGTCAATGTGAATGTCAATGTGAATGTCAATGTGAATGTCAATGTGAATGTCAATGTGAATGTGAATGTGAATGTGAATGTGAATGTGAATGTGAATGTGAATGTGAATGTGAATGTCGATGTCGATGTCGAAGTCGAAGTCGAAGTCGAAGTCGATGTCGATGTCGATGTCGATGTCGATGTCGATGTCGATGTCGATGTCGATGTCGATGTCGATGTCGATGTCGATGTCGATGTCGATGTCGATGTCGATGTCGATGTCGATGTCGATGTCGATGTCGATGTCGATGTCGATGTCGATGTCGATGTCGATGTCGATGTCGATGTCGATGTCGATGTCGATGTCGATGTCGATGTCGATGTCGATGTCGATGTCGATGTCGATGTCGATGTCGATGTCGATGTCGATGTCGATGTCGATGTCGATGTCGATGTCGATGTCGATGTCGATGTCGATGTCGATGTCGATGTCGATGTCGATGTCGATGTCGATGTCGATGTCGATGTCGATGTCGATGTCGATGTCGATGTCGATGTCGATGTCGATGTCGATGTCGATGTCGATGTCGATGTCGATGTCGATGTCGATGTCGATGTCGATGTCGATGTCGATGTCGATGTCGATGTAGATGTAGATGTCGATGTCGATGTCGATGTCGATGTCGATGTCGATGTCGATGTCGATGTCGATGTCGATGTCGATGTCGATGTCGATGTCGATGTCGATGTCGATGTCGATGTCGATGTCGATGTCGATGTCGATGTCGATGTCGATGTCGATGTCGATGTCGATGTCGATGTCGATGTCGATGTCGATGTCGATGTCGATGTCGATGTCGATGTCGATGTCAATGTCAATGTCCATGCGATTGTCAATGTCAATGTCAATGTCAATGTCAATGTCAATGTCAATGTCAATGTGAATGTCGATGTCAATGTCAATGTCAATGTCAATGTCAATGTCAATGTGAAAGTCAATATGAATGTGACTGTGAATGTGAACGTGAATGTGTATGTCAATGTCAATGTCAATGTCAATGTCAATGTCAATGTCAATGTCAATGTCAATGTCAATGTCAATGTCAATGTCAATGTCAATGTCAATGTCAATGTCAATGTCAATGTCAATGTCAATGTCAATGTCAATGTCAATGTCAATGTCAATGTCAATGTCAATGTCAATGTCAATGTCAATGTCAATGTCAATGTCAATGTCAATGTCAATGTCAATGTCAATGTCAATGTCAATGTCAATGTCAAGGTCAATGTCAATGTCAATGTCAATGTCAATGTCAATGTCAATGTCAATGTCAATGTCAATGTCAATGTCAATGTCAATGTCAATGTCAATGCGATTGCCAATGTGAATGTCAATGTCAATGTCAATGTCAATGTGAATGTCAATGTGAATGTCAATGTGAATGTCAATGTCAATGTGAATGTCAATGTGAATGTCAATGTCAATGTCAATGTCAATGTCAATGTCAATGTCAATGTCAATGTCAATGTCAATGTCAATGTCAATGTCAATGCGATTGTCAATGTCAATGTCAATGTCAATGTCAATGTCAATGTCAATGTCAATGTGAATGTCGATGTGAATGTCAATGTCAATGTCAATGTCAATGTGAATGTCGATGTGAATGTCAATGTGAATGTCGATGTGAATGTCAATGTCAATGTCAATGTGAATGTCAATGTGAATGACATGTCAATGTCAGTGTCAGTGTCAGTGAAAGTGTCATTGTCATTGTCAGTGTCAGTATCAGTGAAAGTGTCATTGTCAGTGTCAGTATCAGTGAAAGTGTCATTGTCATTGTCAGTGTCAGTGTCAGTGTCAGTGTCAGTGTCAGTGTCAGTGTCAGTGTCAGTGTCAGTGTCAGTGTCAGTGTCAGTGTCAGTGTCAGTGTCAATGTGAATGTGAATGTGAATGTGAATGTGAATGTGAATGTGAATGTCAATGTGAATGTCAATGTGAATGTCAATGTGAATGTCAATGTGAATGTCAATGTCAATGTCAATGTCAATGTCAATGTCAATGTCAATGTCAATGTCAATGTCAATGTCAATGTGAATGTGAATGTGAATGTGAATGTGAATGTGAATGTGAATGTGAATGTGAATGTCGATGTCGATGTCGATGTCGATGTCGATGTCGATGTCGATGTCGATGTCGATGTCGATGTCGATGTCGATGTCGATGTCAATGTCAATGTCAATGTGAATGTCGATGTGAATGTCAATGTCAATGTCAATGTCAATGTGAATGTCGATGTGAATGTCAATGTGAATGTCGATGTGAATGTCAATGTCAATGTCAATGTGAATGTCAATGTGAATGACATGTCAATGTCAGTGTCAGTGTCAGTGAAAGTGTCATTGTCATTGTCAGTGTCAGTATCAGTGAAAGTGTCATTGTCAGTGTCAGTATCAGTGAAAGTGTCATTGTCATTGTCAGTGTCAGTGTCAGTGTCAGTGTCAGTGTCAGTGTCAGTGTCAGTGTCAATGTGAATGTGAATGTGAATGTGAATGTGAATGTCAATGTCAATGTCAATGTGAATGTCAATGTGAATGTCAATGTGAATGTCAATGTGAATGTGAATGTCAATGTCAATGTCAATGTCAATGTCAATGTCAATGTCAATGTCAATGTCAATGTCAATGTCAATGTCAATGTCAATGTCAATGTCAATGTCAATGTCAATGTCAATGTCAATGTCAATGTCAATGTCAATGTCAATGTCAATGTCAATGTCAATGTGAATGTGAATGTGAATGTGAATGTGAATGTGAATGTGAATGTGAATGTGAATGTGAATGTGAATGTGAATGTGAATGTGAATGTGAATGTGAATGTGAATGTGAATGTGAATGTGAATGTGAATGTGAATGTGAATGTGAATGTGAATGTGAATGTGAATGTGAATGTGAATGTGAATGTGAATGTGAATGTGAATGTGAATGTGAATGTGAATGTGCATGTCGATGTCGATGTCGATGTCGATGTCGATGTCGATGTCGATGTCGATGTCGATGTCGATGTCGATGTCGATGTCGATGTCGATGTCGATGTCGATGTCGATGTCGATGTCGATGTCGATGTCGATGTCGATGTCAATGTCAATGTGAATGTCGATGTGAATGTCAATGTGAATGACATGTCAATGTCAGTGTCAGTGTCAGTGAAAGTGTCATTGTCATTGTCAGTGTCAGTATCAGTGAAAGTGTCATTGTCAGTGTCAGTATCAGTGAAAGTGTCATTGTCATTGTCAGTGTCAGTGTCAGTGTCAGTGTCAGTGTCAGTGTCAGTGTCAGTGTCAGTGTCAGTGTCAATGTGAATGTGAATGTGAATGTGAATGTGAATGTGAATGTGAATGTGAATGTCAATGTCAATGTCAATGTCAATGTGAATGTCAATGTGAATGTGAATGTGAATGTGAATGTCAATGTCAATGTCAATGTCAATGTCAATGTCAATGTCAATGTCAATGTCAATGTCAATGTCAATGTCAATGTCAATGTCAATGTCAATGTCAATGTCAATGTCAATGTCAATGTCAATGTCAATGTCAATGTCAATGTCAATGTCAATGTCAATGTCAATGTCAATGTCAATGTCAATGTCAATGTCAATGTCAATGTCAATGTCAATGTCAATGTCAATGTCAATGTCAATGTCAATGTCAATGTCAATGTCAATGTGAAAGTCAATATGAATGTGACTGTGAATGTGAACGTGAATGTGTATGTCAATGTCAATGTCAATGTCAATGTCAATGTCAATGTGAATGACATGTCAATGTCAGTGTCAGTGTCAGTGAAAGTGTCATTGTCATTGTCAGTGTCAGTGTCAGTATCAGTGAAAGTGTCATTGTCATTGTCAGTGTCAGTGTCAGTGTCAGTGTCAGTGTCAGTGTCAATGTGAATGTGAATGTGAATGTCAATGTCAATGTCAATGTGAATGTCAATGTCAATGTCAATGTCAATGTCAATGTCAATGTCAATGTCAATGTCAATGTCAATGTCAATGTCAATGTCAATGTCAATGTCAATGTCATTGTCAGTGTCAGTGTCAGTGTCAGTGTCAGTGTCAGTGTCAGTGTCAGTGTCAATGTGAATGTGAATGTGAATGTGAATGTCAATGTCAATGTGAATGTCAATGTGAATGTCAATGTCAATGTCAATGTCAATGTCAATGTCAATGTCAATGTCAACGTCAACGTCAACGTCAACGTCAACGTCAACGTCAACGTCAACGTCAACGTCAACGTCAACGTCAACGTCAACGTCAACGTCAACGTCAACGTCAACGTCAACGTCAACGTCAACGTCAACGTCAACGTCAACGTCAACGTCAACGTCAACGTCAACGTCAACGTCAACGTCAACGTCAATGTCAATGTCAATGTCAATGTGAAAGTCAATATGAATGTGACTGTGAATGAGAACGTGAATGTGTATGTCAATGTCTATGTCAATGTCAATGTCAATGTCAATGTGAATGACATGTCAATGTCAGTGTCAGTGTCAATGTGAATGACATGTCAATGTCAGTGTCAGTGTCAGTGAAAGTGCCATTGTCATTGTCAGTGTCAGTATCAGTGAAAGTGTCATTGTCATTGTCAGTGTCAGTGTCAGTGTCAGTGTCAGTGTCAGTGTCAGTGTCAATGTGAATGTGAATGTGAATGTGAATGTCAATGTCAATGTCAATGTGAATGTCAATGTGAATGTCAATGTGAATGTCAATGTGAATGTCAATGTCAATGTCAATGTCAATGTCAATGTGAATGTCAATGTCAATGTCAATGTCAATGTCAATGTGAATGTGAATGTGAATGTGAATGTGAATGTGAATGTGAATGTCGATGTCGATGTCGATGTCGATGTCGATGTCGATGTCGATGTCGATGTCGATGTCGATGTCGATGTCGATGTCGATGTCGATGTCGATGTCGATGTCGATGTCGATGTCGATGTCGATGTCGATGTCGATGTCGATGTCAATGTCAATGTGAATGTCGATGTGAATGTCAATGTGAATGACATGTCAATGTCAGTGTCAGTGTCAGTGAAAGTGTCATTGTCATTGTCAGTGTCAGTATCAGTGAAAGTGTCATTGTCAGTGTCAGTATCAGTGAAAGTGTCATTGTCATTGTCAGTGTCAGTGTCAGTGTCAGTGTCAGTGTCAGTGTCAGTGTCAGTGTCAGTGTCAGTGTCAATGTGAATGTGAATGTGAATGTGAATGTGAATGTGAATGTGAATGTGAATGTGAATGTGAATGTGAATGTCAATGTGAATGTCAATGTCAATGTGAATGTGAATGTGAATGTCAATGTCAATGTCAATGTCAATGTCAATGTCAATGTCAATGTCAATGTCAATGTCAATGTCAATGTCAATGTCAATGTCAATGTCAATGTCAATGTCAATGTCAATGTCAATGTCAATGTCAATGTCAATGTCAATGTCAATGTCAATGTCAATGTCAATGTCAATGTCAATGTCAATGTCAATGTCAATGTCAATGTCAATGTCAATGTCAATGTCAATGTCAATGTCAATGTCAATGTCAATGTCAATGTGAAAGTCAATATGAATGTGACTGTGAATGTGAACGTGAATGTGTATGTCAATGTCAATGTCAATGTCAATGTCAATGTCAATGTGAATGACATGTCAATGTCAGTGTCAGTGTCAGTGAAAGTGTCATTGTCATTGTCAGTGTCAGTGTCAGTATCAGTGAAAGTGTCATTGTCATTGTCAGTGTCAGTGTCAGTGTCAGTGTCAGTGTCAGTGTCAATGTGAATGTGAATGTGAATGTCAATGTCAATGTCAATGTCAATGTCAATGTCAATGTGAATGTCAATGTCAATGTCAATGTCAATGTCAATGTCAATGTCAATGTCAATGTCAATGTCAATGTCAATGTCAATGTCAATGTCAATGTCAATGTCAATGTCAATGTCAATGTCATTGTCAGTGTCAGTGTCAGTGTCAGTGTCAGTGTCAGTGTCAGTGTCAGTGTCAATGTGAATGTGAATGTGAATGTCAATGTCAATGTCAATGTGAATGTCAATGTGAATGTCAATGTGAATGTCAATGTCAACGTCAATGTCAACGTCAACGTCAACGTCAACGTCAACGTCAACGTCAACGTCAACGTCAACGTCAACGTCAACGTCAACGTCAACGTCAACGTCAACGTCAACGTCAACGTCAACGTCAACGTCAACGTCAACGTCAACGTCAACGTCAACGTCAACGTCAACGTCAACGTCAACGTCAACGTCAACGTCAACGTCAACGTCAACGTCAACGTCAACGTCAACGTCAACGTCAACGTCAACGTCAACGTCAACGTCAACGTCAACGTCAACGTCAACGTCAACGTCAACGTCAACGTCAACGTCAACGTCAACGTCAACGTCAACACGTCAACGTCAACGTCAACGTCAACGTCAACGTCAACGTCAACGTCAACGTCAACGTCAACGTCAACGTCAACGTCAACGTCAACACGTCAACGTCAACGTCAACGTCAACGTCAACGTCAACGTCAACGTCAACGTCAACGTCAACGTCAACGTCAACGTCAACGTCAACGTCAACGTCAACGTCAACGTCAACGTCAACGTCAACGTCAACGTCAATGTCAATGTCAATGTCAATGTGAAAGTCAATATGAATGTGACTGTGAATGAGAACGTGAATGTGTATGTCAATGTCTATGTCAATGTCAATGTCAATGTCAATGTGAATGACATGTCAATGTCAGTGTCAGTGTCAATGTGAATGACATGTCAATGTCAGTGTCAGTGTCAGTGAAAGTGCCATTGTCATTGTCAGTGTCAGTATCAGTGAAAGTGTCATTGTCATTGTCAGTGTCAGTGTCAGTGTCAGTGTCAGTGTCAGTGTCAGTGTCAATGTGAATGTGAATGTGAATGTGAATGTCAATGTCAATGTCAATGTCAATGTCAATGTGAATGTCAATGTGAATGTCAATGTGAATGTCAATGTGAATGTCAATGTCAATGTCAATGTCAATGTCAATGTCAATGTCAATGTCAATGTGAATGTCAATGTCAATGTCAATGTCAATGTGAATGTGAATGTGAATGTGAATGTGAATGTGAATGTGAATGTCGATGTCGATGTCGATGTCGATGTCGATGTCGATGTCGATGTCGATGTCGATGTCGATGTCGATGTCGATGTCGATGTCGATGTCGATGTCGATGTCGATGTCGATGTCGATGTCGATGTCGATGTCGATGTCGATGTCGATGTCGATGTCGATGTCGATGTCGATGTCAATGTCAATGTCAATGTCAATGTCAATGTCAATGTCAATGTCAATGTCAATGTCAATGTCAATGTCAATGTCAATGTCAATGTCAATGCGATTGCCAATGTCAATGTCAATGTCAATGTCAATGTGAATGTCAATGTCAATGTCAATGTCAATGTGAATGTCAATGTGAATGTCAATGTGAATGTCAATGTGAATGTCAATGTCAATGTGAATGTCAATGTCAATGTCAATGTCAATGTCAATGTCAATGTCAATGTCAATGTCAATGTCAATGTGAATGTGAATGTCAATGTCAATGTCAATGTCAATGTCAATGTCAATGTCAATGTCAATGTGAATGTGAATGTGAATGTCGATGTCGATGTCGATGTCGATGTCGATGTCGATGTCGATGTCGATGTCGATGTCGATGTCGATGTCGATGTCGATGTCGATGTCGATGTCGATGTCGATGTCGATGTCGATGTCGATGTCGATGTCGATGTCAATGTCAATGTCAATGTCAATGTCAATGTCAATGTCAATGTCAATGTCAATGTCAATGTCAATGTCAATGTCAATGTCAATGTCAATGTCAATGTCAATGCGATTGCCAATGTCAATGTCAATGTCAATGTCAATGTCAATGTGAATGTGAATGTGAATGTGAATGTGAATGTGAATGTGAATGTGAATGTGAATGTGAATGTGAATGTCGATGTCGATGTCGAAGTCGATGTCGATGTCGATGTCGATGTCGATGTCGATGTCGATGTCGATGTCGATGTCGATGTCGATGTCGATGTCGATGTCGATGTCGATGTCGATGTCGATGTCGATGTCGATGTCGATGTCGATGTCGATGTCAATGTCAATGTCCATGCGATTGTCAATGTCAATGTCAATGTCAATGTCAATGTCAATGTCAATGTCAATGTGAATGTCGATGTCAATGTCAATGTCAATGTCAATGTCAATGTGAAAGTCAATATGAATGTGACTGTGAATGTGAACGTGAATGTGTATGTCAATGTCAATGTCAATGTCAATGTCAATGTCAATGTCAATGTCAATGTCAATGTCAATGTCAATGTCAATGTCAATGTCAATGTCAATGTCAATGTCAATGTCAATGTCAATGTCAATGTCAATGTCAATGTCAATGTCAATGTCAATGTCAATGTCAATGTCAATGTCAATGTCAATGTCAATGTCAATGTCAATGTCAATGTCAATGTCAATGTCAATGTCAATGTCAATGTCAATGTCAAGGTCAATGTCAATGTCAATGTCAATGTCAATGTCAATGTCAATGTCAATGTCAATGTCAATGTCAATGTCAATGTCAATGCGATTGCCAACGTGAATGTCAATGTCAATGTCAATGTCAATGTGAATGTCAATGTGAATGTCAATGTGAATGTCAATGTCAATGTCAATGTCAATGTCAATGTGAATGTCAATGTGAATGTCAATGTGAATGTCAATGTCAATGTCAATGTCAATGTCAATGTCAATGTCAATGTCAATGTCAATGTCAATGTCAATGCGATTGTCAATGTCAATGTCAATGTCAATGTCAATGTCAATGTCAATGTGAATGTCGATGTGAATGTCAATGTCAATGTCAATGTCAATGTGAATGTCGATGTGAATGTCAATGTGAATGTCGATGTGAATGTCAATGTCAATGTCAATGTGAATGTCAATGTGAATGACATGTCAATGTCAGTGTCAGTGTCAGTGAAAGTGTCATTGTCATTGTCAGTGTCAGTATCAGTGAAAGTGTCATTGTCAGTGTCAGTATCAGTGAAAGTGTCATTGTCATTGTCAGTGTCAGTGTCAGTGTCAGTGTCAGTGTCAGTGTCAGTGTCAGTGTCAGTGTCAGTGTCAGTGTCAGTGTCAGTGTCAGTGTCAGTGTCAGTGTCAATGTGAATGTGAATGTGAATGTGAATGTGAATGTGAATGTGAATGTCAATGTCAATGTCAATGTGAATGTCAATGTGAATGTCAATGTGAATGTCAATGTGAATGTCAATGTGAATGTCAATGTGAATGTCAATGTCAATGTCAATGTCAATGTCAATGTCAATGTCAATGTCAATGTCAATGTGAATGTGAATGTGAATGTGAATGTGAATGTGAATGTGAATGTGAATGTGAATGTGAATGTCGATGTCGATGTCGATGTCGATGTCGATGTCGATGTCGATGTCGATGTCGATGTCGATGTCGATGTCGATGTCAATGTCAATGTCAATGTGAATGTCGATGTGAATGTCAATGTCAATGTCAATGTCAATGTGAATGTCGATGTGAATGTCAATGTGAATGTCGATGTGAATGTCAATGTCAATGTCAATGTGAATGTCAATGTGAATGACATGTCAATGTCAGTGTCAGTGTCAGTGAAAGTGTCATTGTCATTGTCAGTGTCAGTATCAGTGAAAGTGTCATTGTCAGTGTCAGTATCAGTGAAAGTGTCATTGTCATTGTCAGTGTCAGTGTCAGTGTCAGTGTCAGTGTCAGTGTCAGTGTCAGTGTCAGTGTCAGTGTCAGTGTCAATGTGAATGTGAATGTGAATGTGAATGTGAATGTCAATGTCAATGTCAATGTGAATGTCAATGTGAATGTCAATGTGAATGTCAATGTGAATGTCAATGTCAATGTGAATGTCAATGTCAATGTCAATGTCAATGTCAATGTCAATGTCAATGTCAATGTCAATGTCAATGTCAATGTCAATGTCAATGTCAATGTCAATGTGAATGTCAATGTGAATGTGAATGTGAATGTGAATGTGAATGTGAATGTGAATGTGAATGTGAATGTGAATGTGAATGTGAATGTGAATGTGAATGTGAATGTGAATGTGAATGTGAATGTGAATGTGAATGTGAATGTGAATGTGAATGTGAATGTGAATGTGAATGTGAATGTGAATGTGAATGTGAATGTGAATGTGAATGTGAATGTGAATGTGAATGTGAATGTGAATGTGAATGTGAATGTGAATGTGAATGTGAATGTGAATGTGAATGTGAATGTGAATGTGAATGTGAATGTGAATGTGAATGTGAATGTGAATGTGAATGTGAATGTGAATGTGAATGTGAATGTGAATGTGAATGTGAATGTGAATGTGAATGTGAATGTGAATGTGAATGTGAATGTCGATGTCGATGTCGATGTCGATGTCGATGTCGATGTCGATGTCGATGTCGATGTCGATGTCGATGTCGATGTCGATGTCGATGTCGATGTCGATGTCGATGTCGATGTCGATGTCGATGTCGATGTCAATGTCAATGTGAATGTCGATGTGAATGTCAATGTCAATGTCAATGTCAATGTCAATGTCGATGTGAATGTCAATGTGAATGTCGATGTGAATGTCAATGTCAATGTCAATGTGAATGTCAATGTGAATGACATGTCAATGTCAGTGTCAGTGTCAGTGAAAGTGTCATTGTCATTGTCATTGTCAGTGTCAGTATCAGTGAAAGTGTCATTGTCAGTGTCAGTATCAGTGAAAGTGTCATTGTCATTGTCAGTGTCAGTGTCAGTGTCAGTGTCAGTGTCAGTGTCAGTGTCAGTGTCAGTGTCAGTGTCAGTGTGAATGTGAATGTGAATGTGAATGTGAATGTGAATGTGAATGTGAATGTGAATGTCAATGTGAATGTCAATGTGAATGTCAATGTGAATGTCAATGTGAATGTGAATGTGAATGTGAATGTCAATGTCAATGTCAATGTCAATGTCAATGTCAATGTCAATGTCAATGTCAATGTCAATGTCAATGTCAATGTCAATGTCAATGTCAATGTCAATGTCAATGTCAATGTCAATGTCAATGTCAATGTCAATGTCAATGTCAATGTCAATGTCAATGTCAATGTCAATGTCAATGTGAATGTCAATGTCAATGTCAATGTGAAAGTCAATATGAATGTGACTGTGAATGTGAACGTGAATGTGTATGTCAATGTCAATGTCAATGTCAATGTCAATGTCAATGTGAATGACATGTCAATGTCAGTGTCAGTGTCAGTGAAAGTGTCAATGTGAATGTGAATGTGAATGTCAATGTCAATGTCAATGTCAATGTGAATGTCAATGTCAATGTCAATGTCAATGTCAATGTCAATGTCAATGTCAATGTCAATGTCAATGTCAATGTCAATGTCAATGTCAATGTCAATGTCAATGTCAATGTCAATGTCAATGTCAATGTCAATGTCATTGTCAGTGTCAGTGTCAGTGTCAGTGTCAGTGTCAGTGTCAGTGTCAGTGTCAATGTGAATGTGAATGTGAATGTCAATGTGAATGTCAATGTGAATGTCAATGTCAATGTCAATGTCAACGTCAACGTCAACGTCAACGTCAACGTCAACGTCAACGTCAACGTCAACGTCAACGTCAACGTCAACGTCAACGTCAACGTCAACGTCAACGTCAACGTCAACGTCAACGTCAACGTCAACGTCAACGTCAACGTCAACGTCAACGTCAACGTCAACGTCAACGTCAACGTCAACGTCAACGTCAACGTCAACGTCAACGTCAACGTCAATGTCAATGTCAATCTGAATGTCAATGTCAATGTCAATGTCAATGTCAATGTCAATGTCAATCTGAATGTCAATCTGAATGTCAATGTCAATGTCAATGTCAATGTCAATCTGAATGTCAATCTGAATGTCAATGTCAATGTCAATGTCAATGTCTATGTCAATCTGAATGTCAATGTCAATGTCAATGTCAATGTCTATGTCAATCTGAATGTCAATGTCTATGTCAATCTGAATGTCAATGTCAATGTCAATGTCAATGTCAATGTCAATGTCAATGTCAATGTCAATGTCAATGTCAATGTCAATGTCAATGTCAATGTCAATGTCAATGTCAATGTCAATGTCATTGTCATTGTCAGTGTCAGTGTCAGTGTCAGTGTCAGTGTCAGTGTCAGTGTCAATGTGAATGTGAATGTGAATGTCAATGTCAATGTCAATGTGAATGTCAATGTGAATGTCAATGTGAATGTCAATTTGAATGTCAATGTCAATGTCAATGTCAATGTCAATGTCAATGTCAATGTCAATGTCAATGTCAATGTCAATGTCAATGTCAATGTGAAAGTCAATATGAATGTGACTGTGAATGTGAACGTGAATGTGTATGTCAATGTCAATGTCAATGTCAATGTCAATGTCAATGTCAATGTGAATGACATGTCAATGTCAGTGTCAGTGTCAGTGAAAGTGCCATTGTCATTGTCAGTGTCAGTATCAGTGAAAGTGTCATTGTCATTGTCAGTGTCAGTGTCAGTGTCAGTGTCAGTGTCAGTGTCAGTGTCAATGTGAATGTGAATGTGAATGTCAATGTCAATGTCAATGTGAATGTCAATGTGAATGTCAATGTGAATGTCAATGTGAATGTCAATGTCAATGTCAATGTCAATGTCAATGTCAATGTCAATGTCAATGTCAATGTGAATGTGAATGTGAATGTGAATGTGAATGTCGATGTCGATGTCGATGTCGATGTCGATGTCGATGTCGATGTCGATGTCAATGTCAATGTCAATGTCAATGTCAATGTCAATGTCAATGTCAATGTCAATGTCAATGTCAATGTCAATGTCAATGTCAATGTCAATGTCAATGCGATTGCCAATGTCAATGTCAATGTCAATGTCAATGTGAATGTCAATGTCAATGTCAATGTCAATGTGAATGTCAATGTGAATGTCAATGTGAATGTCAATGTCAATGTCAATGTCAATGTGAATGTCAATGTCAATGTCAATGTCAATGTCAATGTCAATGTCAATGTCAATGTCAATGTCAATGTCAATGTCAATGTCAATGTCAATGTCAATGTCAATGTCAATGCGATTGTCAATGTCAATGTCAATGTCAATGTCAATGTCAATGTCAATGTCAATGTGAATGTCGATGTGAATGTCGATGTGAATGTCAATGTCAATGTCAATGTCAATGTGAATGTCGATGTGAATGTCAATGTGAATGTCGATGTGAATGTCAATGTCAATGTCAATGTGAATGTCAATGTGAATGACATGTCAATGTCAGTGTCAGTGTCAGTGAAAGTGTCATTGTCATTGTCAGTGTCAGTATCAGTGAAAGTGTCATTGTCAGTGTCAGTATCAGTGAAAGTGTCATTGTCATTGTCAGTGTCAGTGTCAGTGTCAGTGTCAGTGTCAGTGTCAGTGTCAGTGTCAGTGTCAGTGTCAGTGTCAGTGTCAGTGTCAGTGTCAGTGTCAGTGTCAGTGTCAGTGTCAGTGTCAGTGTCAGTGTCAGTGTCAATGTGAATGTGAATGTGAATGTGAATGTGAATGTGAATGTCAATGTGAATGTCAATGTGAATGTCAATGTGAATGTCAATGTGAATGTCAGTGTGAATGTCAATGTCAATGTGAATGTGAATGTGAATGTGAATGTGAATGTAAATGTGAATGTGAATGTGAATGTGAATGTCGATGTCGAAGTCGATGTCGATGTCGATGTCGATGTCGATGTCGATGTCGATGTCGATGTCGATGTCGATGTCGATGTCGATGTCGATGTCGATGTCGATGTCGATGTCGATGTCGATGTCGATGTCGATGTCGATGTCGATGTCGATGTCGATGTCGATGTCGATGTCGATGTCGATGTCGATGTCGATGTCGATGTCGATGTCGATGTCGATGTCGATGTCGATGTCGATGTCGATGTCGATGTCGATGTCGATGTCGATGTCGATGTCGATGTCGATGTCGATGTCGATGTCGATGTCGATGTCGATGTCAATGTCAATGTCAATGTCAATGTCAATGTCAATGTGAATGTCGATGTCAATGTCAATGTCAATGTCAATGTCAATGTGAAAGTCAATATGAATGTGACTGTGAATGTGAACGTGAATGTGTATGTCAATGTCAATGTCAATGTCAATGTCAATGTCAATGTCAATGTCAATGTCAATGTCAATGTCAATGTCACTGTCAATGTCAATGTCAATGTCAATGTCAATGTCAATGTCAATGTCAATGTCAATGTCAATGTCAATGTCAATGTCAATGTCAATGTCAATGTCAATGTCAATGTCAATGTCAATGTCAATGTCAATGTCAATGTCAATGTCAATGTCAATGTCAATGTCAATGTCAATGTCAATGTCAATGTCAATGTCAATGTCAATGTCAATGTCAATGTCAATGTCAATGTCAATGTCAAGGTCAATGTCAATGTCAATGTCAATGTCAATGTCAATGTCAATGTCAATGTCAATGTCAATGTCAATGTCAATGCGATTGCCAATGTGAATGTCAATGTCAATGTCAATGTCAATGTGAATGTCAATGTGAATGTCAATGTGAATGTCAATGTCAATGTCAATGTCAATGTCAATGTGAATGTCAATGTGAATGTGAATGTCAATGTCAATGTCAATGTCAATGTCAATGTCAATGTCAATGTCAATGTCAATGTCAATGTCAATGTCAATGCGATTGTCAATGTCAATGTCAATGTCAATGTCAATGTCAATGTGAATGTCGATGTGAATGTCAATGTCAATGTCAATGTCAATGTGAATGTCGATGTGAATGTCAATGTGAATGTCGATGTGAATGTCAATGTCAATGTCAATGTGAATGTCAATGTGAATGACATGTCAATGTCAGTGTCAGTGTCAGTGAAAGTGTCATTGTCATTGTCAGTGTCAGTATCAGTGAAAGTGTCATTGTCAGTGTCAGTATCAGTGAAAGTGTCATTGTCATTGTCAGTGTCAGTGTCAGTGTCAGTGTCAGTGTCAGTGTCAGTGTCAGTGTCAGTGTCAGTGTCAGTGTCAGTGTCAGTGTCAGTGTCAGTGTCAGTGTCAGTGTCAATGTGAATGTGAATGTGAATGTGAATGTGAATGTGAATGTCAATGTCAATGTCAATGTGAATGTCAATGTGAATGTCAATGTGAATGTCAATGTGAATGTCAATGTGAATGTCAATGTGAATGTCAATGTGAATGTCAATGTGAATGTCAATGTCAATGTCAATGTCAATGTCAATGTCAATGTCAATGTGAATGTGAATGTGAATGTGAATGTGAATGTGAATGTGAATGTGAATGTGAATGTCGATGTCGATGTCGATGTCGATGTCGATGTCGATGTCGATGTCGATGTCGATGTCGATGTCGATGTCGATGTCAATGTCAATGTCAATGTGAATGTCGATGTGAATGTCAATGTCAATGTCAATGTCAATGTGAATGTCGATGTGAATGTCAATGTGAATGTCGATGTGAATGTCAATGTCAATGTCAATGTCAATGTCAATGTCAATGTCAATGTCAATGTCAATGTCAATGTCAATGTCAATGTCAATGTCAATGTCAATGTCAATGTCAATGTCAATGTCAATGTCAATGTCAATGTCGATGTGAATGTCAATGTGAATGTCGATGTGAATGTCAATGTCAATGTCAATGTGAATGTCAATGTGAATGACATGTCAATGTCAGTGTCAGTGTCAGTGAAAGTGTCATTGTCATTGTCAGTGTCAGTATCAGTGAAAGTGTCATTGTCAGTGTCAGTATCAGTGAAAGTGTCATTGTCATTGTCAGTGTCAGTGTCAGTGTCAGTGTCAGTGTCAGTGTCAGTGTCAGTGTCAGTGTCAGTGTCAGTGTCAGTGTCAGTGTCAGTGTCAGTGTCAGTGTCAATGTGAATGTGAATGTGAATGTGAATGTGAATGTGAATGTCAATGTCAATGTCAATGTGAATGTCAATGTGAATGTCAATGTGAATGTCAATGTGAATGTCAATGTGAATGTCAATGTGAATGTCAATGTCAATGTCAATGTCAATGTCAATGTCAATGTCAATGTCAATGTCAATGTGAATGTGAATGTGAATGTGAATGTGAATGTGAATGTGAATGTGAATGTGAATGTGAATGTGAATGTGAATGTCGATGTCGATGTCGATGTCGATGTCGATGTCGATGTCGATGTCGATGTCGATGTCGATGTCGATGTCGATGTCAATGTCAATGTCAATGTGAATGTCGATGTGAATGTCAATGTCAATGTCAATGTCAATGTGAATGTCGATGTGAATGTCAATGTGAATGTCGATGTGAATGTCAATGTCAATGTCAATGTGAATGTCAATGTGAATGACATGTCAATGTCAGTGTCAGTGTCAGTGAAAGTGTCATTGTCATTGTCAGTGTCAGTATCAGTGAAAGTGTCATTGTCAGTGTCAGTATCAGTGAAAGTGTCATTGTCATTGTCAGTGTCAGTGTCAGTGTCAGTGTCAGTGTCAGTGTCAGTGTCAGTGTCAGTGTCAGTGTCAATGTGAATGTGAATGTGAATGTGAATGTGAATGTCAATGTCAATGTCAATGTGAATGTCAATGTGAATGTCAATGTGAATGTCAATGTGAATGTGAATGTCAATGTCAATGACAATGTCAATGTCAATGTCAATGTCAATGTCAATGTCAATGTCAATGTCAATGTCAATGTCAATGTCAATGTCAATGTCAATGTCAATGTCAATGTCAATGTCAATGTCAATGTCAATGTCAATGTCAATGTCAATGTCAATGTCAATGTCAATGTGAATGTGAATGTGAATGTGAATGTGAATGTGAATGTGAATGTGAATGTGAATGTGAATGTGAATGTGAATGTGAATGTGAATGTGAATGTGAATGTGAATGTGAATGTGAATGTGAATGTGAATGTGAATGTGAATGTGAATGTGAATGTGAATGTGAATGTGAATGTGAATGTGAATGTGAATGTGAATGTGAATGTGAATGTGAATGTGAATGTGAATGTGAATGTGAATGTGAATGTGAATGTGAATGTGAATGTGAATGTGAATGTGAATGTGAATGTGAATGTGAATGTGAATGTGAATGTGAATGTGAATGTGAATGTGAATGTGAATGTGAATGTGAATGTGAATGTGAATGTGAATGTGAATGTGAATGTGAATGTGAATGTGAATGTGAATGTGAATGTGAATGTGAATGTGAATGTGAATGTGAATGTGAATGTGAATGTGAATGTGAATGTGAATGTGAATGTGAATGTGAATGTGAATGTGAATGTGAATGTGAATGTGAATGTGAATGTGAATGTGAATGTGAATGTGAATGTGAATGTGAATGTGAATGTGAATGTGAATGTGAATGTGAATGTGAATGTGAATGTGAATGTGAATGTGAATGTGAATGTGAATGTGAATGTGAATGTGAATGTGAATGTGAATGTGAATGTGAATGTGAATGTGAATGTGAATGTGAATGTGAATGTGAATGTGAATGTGAATGTGAATGTGAATGTGAATGTGAATGTGAATGTGAATGTGAATGTGAATGTGAATGTGAATGTGAATGTGAATGTGAATGTGAATGTGAATGTGAATGTGAATGTGAATGTGAATGTGAATGTGAATGTGAATGTGAATGTGAATGTGAATGTGAATGTGAATGTGAATGTGAATGTGAATGTGAATGTGAATGTGAATGTGAATGTGAATGTGAATGTGAATGTGAATGTGAATGTGAATGTGGATGTGGATGTGGATGTGGATGTGGATGTGGATGTGGATGTGGATGTGGATGTGGATGTGGATGTGGATGTGGATGTGGATGTGGATGTGGATGTGGATGTGGATGTGGATGTGGATGTCGATGTCGATGTCGATGTCGATGTCGATGTCGATGTCGATGTCGATGTCGATGTCGATGTCGATGTCGATGTCGATGTCGATGTCGATGTCGATGTCGATGTCGATGTCGATGTCGATGTCGATGTCGATGTCGATGTCGATGTCGATGTCGATGTCGATGTCGATGTCAATGTGAATGTCGATGTGAATGTCAATGTCAATGTCAATGTCAATGTCAATGTCAATGTGAATGTCGATGTGAATGTCAATGTGAATGTCGATGTGAATGTCAATGTCAATGTCAATGTGAATGTCAATGTGAATGACATGTCAATGTCAGTGTCAGTGTCAGTGAAAGTGTCATTGTCATTGTCAGTGTCAGTATCAGTGAAAGTGTCATTGTCAGTGTCAGTATCAGTGAAAGTGTCATTGTCATTGTCAGTGTCAGTGTCAGTGTCAGTGTCAGTGTCAGTGTCAGTGTCAGTGTCAGTGTCAGTGTCAGTGTCAATGTGAATGTGAATGTGAATGTGAATGTGAATGTGAATGTGAATGTGAATGTCAATGTCAATGTCAATGTGAATGTCAATGTGAATGTCAATGTGAATGTCAATGTGAATGTCAATGTGAATGTCAATGTGAATGTCAATGTGAATGTCAATGTCAATGTCAATGTCAATGTCAATGTCAATGTCAATGTCAATGTCAATGTCAATGTCAATGTCAATGTCAATGTCAATGTCAATGTCAATGTCAATGTCAATGTCAATGTCAATGTCAATGTCAATGTCAATGTCAATGTCAATGTCAATGTCAATGTCAATGTCAATGTCAATGTCAATGTCAATGTCAATGTCAATGTCAATGTCAATGTCAATGTGAATGTCAATGTCAATGTCAATGTGAAAGTCAATATGAATGTGACTGTGAATGTGAACGTGAATGTGTATGTCAATGTCAATGTCAATGTCAATGTCAATGTCAATGTGAATGACATGTCAATGTCAGTGTCAGTGTCAGTGAAAGTGTCATTGTCATTGTCAGTGTCAGTATCAGTGAAAGTGTCATTGTCATTGTCAGTGTCAGTGTCAGTGTCAGTGTCAGTGTCAGTGTCAATGTGAATGTGAATGTGAATGTCAATGTCAATGTCAATGTGAATGTCAATGTCAATGTCAATGTCAATGTCAATGTCAATGTCAATGTCAATGTCAATGTCAATGTCAATGTCAATGTCAATGTCAATGTCAATGTCAATGTCATTGTCAGTGTCAGTGTCAGTGTCAGTGTCAGTGTCAGTGTCAGTGTCAGTGTCAATGTGAATGTGAATGTGAATGTCAATGTCAATGTCAATGTGAATGTCAATGTGAATGTCAATGTGAATGTCAATGTGAATGTCAATGTCAATGTCAATGTCAATGTCAATGTCAACGTCAACGTCAACGTCAACGTCAACGTCAACGTCAACGTCAACGTCAACGTCAACGTCAACGTCAACGTCAACGTCAACGTCAACGTCAACGTCAACGTCAACGTCAACGTCAACGTCAACGTCAACGTCAACGTCAACGTCAACGTCAACGTCAACGTCAACGTCAACGTCAACGTCAACGTCAACGTCAACGTCAACGTCAACGTCAACGTCAACGTCAACGTGAATGTCAATGTGAATGTCAATGTGAATGTCAATGTGAATGTGAATGTCAATGTCAATGTCAATGTCAATGTCAATGTCAATGTGAATGTGAATGTGAATGTCAATGTCAATGTCAATGTCAATGTCAATGTCAATGTCAATGTCAATGTCAATGTCAATGTCAATGTCAATGTCAATGTCAATGTCAATGTCAATGTCAATGTCAATGTCAATGTCAATGTCAATGTCAATGTCAATGTCAATGTCAATGTCAATGTCAATGTCAATGTCAATGTCAATGTCAATGTCAATGTCAATGTCAATGTCAATGTCAATGTCAATGTCAATGTCAATGTCAATGTCAATGTCAATGTCAATGTCAATGTCAATGTCAATGTCAATGTCAATGTCAATGTCAATGTCAATGTCAATGTCAATGTCAATGTCAATGTCAATGTCAATGTCAATGTCAATGTCAATGTCAATGTCAATGTCAATGTCAATGTCAATGTCAATGTCAATGTCAATGTCAATGTCAATGTCAATGTCAATGTCAATGTCAATGTCAATGTCAATGTCAATGTCAATGTCAATGTCAATGTCAATGTCAATGTCAATGTCAATGTCAATGTCAATGTCAATGTCAATGTCAATGTCAATGTCAATGTCAATGTCAATGTCAATGTCAATGTCAATGTCAATGTCAATGTCAATGTCAATGTCAATGTCAATGTCAATCTGAATGTCAATCTGAATGTCAATGTCAATGTCAATCTGAATGTCAATCTGAATGTCAATCTGAATGTCAATGTCAATGTCAATGTCAATGTCAATCTGAATGTCAATGTCAATGTCAATGTCAATGTCTATGTCAATCTGAATGTCAATGTCAATGTCAATGTCAATGTCTATGTCAATCTGAATGTCAATGTCAATGTCAATGTCAATGTCAATGTCAATGTCAATGTCAATGTCAATGTCAATGTCAATGTCAATGTCAATGTCAATGTCAATGTCAATGTCAATGTCAATGTCAATGTCAATGTCAATGTCAATGTCAATGTCAATGTCAATGTCAATGTCAATGTCAATGTCAATGTCAATGTCAATGTCAATGTCAATGTCAATGTCAATGTCAATGTCAATGTCAATGTCAATGTCAATGTCAATGTC
This sequence comes from Lasioglossum villosulum, assembly GCA_963971365.1. NCBI lineage: Eukaryota > Metazoa > Arthropoda > Insecta > Hymenoptera > Halictidae > Lasioglossum > Lasioglossum villosulum. The sequence goes on along the minus strand of OZ020496.1, from coordinate 22,996,310 downwards.
AATGTCAATGTCAATGTCAATGTCAATGTCAATGTCAATGTCAATGTCAATGTCAATGTCAATGTCAATGTCAATGTCAATGTCAATGTCAATGTCAATGTCAATGTCAATGTCAATGTCAATGTCAATGTCAATGTCAATGTCAATGTCAATGTCAATGTCAATGTCAATGTCAATGTCAATGTCAATGTCAATGTCAATGTCAATGTCAATGTCAATGTCAATGTCAATGTCAATGTCAATGTCAATGTCAATGTCAATGTCAATGTCAATGTCAATGTCAATGTCAATGTCAATGTCAATGTCAATGTCAATGTCAATGTCAATGTCAATGTCCATGTCGATGTCGATGTCGATGTCGATGTCGATGTCGATGTCGATGTCGATGTCGATGTCGATGTCGATGTCGATGTCGATGTCGATGTCGATGTCAATGTCAATGTCAATGTGAATGTCGATGTGAATGTCAATGTCAATGTCAATGTCAATGTCAATGTGAATGTCGATGTGAATGTCAATGTGAATGTCGATGTGAATGTCAATGTCAATGTCAATGTGAATGTCAATGTGAATGACATGTCAATGTCAGTGTCAGTGTCAGTGAAAGTGTCATTGTCATTGTCAGTGTCAGTATCAGTGAAAGTGTCATTGTGAGTGTCAGTATCAGTGAAAGTGTCATTGTCATTGTCAGTGTCAGTGTCAGTGTCAGTGTCAGTGTCAGTGTCAGTGTCAGTGTCAGTGTCAGTGTCAGTGTCAATGTGAATGTGAATGTGAATGTGAATGTCAATGTGAATGTCAATGTGAATGTCAATGTGAATGTCAATGTCAATGTCAATGTCAACGTCAACGTCAACGTCAACGTCAACGTCAACGTCAACGTCAACGTCAACGTCAACGTCAACGTCAACGTCAACGTCAACGTCAACGTCAACGTCAACGTCAACGTCAACGTCAACGTCAACGTCAACGTCAACGTCAACGTCAACGTCAACGTCAACGTCAACGTCAACGTCAACGTCAACGTCAACGTCAACGTCAACGTCAACGTCAACGTGAATGTCAATGTGAATGTCAATGTGAATGTCAATGTGAATGTGAATGTCAATGTCAATGTCAATGTCAATGTCAATGTCAATGTCAATGTCAATGTCAATGTCAATGTCAATGTCAATGTCAATGTCAATGTCGATGTCGATGTCGATGTCGATGTCGATGTCGATGTCGATGTCGATGTCGATGTCGATGTCGATGTCAATGTGAATGTCGATGTGAATGTCAATGTCAATGTCAATGTCAATGTGAATGTCGATGTGAATGTCAATGTGAATGTCGATGTGAATGTCAATGTCAATGTCAATGTGAATGTCAATGTGAATGACATGTCAATGTCAGTGTCAGTGTCAGTGAAAGTGTCATTGTCATTGTCAGTGTCAGTATCAGTGAAAGTGTCATTGTCAGTGTCAGTATCAGTGAAAGTGTCATTGTCATTGTCAGTGTCAGTGTCAGTGTCAGTGTCAGTGTCAGTGTCAGTGTCAGTGTCAGTGTCAGTGTCAGTGTCAATGTGAATGTGAATGTGAATGTGAATGTGAATGTGAATGTGAATGTGAATGTCAATGTCAATGTCAATGTGAATGTCAATGTGAATGTCAATGTGAATGTCAATGTGAATGTCAATGTGAATGTCAATGTGAATGTCAATGTGAATGTCAATGTCAATGTCAATGTCAATGTCAATGTCAATGTCAATGTCAATGTCAATGTCAATGTCAATGTCAATGTCAATGTCAATGTCAATGTCAATGTCAATGTCAATGTCAATGTCAATGTCAATGTCAATGTCAATGTCAATGTCAATGTCAATGTCAATGTCAATGTCAATGTCAATGTCAATGTCAATGTCAATGTCAATGTCAATGTCAATGTCAATGTGAATGTCAATGTCAATGTCAATGTGAAAGTCAATATGAATGTGACTGTGAATGTGAACGTGAATGTGTATGTCAATGTCAATGTCAATGTCAATGTCAATGTCAATGTGAATGACATGTCAATGTCAGTGTCAGTGTCAGTGAAAGTGTCATTGTCATTGTCAGTGTCAGTATCAGTGAAAGTGTCATTGTCATTGTCAGTGTCAGTGTCAGTGTCAGTGTCAGTGTCAGTGTCAATGTGAATGTGAATGTGAATGTCAATGTCAATGTCAATGTGAATGTCAATGTCAATGTCAATGTCAATGTCAATGTCAATGTCAATGTCAATGTCAATGTCAATGTCAATGTCAATGTCAATGTCAATGTCAATGTCAATGTCATTGTCAGTGTCAGTGTCAGTGTCAGTGTCAGTGTCAGTGTCAGTGTCAATGTGAATGTGAATGTGAATGTCAATGTCAATGTCAATGTGAATGTCAATGTGAATGTCAATGTGAATGTCAATGTGAATGTCAATGTCAATGTCAATGTCAATGTCAATGTCAACGTCAACGTCAACGTCAACGTCAACGTCAACGTCAACGTCAACGTCAACGTCAACGTCAACGTCAACGTCAACGTCAACGTCAACGTCAACGTCAACGTCAACGTCAACGTCAACGTCAACGTCAACGTCAACGTCAACGTCAACGTCAACGTCAACGTCAACGTCAACGTCAACGTCAACGTCAACGTCAACGTCAACGTCAACGTGAATGTCAATGTGAATGTCAATGTGAATGTGAATGTCAATGTCAATGTCAATGTCAATGTCAATGTCAATGTGAATGTGAATGTCAATGTCAATGTCAATGTCAATGTCAATGTCAATGTCAATGTCAATGTCAATGTCAATGTCAATGTCAATGTCAATGTCAATGTCAATGTCAATGTCAATGTCAATGTCAATGTCAATGTCAATGTCAATGTCAATGTCAATGTCAATGTCAATGTCAATGTCAATGTCAATGTCAATGTCAATGTCAATGTCAATGTCAATGTCAATGTCAATGTCAATGTCAATGTCAATGTCAATGTCAATGTCAATGTCAATGTCAATGTCAATGTCAATGTCAATGTCAATGTCAATGTCAATGTCAATGTCAATGTCAATGTCAATGTCAATGTCAATGTCAATGTCAATGTCAATGTCAATGTCAATGTCAATGTCAATGTCAATGTCAATGTCAATGTCAATGTCAATGTCAATGTCAATGTCAATGTCAATGTCAATGTCAATGTCAATGTCAATGTCAATGTCAATGTCAATGTCAATGTCAATGTCAATGTCAATGTCAATGTCAATGTCAATGTCAATGTCAATGTCAATGTCAATGTCAATGTCAATGTCAATGTCAATGTCAATGTCAATGTCAATGTCAATGTCAATGTCAATGTCAATGTCAATGTCAATGTCAATGTCAATGTCAATGTCAATGTCAATGTCAATGTCAATGTCAATGTCAATGTCAATGTCAATGTCAATCTGAATGTCAATGTCAATGTCAATGTCAATGTCAATCTGAATGTCAATGTCAATGTCAATGTCAATGTCTATGTCAATCTGAATGTCAATGTCAATGTCAATGTCAATGTCTATGTCAATCTGAATGTCAATGTCAATGTCAATGTCAATGTCAATGTCAATGTCAATGTCAATGTCAATGTCAATGTCAATGTCAATGTCAATGTCAATGTCAATGTCAATGTCAATGTCAATGTCAATGTCAATGTCAATGTCAATGTCAATGTCAATGTCAATGTCAATGTCAATGTCAATGTCAATGTCAATGTCAATGTCAATGTCAATGTCAATGTCAATGTCAATGTCAATGTCAATGTCAATGTCAATGTCAATGTCAATGTCAATGTCAATGTCAATGTCAATGTCAATGTCAATGTCAATGTCAATGTCAATGTCAATGTCAATGTCAATGTCAATGTCAATGTCAATGTCAATGTCAATGTCAATGTCAATGTCAATGTCAATGTCAATGTCAATGTCAATGTCAATGTCAATGTCAATGTCAATGTCAATGTCAATGTCAATGTCAATGTCAATGTCAATGTCAATGTCAATGTCAATGTCAATGTCAATGTCAATGTCAATGTCAATGTCAATGTCAATGTCAATGTCAATGTCAATGTCAATGTCAATGTCAATGTCAATGTCAATGTCAATGTCAATGTCAATGTCAATGTCAATGTCAATGTCAATGTCAATGTCAATGTCAATGTCCATGTCGATGTCGATGTCGATGTCGATGTCGATGTCGATGTCGATGTCGATGTCGATGTCGATGTCGATGTCGATGTCGATGTCGATGTCGATGTCAATGTCAATGTCAATGTGAATGTCGATGTGAATGTCAATGTCAATGTCAATGTCAATGTCAATGTGAATGTCGATGTGAATGTCAATGTGAATGTCGATGTGAATGTCAATGTCAATGTCAATGTGAATGTCAATGTGAATGACATGTCAATGTCAGTGTCAGTGTCAGTGAAAGTGTCATTGTCATTGTCAGTGTCAGTATCAGTGAAAGTGTCATTGTGAGTGTCAGTATCAGTGAAAGTGTCATTGTCATTGTCAGTGTCAGTGTCAGTGTCAGTGTCAGTGTCAGTGTCAGTGTCAGTGTCAGTGTCAGTGTCAGTGTCAATGTGAATGTGAATGTGAATGTGAATGTCAATGTGAATGTCAATGTGAATGTCAATGTGAATGTCAATGTCAATGTCAATGTCAATGTCAACGTCAACGTCAACGTCAACGTCAACGTCAACGTCAACGTCAACGTCAACGTCAACGTCAACGTCAACGTCAACGTCAACGTCAACGTCAACGTCAACGTCAACGTCAACGTCAACGTCAACGTCAACGTCAACGTCAACGTCAACGTCAACGTCAACGTCAACGTCAACGTCAACGTCAACGTCAACGTCAACGTCAACGTCAACGTCAACGTGAATGTCAATGTGAATGTCAATGTGAATGTCAATGTGAATGTGAATGTCAATGTCAATGTCAATGTCAATGTCAATGTCAATGTCAATGTCAATGTCAATGTCAATGTCAATGTCAATGTCAATGTCAATGTCAATGTCAATGTCAATGTCAATGTCAATGTCAATGTCAATGTCAATGTCAATGTCAATGTCAATGTCAATGTCAATGTCAATGTCAATGTCAATGTCAATGTCAATGTCAATGTCAATGTCAATGTCAATGTCAATGTCAATGTCAATGTCAATGTCAATGTCAATGTCAATGTCAATGTCAATGTCAATGTCAATGTCAATGTCAATGTCAATGTCAATGTCAATGTCAATGTCAATGTCAATGTCAATGTCAATGTCAATGTCAATGTCAATGTCAATGTCAATGTCAATGTCAATGTCAATGTCAATGTCAATGTCAATGTCAATGTCAATGTCAATGTCAATGTCAATGTCAATGTCAATGTCAATGTCAATGTCAATGTCAATGTCAATGTCAATGTCAATGTCAATGTCAATGTCAATGTCAATGTCAATGTCAATGTCAATGTCAATGTCAATGTCAATGTCAATGTCAATGTCAATGTCAATGTCAATGTCAATGTCAATGTCAATGTCAATGTCAATGTCAATGTCAATGTCAATGTCAATGTCAATGTCAATGTCAATGTCAATGTCAATGTCAATGTCAATGTCAATGTCAATGTCAATGTCAATGTCAATGTCAATGTCAATGTCAATGTCAATGTCAATGTCAATGTCAATGTCAATGTCAATGTCAATGTCAATGTCAATCTGAATGTCAATCTGAATGTCAATGTCAATGTCAATCTGAATGTCAATCTGAATGTCAATCTGAATGTCAATCTGAATGTCAATGTCAATGTCAATGTCAATGTCAATCTGAATGTCAATGTCAATGTCAATGTCAATGTCTATGTCAATCTGAATGTCAATGTCAATGTCAATGTCAATGTCAATGTCAATGTCAATGTCAATGTCAATGTCAATGTCAATGTCAATGTCAATGTCAATGTCAATGTCAATGTCAATGTCAATGTCAATGTCAATGTCAATGTCAATGTCAATGTCAATGTCAATGTCAATGTCAATGTCAATGTCAATGTCAATGTCAATGTCAATGTCAATGTCAATGTCAATGTCAATGTCAATGTCAATGTCAATGTCAATGTCAATGTCAATGTCAATGTCAATGTCAATGTCAATGTCAATGTCAATGTCAATGTCAATGTCAATGTCAATGTCAATGTCAATGTCAATGTCAATGTCAATGTCAATGTCAATGTCAATGTCAATGTCAATGTCAATGTCAATGTCAATGTCAATGTCAATGTCAATGTCAATGTCAATGTCAATGTCAATGTCAATGTCAATGTCAATGTCAATGTCAATGTCAATGTCAATGTCAATGTCAATGTCAATGTCAATGTCAATGTCAATGTCAATGTCAATGTCAATGTCAATGTCAATGTCAATGTCAATGTCAATGTCAATGTCAATGTCAATGTCAATGTCAATGTCAATGTCAATGTCAATGTCAATGTCAATGTCCATGTCGATGTCGATGTCGATGTCGATGTCGATGTCGATGTCGATGTCGATGTCGATGTCGATGTCGATGTCGATGTCGATGTCGATGTCAATGTCAATGTCAATGTGAATGTCGATGTGAATGTCAATGTCAATGTCAATGTCAATGTCAATGTGAATGTCGATGTGAATGTCAATGTGAATGTCGATGTGAATGTCAATGTCAATGTCAATGTGAATGTCAATGTGAATGACATGTCAATGTCAGTGTCAGTGTCAGTGAAAGTGTCATTGTCATTGTCAGTGTCAGTATCAGTGAAAGTGTCATTGTGAGTGTCAGTATCAGTGAAAGTGTCATTGTCATTGTCAGTGTCAGTGTCAGTGTCAGTGTCAGTGTCAGTGTCAGTGTCAGTGTCAGTGTCAGTGTCAGTGTCAATGTGAATGTGAATGTGAATGTGAATGTCAATGTGAATGTCAATGTGAATGTCAATGTGAATGTCAATGTCAATGTCAATGTCAATGTCAACGTCAACGTCAACGTCAACGTCAACGTCAACGTCAACGTCAACGTCAACGTCAACGTCAACGTCAACGTCAACGTCAACGTCAACGTCAACGTCAACGTCAACGTCAACGTCAACGTCAACGTCAACGTCAACGTCAACGTCAACGTCAACGTCAACGTCAACGTCAACGTCAACGTCAACGTCAACGTCAACGTCAACGTCAACGTGAATGTCAATGTGAATGTCAATGTGAATGTCAATGTGAATGTGAATGTCAATGTCAATGTCAATGTCAATGTCAATGTCAATGTCAATGTCAATGTCAATGTCAATGTCAATGTCAATGTCAATGTCAATGTCAATGTCAATGTCAATGTCAATGTCAATGTCAATGTCAATGTCAATGTCAATGTCAATGTCAATGTCAATGTCAATGTCAATGTCAATGTCAATGTCAATGTCAATGTCAATGTCAATGTCAATGTCAATGTCAATGTCAACGTCAACGTCAACGTCAACGTCAACGTCAACGTCAACGTCAACGTCAACGTCAACGTCAACGTCAACGTCAACGTCAACGTCAACGTCAACGTCAACGTCAACGTCAACGTCAACGTCAACGTCAACGTCAACGTCAACGTCAACGTCAACGTCAACGTCAACGTCAACGTCAACGTCAACGTCAACGTCAACGTCAACGTCAACGTCAACGTCAACGTCAACGTCAACGTCAACGTCAACGTGAATGTCAATGTGAATGTCAATGTGAATGTCAATGTGAATGTGAATGTCAATGTCAATGTCAATGTCAATGTCAATGTCAATGTCAATGTCAATGTCAATGTCAATGTCAATGTCAATGTCAATGTCAATGTCAATGTCAATGTCAATGTCAATGTCAATGTCAATGTCAATGTCAATGTCAATGTCAATGTCAATGTCAATGTCAATGTCAATGTCAATGTCAATGTCAATGTCAATGTCAATGTCAATGTCAATGTCAATGTCAATGTCAATGTCAATGTCAATGTCAATGTCAATGTCAATGTCAATGTCAATGTCAATGTCAATGTCAATGTCAATGTCAATGTCAATGTCAATGTCAATGTCAATGTCAATGTCAATGTCAATGTCAATGTCAATGTCAATGTCAATGTCAATGTCAATGTCAATGTCAATGTCAATGTCAATGTCAATGTCAATGTCAATGTCAATGTCAATGTCAATGTCAATGTCAATGTCAATGTCAATGTCAATGTCAATGTCAATGTCAATGTCAATGTCAATGTCAATGTCAATGTCAATGTCAATGTCAATGTCAATGTCAATGTCAATGTCAATGTCAATGTCAATGTCAATGTCAATGTCAATGTCAATGTCAATGTCAATGTCAATGTCAATGTCAATGTCAATGTCAATGTCAATGTCAATGTCAATGTCAATGTCAATGTCAATCTGAATGTCAATCTGAATGTCAATGTCAATGTCAATCTGAATGTCAATCTGAATGTCAATCTGAATGTCAATCTGAATGTCAATGTCAATGTCAATGTCAATGTCAATCTGAATGTCAATGTCAATGTCAATGTCAATGTCTATGTCAATCTGAATGTCAATGTCAATGTCAATGTCAATGTCTATGTCAATCTGAATGTCAATGTCAATGTCAATGTCAATGTCAATGTCAATGTCAATGTCAATGTCAATGTCAATGTCAATGTCAATGTCAATGTCAATGTCAATGTCAATGTCAATGTCAATGTCAATGTCAATGTCAATGTCAATGTCAATGTCAATGTCAATGTCAATGTCAATGTCAATGTCAATGTCAATGTCAATGTCAATGTCAATGTCAATGTCAATGTCAATGTCAATGTCAATGTCAATGTCAATGTCAATGTCAATGTCAATGTCAATGTCAATGTCAATGTCAATGTCAATGTCAATGTCAATGTCAATGTCAATGTCAATGTCAATGTCAATGTCAATGTCAATGTCAATGTCAATGTCAATGTCAATGTCAATGTCAATGTCAATGTCAATGTCAATGTCAATGTCAATGTCAATGTCAATGTCAATGTCAATGTCAATGTCAATGTCAATGTCAATGTCAATGTCAATGTCAATGTCAATGTCAATGTCAATGTCAATGTCAATGTCAATGTCAATGTCAATGTCAATGTCAATGTCCATGTCGATGTCGATGTCGATGTCGATGTCGATGTCGATGTCGATGTCGATGTCGATGTCGATGTCGATGTCGATGTCGATGTCGATGTCAATGTCAATGTCAATGTGAATGTCGATGTGAATGTCAATGTCAATGTCAATGTCAATGTCAATGTGAATGTCGATGTGAATGTCAATGTGAATGTCGATGTGAATGTCAATGTCAATGTCAATGTGAATGTCAATGTGAATGACATGTCAATGTCAGTGTCAGTGTCAGTGAAAGTGTCATTGTCATTGTCAGTGTCAGTATCAGTGAAAGTGTCATTGTGAGTGTCAGTATCAGTGAAAGTGTCATTGTCATTGTCAGTGTCAGTGTCAGTGTCAGTGTCAGTGTCAGTGTCAGTGTCAGTGTCAGTGTCAGTGTCAGTGTCAATGTGAATGTGAATGTGAATGTGAATGTCAATGTGAATGTCAATGTGAATGTCAATGTGAATGTCAATGTCAATGTCAATGTCAATGTCAACGTCAACGTCAACGTCAACGTCAACGTCAACGTCAACGTCAACGTCAACGTCAACGTCAACGTCAACGTCAACGTCAACGTCAACGTCAACGTCAACGTCAACGTCAACGTCAACGTCAACGTCAACGTCAACGTCAACGTCAACGTCAACGTCAACGTCAACGTCAACGTCAACGTCAACGTCAACGTCAACGTCAACGTCAACGTCAACGTGAATGTCAATGTGAATGTCAATGTGAATGTCAATGTGAATGTGAATGTCAATGTCAATGTCAATGTCAATGTCAATGTCAATGTCAATGTCAATGTCAATGTCAATGTCAATGTCAATGTCAATGTCAATGTCAATGTCAATGTCAATGTCAATGTCAATGTCAATGTCAATGTCAATGTCAATGTCAATGTCAATGTCAATGTCAATGTCAATGTCAATGTCAATGTCAATGTCAATGTCAATGTCAATGTCAATGTCAATGTCAATGTCAATGTCAATGTCAATGTCAATGTCAATGTCAATGTCAATGTCAATGTCAATGTCAATGTCAATGTCAATGTCAATGTCAATGTCAATGTCAATGTCAATGTCAATGTCAATGTCAATGTCAATGTCAATGTCAATGTCAATGTCAATGTCAATGTCAATGTCAATGTCAATGTCAATGTCAATGTCAATGTCAATGTCAATGTCAATGTCAATGTCAATGTCAATGTCAATGTCAATGTCAATGTCAATGTCAATGTCAATGTCAATGTCAATGTCAATGTCAATGTCAATGTCAATGTCAATGTCAATGTCAATGTCAATGTCAATGTCAATGTCAATGTCAATGTCAATGTCAATGTCAATGTCAATGTCAATGTCAATGTCAATGTCAATGTCAATGTCAATGTCAATGTCAATGTCAATGTCAATGTCAATGTCAATGTCAATGTCAATGTCAATGTCAATGTCAATGTCAATGTCAATGTCAATGTCAATGTCAATGTCAATGTCAATGTCAATGTCAATGTCAATGTCAATGTCAATGTCAATGTCAATGTCAATGTCAATGTCAATGTCAATGTCAATGTCAATGTCAATGTCAATGTCAATGTCAATGTCAATGTCAATCTGAATGTCAATCTGAATGTCAATGTCAATGTCAATCTGAATGTCAATCTGAATGTCAATCTGAATGTCAATCTGAATGTCAATGTCAATGTCAATGTCAATGTCAATCTGAATGTCAATGTCAATGTCAATGTCAATGTCTATGTCAATCTGAATGTCAATGTCAATGTCAATGTCAATGTCTATGTCAATCTGAATGTCAATGTCAATGTCAATGTCAATGTCAATGTCAATGTCAATGTCAATGTCAATGTCAATGTCAATGTCAATGTCAATCTGAATGTCAATGTCAATGTCAATGTCAATGTCAATGTCAATGTCAATGTCAATGTCAATGTCAATCTGAATGTCAATGTCAATGTCAATGTCAATGTCAATGTCAATGTCAATGTGAATGTCGATGTGAATGTCAATGTCAATGTCAATGTCAATGTGAATGTCGATGTGAATGTCAATGTGAATGTCGATGTGAATGTCAATGTCAATGTCAATGTGAATGTCAATGTGAATGACATGTCAATGTCAGTGTCAGTGTCAGTGAAAGTGTCATTGTCATTGTCAGTGTCAGTATCAGTGAAAGTGTCATTGTCAGTGTCAGTATCAGTGAAAGTGTCATTGTCATTGTCAGTGTCAGTGTCAGTGTCAGTGTCAGTGTCAGTGTCAGTGTCAGTGTCAGTGTCAGTGTCAGTGTCAATGTGAATGTGAATGTGAATGTGAATGTGAATGTGAATGTGAATGTGAATGTCAATGTCAATGTCAATGTGAATGTCAATGTGAATGTCAATGTGAATGTCAATGTGAATGTCAATGTGAATGTCAATGTGAATGTCAATGTGAATGTCAATGTCAATGTCAATGTCAATGTCAATGTCAATGTCAATGTCAATGTCAATGTCAATGTCAATGTCAATGTCAATGTCAATGTCAATGTCAATGTCAATGTCAATGTCAATGTCAATGTCAATGTCAATGTCAATGTCAATGTCAATGTCAATGTCAATGTCAATGTCAATGTCAATGTCAATGTCAATGTCAATGTCAATGTCAATGTCAATGTCAATGTGAATGTCAATGTCAATGTCAATGTGAAAGTCAATATGAATGTGACTGTGAATGTGAACGTGAATGTGTATGTCAATGTCAATGTCAATGTCAATGTCAATGTCAATGTGAATGACATGTCAATGTCAGTGTCAGTGTCAGTGAAAGTGTCATTGTCATTGTCAGTGTCAGTATCAGTGAAAGTGTCATTGTCATTGTCAGTGTCAGTGTCAGTGTCAGTGTCAGTGTCAGTGTCAATGTGAATGTGAATGTGAATGTCAATGTCAATGTCAATGTGAATGTCAATGTCAATGTCAATGTCAATGTCAATGTCAATGTCAATGTCAATGTCAATGTCAATGTCAATGTCAATGTCAATGTCAATGTCAATGTCAATGTCATTGTCAGTGTCAGTGTCAGTGTCAGTGTCAGTGTCAGTGTCAGTGTCAGTGTCAATGTGAATGTGAATGTGAATGTCAATGTCAATGTCAATGTGAATGTCAATGTGAATGTCAATGTGAATGTCAATGTGAATGTCAATGTCAATGTCAATGTCAATGTCAATGTCAACGTCAACGTCAACGTCAACGTCAACGTCAACGTCAACGTCAACGTCAACGTCAACGTCAACGTCAACGTCAACGTCAACGTCAACGTCAACGTCAACGTCAACGTCAACGTCAACGTCAACGTCAACGTCAACGTCAACGTCAACGTCAACGTCAACGTCAACGTCAACGTCAACGTCAACGTCAACGTCAACGTCAACGTGAATGTCAATGTGAATGTCAATGTGAATGTGAATGTCAATGTGAATGTGAATGTCAATGTCAATGTCAATGTCAATGTCAATGTGAATGTGAATGTGAATGTCAATGTCAATGTCAATGTCAATGTCAATGTCAATGTCAATGTCAATGTCAATGTCAATGTCAATGTCAATGTCAATGTCAATGTCAATGTCAATGTCAATGTCAATGTCAATGTCAATGTCAATGTCAATGTCAATGTCAATGTCAATGTCAATGTCAATGTCAATGTCAATGTCAATGTCAATGTCAATGTCAATGTCAATGTCAATGTCAATGTCAATGTCAATGTCAATGTCAATGTCAATGTCAATGTCAATGTCAATGTCAATGTCAATGTCAATGTCAATGTCAATGTCAATGTCAATGTCAATGTCAATGTCAATGTCAATGTCAATGTCAATGTCAATGTCAATGTCAATGTCAATGTCAATGTCAATGTCAATGTCAATGTCAATGTCAATGTCAATGTCAATGTCAATGTCAATGTCAATGTCAATGTCAATGTCAATGTCAATGTCAATGTCAATGTCAATGTCAATGTCAATGTCAATGTCAATGTCAATGTCAATGTCAATGTCAATGTCAATGTCAATGTCAATGTCAATGTCAATGTCAATGTCAATGTCAATGTCAATGTCAATGTCAATGTCAATGTCAATGTCAATGTCAATCTGAATGTCAATCTGAATGTCAATGTCAATGTCAATCTGAATGTCAATCTGAATGTCAATCTGAATGTCAATGTCAATGTCAATGTCAATGTCAATCTGAATGTCAATGTCAATGTCAATGTCAATGTCTATGTCAATCTGAATGTCAATGTCAATGTCAATGTCAATGTCTATGTCAATCTGAATGTCAATGTCAATGTCAATGTCAATGTCAATGTCAATGTCAATGTCAATGTCAATGTCAATGTCAATGTCAATGTCAATGTCAATGTCAATGTCAATGTCAATGTCAATGTCAATGTCAATGTCAATGTCAATGTCAATGTCAATGTCAATGTCAATGTCAATGTCAATGTCAATGTCAATGTCAATGTCAATGTCAATGTCAATGTCAATGTCAATGTCAATGTCAATGTCAATGTCAATGTCAATGTCAATGTCAATGTCAATGTCAATGTCAATGTCAATGTCAATGTCAATGTCAATGTCAATGTCAATGTCAATGTCAATGTCAATGTCAATGTCAATGTCAATGTCAATGTCAATGTCAATGTCAATGTCAATGTCAATGTCAATGTCAATGTCAATGTCAATGTCAATGTCAATGTCAATGTCAATGTCAATGTCAATGTCAATGTCAATGTCAATGTCAATGTCAATGTCAATGTCAATGTCAATGTCAATGTCAATGTCAATGTCAATGTCAATGTCAATGTCAATGTCAATGTCAATGTCAATGTCAATGTCAATGTCAATGTCAATGTCAATGTCAATGTCAATGTCAATGTCAATGTCCATGTCGATGTCGATGTCGATGTCGATGTCGATGTCGATGTCGATGTCGATGTCGATGTCGATGTCGATGTCGATGTCGATGTCGATGTCGATGTCAATGTCAATGTCAATGTGAATGTCGATGTGAATGTCAATGTCAATGTCAATGTCAATGTCAATGTGAATGTCGATGTGAATGTCAATGTGAATGTCGATGTGAATGTCAATGTCAATGTCAATGTGAATGTCAATGTGAATGACATGTCAATGTCAGTGTCAGTGTCAGTGAAAGTGTCATTGTCATTGTCAGTGTCAGTATCAGTGAAAGTGTCATTGTGAGTGTCAGTATCAGTGAAAGTGTCATTGTCATTGTCAGTGTCAGTGTCAGTGTCAGTGTCAGTGTCAGTGTCAGTGTCAGTGTCAGTGTCAGTGTCAGTGTCAATGTGAATGTGAATGTGAATGTGAATGTCAATGTGAATGTCAATGTGAATGTCAATGTGAATGTCAATGTCAATGTCAATGTCAATGTCAACGTCAACGTCAACGTCAACGTCAACGTCAACGTCAACGTCAACGTCAACGTCAACGTCAACGTCAACGTCAACGTCAACGTCAACGTCAACGTCAACGTCAACGTCAACGTCAACGTCAACGTCAACGTCAACGTCAACGTCAACGTCAACGTCAACGTCAACGTCAACGTCAACGTCAACGTCAACGTCAACGTCAACGTCAACGTCAACGTGAATGTCAATGTGAATGTCAATGTGAATGTGAATGTCAATGTCAATGTCAATGTCAATGTCAATGTCAATGTCAATGTCAATGTCAATGTCAATGTCAATGTCAATGTCAATGTCAATGTCAATGTCAATGTCAATGTCAATGTCAATGTCAATGTCAATGTCAATGTCAATGTCAATGTCAATGTCAATGTCAATGTCAATGTCAATGTCAATGTCAATGTCAATGTCAATGTCAATGTCAATGTCAATGTCAATGTCAATGTCAATGTCAATGTCAATGTCAATGTCAATGTCAATGTCAATGTCAATGTCAATGTCAATGTCAATGTCAATGTCAATGTCAATGTCAATGTCAATGTCAATGTCAATGTCAATGTCAATGTCAATGTCAATGTCAATGTCAATGTCAATGTCAATGTCAATGTCAATGTCAATGTCAATGTCAATGTCAATGTCAATGTCAATGTCAATGTCAATGTCAATGTCAATGTCAATGTCAATGTCAATGTCAATGTCAATGTCAATGTCAATGTCAATGTCAATGTCAATGTCAATGTCAATGTCAATGTCAATGTCAATGTCAATGTCAATGTCAATGTCAATGTCAATGTCAATGTCAATGTCAATGTCAATGTCAATGTCAATGTCAATGTCAATGTCAATGTCAATGTCAATGTCAATGTCAATGTCAATGTCAATGTCAATGTCAATGTCAATGTCAATGTCAATGTCAATGTCAATGTCAATGTCAATGTCAATGTCAATGTCAATGTCAATGTCAATGTCAATGTCAATGTCAATGTCAATGTCAATGTCAATGTCAATGTCAATGTCAATGTCAATCTGAATGTCAATCTGAATGTCAATGTCAATGTCAATCTGAATGTCAATCTGAATGTCAATCTGAATGTCAATCTGAATGTCAATGTCAATGTCAATGTCAATGTCAATCTGAATGTCAATGTCAATGTCAATGTCAATGTCTATGTCAATCTGAATGTCAATGTCAATGTCAATGTCAATGTCTATGTCAATCTGAATGTCAATGTCAATGTCAATGTCAATGTCAATGTCAATGTCAATGTCAATGTCAATGTCAATGTCAATGTCAATGTCAATCTGAATGTCAATGTCAATGTCAATGTCAATGTCAATGTCAATGTCAATGTCAATGTCAATGTCAATCTGAATGTCAATGTCAATGTCAATGTCAATGTCAATGTCAATGTCAATGTCAATGTCAATGTCAATGTCAATGTCAATGTCAATGTCAATGTCAATCTGAATGTCAATGTCAATGTCAATCTGAATGTCAATGTCAATGTCAATGTCAATGTCAATGTCAATGTCAATGTCAATGTCAATGTCAATGTCAATGTCAATGTCAATGTCAATGTCAATGTCAATGTCAATGTCAATGTCAATGTCAATGTCAATGTCAATGTCAATGTCAATGTCAATGTCAATGTCAATGTCAATGTCAATGTCAATGTCAATGTCAATGTCAATGTCAATGTCAATGTCAATGTCAATGTCAATGTCAATGTCAATGTCAATGTCAATGTCAATGTCAATGTCAATGTCAATGTCAATGTCAATGTCAATGTCAATGTCAATGTCAATGTCAATGTCAATGTCAATGTCAATGTCAATGTCAATGTCAATGTCAATGTCAATGTCAATGTCAATGTCAATGTCAATGTCAATGTCAATGTCAATGTCAATGTCAATGTCAATGTCAATGTCAATGTCAATGTCAATGTCAATGTCAATGTCAATGTCAATGTCAATGTCAATGTCAATGTCAATGTCAATGTCAATGTCAATGTCAATGTCAATGTCAATGTCAATGTCAATGTCAATGTCAATGTCAATGTCAATGTCAATGTCAATGTCAATGTCAATCTGAATGTCAATGTCAATGTCAATGTCAATCTGAATGTCAATGTCAATGTCAATGTCAATCTGAATGTCAATGTCAATGTCAATGTCAATGTCAATGTCAATGTCAATGTCAATGTCAATGTCAATGTCAATGTCAATGTCAATGTCAATGTCAATGTCAATGTCAATGTCAATGTCAATGTCAATGTCAATGTCAATGTCAATGTCAATGTCAATGTCAATGTCAATGTCAATGTCAATGTCAATGTCAATGTCAATGTCAATGTCAATGTCAATGTCAATGTCAATGTCAATGTCAATGTCAATGTCAATGTCAATGTCAATGTCAATGTCAATGTCAATGTCAATGTCAATGTCAATGTCAATGTCAATGTCAATGTCAATGTCAATGTCAATGTCAATGTCAATGTCAATGTCAATGTCAATGTCAATGTCAATGTCAATGTCAATGTCAATGTCAATGTCAATGTCAATGTCAATGTCAATGTCAATGTCAATGTCAATGTCAATGTCAATGTCAATGTCAATGTCAATGTCAATGTCAATGTCAATGTCAATGTCAATGTCAATGTCAATGTCAATGTCAATGTCAATGTCAATGTCAATGTCAATGTCAATGTCAATGTCAATGTCAATGTCAATGTCAATGTCAATGTCAATGTCAATGTCAATGTCAATGTCAATGTCAATGTCAATGTCAATGTCAATGTCAATGTCAATGTCAATGTCAATGTCAATGTCAATGTCAATGTCAATGTCAATGTCAATGTCAATGTCAATGTCAATGTCAATGTCAATGTCAATGTCAATGTCAATGTCAATGTCAATGTCAATGTCAATGTCAATGTCAATGTCAATGTCAATGTCAATGTCAATGTCAATGTCAATGTCAATGTCAATGTCAATGTCAATGTCAATGTCCATGTCGATGTCGATGTCCATGTCGATGTCGATGTCGATGTCGATGTCGATGTCGATGTCGATGTCGATGTCGATGTCGATGTCGATGTCGATGTCGATGTCGATGTCAATGTCAATGTCAATGTGAATGTCGATGTGAATGTCAATGTCAATGTCAATGTCAATGTCAATGTGAATGTCGATGTGAATGTCAATGTGAATGTCGATGTGAATGTCAATGTCAATGTCAATGTGAATGTCAATGTGAATGACATGTCAATGTCAGTGTCAGTGTCAGTGAAAGTGTCATTGTCATTGTCAGTGTCAGTATCAGTGAAAGTGTCATTGTGAGTGTCAGTATCAGTGAAAGTGTCATTGTCATTGTCAGTGTCAGTGTCAGTGTCAGTGTCAGTGTCAGTGTCAGTGTCAGTGTCAGTGTCAGTGTCAATGTGAATGTGAATGTGAATGTGAATGTGAATGTCAATGTCAATGTGAATGTCAATGTGAATGTCAATGTGAATGTCAATGTGAATGTCAATGTCAATGTCAATGTCAATGTCAACGTCAATGTCAACGTCAACGTCAACGTCAACGTCAACGTCAACGTCAACGTCAACGTCAACGTCAACGTCAACGTCAACGTCAACGTCAACGTCAACGTCAACGTCAACGTCAACGTCAACGTCAACGTCAACGTCAACGTCAACGTCAACGTCAACGTCAACGTCAACGTCAACGTCAACGTCAACGTCAACGTGAATGTCAATGTGAATGTCAATGTGAATGTCAATGTGAATGTGAATGTCAATGTCAATGTCAATGTCAATGTCAATGTCAATGTGAATGTGAATGTGAATGTCAATGTCAATGTCAATGTCAATGTCAATGTCAATGTCAATGTCAATGTCAATGTCAATGTCAATGTCAATGTCAATGTCAATGTCAATGTCAATGTCAATGTCAATGTCAATGTCAATGTCAATGTCAATGTCAATGTCAATGTCAATGTCAATGTCAATGTCAATGTCAATGTCAATGTCAATGTCAATGTCAATGTCAATGTCAATGTCAATGTCAATGTCAATGTCAATGCAATGTCAATGTCAATGTCAATGTCAATGTCAATGTCAATGTCAATGTCAATGTCAATGTCAATGTCAATGTCAATGTCAATGTCAATGTCAATGTCAATGTCAATGTCAATGTCAATGTCAATGTCAATGTCAATGTCAATGTCAATGTCAATGTCAATGTCAATGTCAATGTCAATGTCAATGTCAATGTCAATGTCAATGTCAATGTCAATGTCAATGTCAATGTCAATGTCAATGTCAATGTCAATGTCAATGTCAATGTCAATGTCAATGTCAATGTCAATGTCAATGTCAATGTCAATGTCAATGTCAATGTCAATGTCAATGTCAATGTCAATGTCAATGTCAATGTCAATGTCAATGTCAATGTCAATGTCAATGTCAATGTCAATGTCAATGTCAATGTCAATGTCAATGTCAATGTCAATGTCAATGTCAATGTCAATGTCAATGTCAATGTCAATGTCAATGTCAATGTCAATGTCAATGTCAATGTCAATGTCAATGTCAATGTCAATGTCAATGTCAATGTCAATGTCAATGTCAATCTGAATGTCAATCTGAATGTCAATGTCAATGTCAATCTGAATGTCAATCTGAATGTCAATCTGAATGTCAATGTCAATGTCAATGTCAATGTCAATCTGAATGTCAATGTCAATGTCAATGTCAATGTCTATGTCAATCTGAATGTCAATGTCAATGTCAATGTCAATGTCTATGTCAATCTGAATGTCAATGTCAATGTCAATGTCAATGTCAATGTCAATGTCAATGTCAATGTCAATGTCAATGTCAATGTCAATGTCAATGTCAATGTCAATGTCAATGTCAATGTCAATGTCAATGTCAATGTCAATGTCAATGTCAATGTCAATGTCAATGTCAATGTCAATGTCAATGTCAATGTCAATGTCAATGTCAATGTCAATGTCAATGTCAATGTCAATGTCAATGTCAATGTCAATGTCAATGTCAATGTCAATGTCAATGTCAATGTCAATGTCAATGTCAATGTCAATGTCAATGTCAATGTCAATGTCAATGTCAATGTCAATGTCAATGTCAATGTCAATGTCAATGTCAATGTCAATGTCAATGTCAATGTCAATGTCAATGTCAATGTCAATGTCAATGCAATGTCAATGTCAATGTCAATGTCAATGTCAATGTCAATGTCAATGTCAATGTCAATGTCAATGTCAATGTCAATGTCAATGTCAATGTCAATGTCAATGTCAATGTCAATGTCAATGTCAATGTCAATGTCAATGTCAATGTCAATGTCAATGTCAATGTCAATGTCAATGTCAATGTCAATGTCAATGTCAATGTCAATGTCAATGTCAATGTCAATGTCAATGTCAATGTCAATGTCAATGTCAATGTCAATGTCAATGTCAATGTCAATGTCAATGTCAATGTCAATGTCAATGTCAATGTCAATGTCAATGTCAATGTCAATGTCAATGTCAATGTCAATGTCAATGTCAATGTCAATGTCAATGTCAATGTCAATGTCAATGTCAATGTCAATGTCAATGTCAATGTCAATGTCAATGTCAATGTCAATGTCAATGTCAATGTCAATGTCAATGTCAATGTCAATGTCAATGTCAATGTCAATGTCAATGTCAATGTCAATGTCAATGTCAATGTCAATGTCAATGTCAATGTCAATCTGAATGTCAATCTGAATGTCAATGTCAATGTCAATCTGAATGTCAATCTGAATGTCAATCTGAATGTCAATGTCAATGTCAATGTCAATGTCAATCTGAATGTCAATGTCAATGTCAATGTCAATGTCTATGTCAATCTGAATGTCAATGTCAATGTCAATGTCAATGTCTATGTCAATCTGAATGTCAATGTCAATGTCAATGTCAATGTCAATGTCAATGTCAATGTCAATGTCAATGTCAATGTCAATGTCAATGTCAATGTCAATGTCAATGTCAATGTCAATGTCAATGTCAATGTCAATGTCAATGTCAATGTCAATGTCAATGTCAATGTCAATGTCAATGTCAATGTCAATGTCAATGTCAATGTCAATGTCAATGTCAATGTCAATGTCAATGTCAATGTCAATGTCAATGTCAATGTCAATGTCAATGTCAATGTCAATGTCAATGTCAATGTCAATGTCAATGTCAATGTCAATGTCAATGTCAATGTCAATGTCAATGTCAATGTCAATGTCAATGTCAATGTCAATGTCAATGTCAATGTCAATGTCAATGTCAATGTCAATGTCAATGTCAATGTCAATGTCAATGTCAATGTCAATGTCAATGTCAATGTCAATGTCAATGTCAATGTCAATGTCAATGTCAATGTCAATGTCAATGTCAATGTCAATGTCAATGTCAATGTCAATGTCAATGTCAATGTCAATGTCAATGTCAATGTCAATGTCAATGTCAATGTCAATGTCCATGTCGATGTCGATGTCGATGTCGATGTCGATGTCGATGTCGATGTCGATGTCGATGTCGATGTCGATGTCGATGTCGATGTCGATGTCGATGTCAATGTCAATGTCAATGTGAATGTCGATGTGAATGTCAATGTCAATGTCAATGTCAATGTCAATGTGAATGTCGATGTGAATGTCAATGTGAATGTCGATGTGAATGTCAATGTCAATGTCAATGTGAATGTCAATGTGAATGACATGTCAATGTCAGTGTCAGTGTCAGTGAAAGTGTCATTGTCATTGTCAGTGTCAGTATCAGTGAAAGTGTCATTGTGAGTGTCAGTATCAGTGAAAGTGTCATTGTCATTGTCAGTGTCAGTGTCAGTGTCAGTGTCAGTGTCAGTGTCAGTGTCAGTGTCAGTGTCAGTGTCAGTGTCAATGTGAATGTGAATGTGAATGTGAATGTCAATGTCAATGTGAATGTCAATGTGAATGTCAATGTGAATGTCAATGTGAATGTCAATGTGAATGTCAATGTCAATGTCAATGTGAATGTCAATGTCAATGTCAATGTCAATGTCAATGTCAATGTCAATGTCAATGTCAATGTCAATGTCAATGTCAATGTCAATGTGAATGTGAATGTGAATGTGAATGTGAATGTGAATGTGAATGTGAATGTGAATGTGAATGTGAATGTGAATGTGAATGTGAATGTGAATGTGAATGTGAATGTGAATGTGAATGTGAATGTGAATGTGAATGTGAATGTGAATGTGAATGTGAATGTGAATGTGAATGTGAATGTGAATGTGAATGTGAATGTGAATGTGAATGTGAATGTGAATGTGAATGTGAATGTGAATGTGAATGTGAATGTGAATGTGAATGTGAATGTGAATGTGAATGTGAATGTGAATGTGAATGTGAATGTGCATGTCGATGTCGATGTCGATGTCGATGTCGATGTCGATGTCGATGTCGATGTCGATGTCGATGTCGATGTCGATGTCGATGTCGATGTCGATGTCGATGTCGATGTCGATGTCGATGTCGATGTCGATGTCGATGTCGATGTCGATGTCGATGTCGATGTCGATGTCGATGTCGATGTCAATGTCAATGTGAATGTCGATGTGAATGTCAATGTCAATGTCAATGTCAATGTGAATGTCGATGTGAATGTCAATGTGAATGTCGATGTGAATGTCAATGTCAATGTCAATGTGAATGTCAATGTGAATGACATGTCAATGTCAGTGTCAGTGTCAGTGAAAGTGTCATTGTCATTGTCAGTGTCAGTATCAGTGAAAGTGTCATTGTCAGTGTCAGTATCAGTGAAAGTGTCATTGTCATTGTCAGTGTCAGTGTCAGTGTCAGTGTCAGTGTCAGTATCAGTGAAAGTGTCATTGTCATTGTCAGTGTCAGTGTCAGGGTCAGTGTCAGTGTCAGTGTCAGTGTCAGTGTCAGTGTCAGTGTCAATGTGAATGTGAATGTGAATGTGAATGTGAATGTGAATGTGAATGTGAATGTGAATGTCAATGTCAATGTCAATGTGAATGTCAATGTGAATGTCAATGTGAATGTCAATGTCAATGTCAATGTCAATGTCAATGTCAATGTCAATGTCAATGTCAATGTCAATGTCAATGTCAATGTCAATGTCAATGTCAATGCCAATGCCAATGTCAATGTCAATGTCAATGTCAATGTCAATGTCAATGTCAATGTCAATGTCAATGTCAATGTCAATGTCAATGTCAATGTCAATGTCAATGTCAATGTCAATGTCAATGTCAATGTCAATGTCAATGTCAATGTCAATGTCAATGTCAATGTCAATGTCAATGTCAATGTCAATGTCAATGTCAATGTCAATGTCAATGTCAATGTCAATGTCAATGTCAATGTCAATGTCAATGTCAATGTCAATGTCAATGTCAATGTCAATGTCAATGTCAATGTCAATGTCAATGTCAATGTCAATGTCAATGTCAATGTCAATGTCAATGTCAATGTCAATGTCAATGTCAATGTCAATGTCAATGTCAATGTCAATGTCAATGTCAATGTCAATGTCAATGTCAATGTGAATGTGAATGTGAATGTGAATGTGAATGTGAATGTGAATGTGAATGTGAATGTGAATGTGAATGTGAATGTGAATGTCGAAGTCGATGTCGATGTCGATGTCGATGTCGATGTCGATGTCGATGTCGATGTCGATGTCGATGTCGATGTCGATGTCGATGTCAATGTCAATGTCAATGTGAATGTCGATGTGAATGTCAATGTCAATGTCAATGTCAATGTGAATGTCGATGTGAATGTCAATGTGAATGTCGATGTGAATGTCAATGTCAATGTCAATGTGAATGTCAATGTGAATGACATGTCAATGTCAGTGTCAGTGTCAGTGAAAGTGTCATTGTCATTGTCAGTGTCAGTGTCAGTATCAGTGAAAGTGTCATTGTGAGTGTCAGTATCAGTGAAAGTGTCATTGTCATTGTCAGTGTCAGTGTCAGTGTCAGTGTCAGTGTCAGTGTCAGTGTCAGTGTCAGTGTCAGTGTCAATGTGAATGTGAATGTGAATGTGAATGTGAATGTGAATGTGAATGTCAATGTCAATGTGAATGTCAATGTGAATGTCAATGTGAATGTCAATGTGAATGTCAATGTCAATGTCAATGTCAATGTCAATGTCAATGTCAATGTCAATGTCAATGTCAATGTCAATGTCAATGTCAATGTGAATGTGAATGTGAATGTGAATGTGAATGTGAATGTGAATGTGAATGTGAATGTGAATGTGAATGTGAATGTGAATGTGAATGTGAATGTGAATGTGAATGTGAATGTGAATGTGAATGTGAATGTGAATGTGAATGTGAATGTGAATGTGAATGTGAATGTGAATGTGAATGTGGATGTCGATGTCGATGTCGATGTCGATGTCGATGTCGATGTCGATGTCGATGTCGATGTCGATGTCAATGTCAATGTCAATGTGAATGTCGATGTGAATGTCAATGTCAATGTCAATGTCAATGTGAATGTCGATGTGAATGTCAATGTGAATGTCGATGTGAATGTCAATGTCAATGTCAATGTGAATGTCAATGTGAATGACATGTCAATGTCAGTGTCAGTGTCAGTGAAAGTGTCATTGTCATTGTCAGTGTCAGTATCAGTGAAAGTGTCATTGTCAGTGTCAGTATCAGTGAAAGTGTCATTGTCATTGTCAGTGTCAGTGTCAGTGTCAGTGTCAGTGTCAGTATCAGTGAAAGTGTCATTGTCATTGTCAGTGTCAGTGTCAGGGTCAGTGTCAGTGTCAGTGTCAGTGTCAGTGTCAGTGTCAATGTGAATGTGAATGTGAATGTGAATGTGAATGTGAATGTGAATGTGAATGTGAATGTCAATGTCATTGTCAATGTGAATGTCAATGTGAATGTCAATGTGAATGTCAATGTCAATGTCAATGTCAATGTCAATGTCAATGTCAATGTCAATGTCAATGTCAATGTCAATGTCAATGCCAATGTCAATGTCAATGTCAATGTCAATGTCAATGTCAATGTCAATGTCAATGTCAATGTCAATGTCAATGTCAATGTCAATGTCAATGTCAATGTCAATGTCAATGTCAATGTCAATGTCAATGTCAATGTCAATGTCAATGTCAATGTCAATGTCAATGTCAATGTCAATGTCAATGTCAATGTCAATGTCAATGTCAATGTCAATGTCAATGTCAATGTCAATGTCAATGTCAATGTCAATGTCAATGTCAATGTCAATGTCAATGTCAATGTCAATGTCAATGTCAATGTCAATGTCAATGTCAATGTCAATGTCAATGTCAATGTCAATGTCAATGTCAATGTCAATGTCAATGTCAATGTCAATGTCAATGTCAATGTCAATGTCAATGTGAATGTGAATGTGAATGTGAATGTGAATGTGAATGTGAATGTGAATGTGAATGTCGAAGTCGATGTCGATGTCGATGTCGATGTCGATGTCGATGTCGATGTCGATGTCGATGTCGATGTCGATGTCGATGTCGATGTCAATGTCAATGTCAATGTGAATGTCGATGTGAATGTCAATGTCAATGTCAATGTCAATGTGAATGTCGATGTGAATGTCAATGTGAATGTCGATGTGAATGTCAATGTCAATGTCAATTTGAATGTCAATGTGAATGACATGTCAATGTCAGTGTCAGTGTCAGTGAAAGTGTCATTGTCATTGTCAGTGTCAGTGTCAGTATCAGTGAAAGTGTCATTGTGAGTGTCAGTATCAGTGAAAGTGTCATTGTCATTGTCAGTGTCAGTGTCAGTGTCAGTGTCAGTGTCAGTGTCAGTGTCAGTGTCAGTGTCAATGTGAATGTGAATGTGAATGTGAATGTGAATGTGAATGTGAATGTCAATGTCAATGTGAATGTCAATGTGAATGTCAATGTGAATGTCAATGTGAATGTCAATGTCAATGTCAATGTCAATGTCAATGTCAATGTCAATGTCAATGTCAATGTCAATGTCAATGTCAATGTGAATGTGAATGTGAATGTGAATGTGAATGTGAATGTGAATGTGAATGTGAATGTGAATGTGAATGTGAATGTGAATGTGAATGTGAATGTGAATGTGAATGTGAATGTGAATGTGAATGTGAATGTGAATGTGAATGTGAATGTGAATGTGAATGTGAATGTGAATGTGAATGTGAATGTGAATGTGAATGTGAATGTGAATGTGAATGTGAATGTGGATGTCGATGTCGATGTCGATGTCGATGTCGATGTCGATGTCGATGTCGATGTCGATGTCGATGTCGATGTCGATGTCGATGTCGATGTCGATGTCGATGTCGATGTCGATGTCGATGTCGATGTCGATGTCAATGTCAATGTCAATGTGAATGTCGATGTGAATGTCAATGTCAATGTCAATGTCAATGTGAATGTCGATGTGAATGTCAATGTGAATGTCGATGTGAATGTCAATGTCAATGTCAATGTGAATGTCAATGTGAATGACATGTCAATGTCAGTGTCAGTGTCAGTGAAAGTGTCATTGTCATTGTCAGTGTCAGTATCAGTGAAAGTGTCATTGTCAGTGTCAGTATCAGTGAAAGTGTCATTGTCATTGTCAGTGTCAGTGTCAGTGTCAGTGTCAGTGTCAGTGTCAGTGTCATTGTCAATGTGAATGTGAATGTGAATGTGAATGTGAATGTGAATGTCAATGTCAATGTCAATGTCAATGTGAATGTCAATGTGAATGTCAATGTGAATGTCAATGTGAATGTGAATGTGAATGTCAATGTCAATGTCAATGTCAATGTCAATGTGAATGTGAATGTGAATGTGAATGTGAATGTGAATGTGAATGTGAATGTGAATGTGAAGGTGAATGTGAATGTGAATGTGAATGTGAATGTGAATGTGAATGTGAATGTGAATGTGAATGTGAATGTGAATGTGAATGTGAATGTCGATGTCGATGTCGATGTCGATGTCGATGTCGATGTCGATGTCGATGTCGATGTCGATGTCGATGTCGATGTCGATGTCGATGTCGATGTCGATGTCGATGTCGATGTCGATGTCGATGTCGATGTCGATGTCGATGTCGATGTCGATGTCGATGTCGATGTCGATGTCGATGTCGATGTCGATGTCGATGTCGATGTCGATGTCGATGTCAATGTCAATGTGAATGTCGATGTGAATGTCAATGTCAATGTCAATGTCAATGTGAATGTCGATGTGAATGTCGATGTGAATGTCAATGTCAATGTCAATGTGAATGTCAATGTGAATGACATGTCAATGTCAGTGTCAGTGTCAGTGAAAGTGTCATTGTCATTGTCAGTGTCAGTATCAGTGAAAGTGTCATTGTCAGTGTCAGTATCAGTGAAAGTGTCATTGTCATTGTCAGTGTCAGTGTCAGTGTCAGTGTCAGTGTCAGTGTCAGTGTCAATGTGAATGTGAATGTGAATGTGAATGTGAATGTCAATGTCAATGTCAATGTGAATGTCAATGTGAATGTCAATGTGAATGTCAATGTGAATGTGAATGTCAATGTCAATGACAATGTCAATGTCAATGTCAATGTCAATGTCAATGTCAATGTCAATGTCAATGTCAATGTCAATGTCAATGTCAATGTCAATGTCAATGTCAATGTGAATGTGAATGTGAATGTGAATGTGAATGTGAATGTGAATGTGAATGTGAATGTGAATGTGAATGTGAATGTGAATGTGAATGTGAATGTGAATGTGAATGTGAATGTGAATGTGAATGTGAATGTGAATGTGAATGTGAATGTGAATGTGAATGTGAATGTGAATGTGAATGTGAATGTGAATGTGAATGTGAATGTGAATGTGAATGTGAATGTGAATGTGAATGTGAATGTGAATGTGAATGTGAATGTGAATGTGAATGTGAATGTGAATGTGAATGTGAATGTGAATGTGAATGTGAATGTGAATGTGAATGTGAATGTGAATGTGAATGTGAATGTGAATGTGAATGTGAATGTGAATGTGAATGTGAATGTGAATGTGAATGTGAATGTGAATGTGAATGTGAATGTGAATGTG
Organism: Lasioglossum villosulum; assembly: GCA_963971365.1. NCBI lineage: Eukaryota > Metazoa > Arthropoda > Insecta > Hymenoptera > Halictidae > Lasioglossum > Lasioglossum villosulum. The sequence continues at coordinate 22,968,513 of OZ020496.1, read as the reverse complement.
AATGTGAATGTGAATGTGAATGTGAATGTGAATGTGAATGTGAATGTGAATGTGAATGTGAATGTGAATGTGAATGTGAATGTGAATGTGAATGTGAATGTGAATGTGAATGTGAATGTGAATGTGAATGTGAATGTGAATGTGAATGTGAATGTGAATGTGAATGTGAATGTGAATGTGAATGTGAATGTGAATGTGAATGTGAATGTGAATGTGAATGTGAATGTGAATGTGAATGTGAATGTGAATGTGAATGTGAATGTGAATGTGAATGTGAATGTGAATGTGAATGTGAATGTGAATGTGAATGTGAATGTGAATGTGAATGTGAATGTGAATGTGAATGTGCATGTCGATGTCGATGTCGATGTCGATGTCGATGTCGATGTCGATGTCGATGTCGATGTCGATGTCGATGTCGATGTCGATGTCGATGTCGATGTCGATGTCGATGTCGATGTCGATGTCGATGTCGATGTCGATGTCGATGTCGATGTCGATGTCGATGTCGATGTCGATGTCGATGTCGATGTCGATGTCGATGTCGATGTCGATGTCGATGTCGATGTCGATGTCGATGTCGATGTCGATGTCGATGTCGATGTCGATGTCGATGTCGATGTCGATGTCGATGTCGATGTCGATGTCGATGTCGATGTCGATGTCGATGTCGATGTCGATGTCGATGTCGATGTCGATGTCGATGTCGATGTCGATGTCGATGTCGATGTCGATGTCGATGTCGATGTCGATGTCGATGTCGATGTCGATGTCGATGTCGATGTCGATGTCGATGTCGATGTCGATGTCGATGTCGATGTCGATGTCGATGTCGATGTCGATGTCGATGTCGATGTCGATGTCGATGTCGATGTCGATGTCGATGTCGATGTCGATGTCGATGTCGATGTCGATGTCGATGTCGATGTCGATGTCGATGTCGATGTCGATGTCGATGTCGATGTCGATGTCGATGTCGATGTCGATGTCGATGTCGATGTGAATGTCGATGTGAATGTCAATGTCAATGTCAATGTCAATGTGAATGTCGATGTGAATGTCAATGTGAATGTCGATGTGAATGTCAATGTCAATGTCAATGTGAATGTCAATGTGAATGACATGTCAATGTCAGTGTCAGTGTCAGTGAAAGTGTCATTGTCATTGTCAGTGTCAGTATCAGTGAAAGTGTCATTGTCAGTGTCAGTATCAGTGAAAGTGTCATTGTCATTGTCAGTGTCAGTGTCAGTGTCAGTGTCAGTGTCAGTGTCAGTGTCAGTGTCAGTGTCAGTGTCAGTGTCAGTGTCAGTGTCAATGTGAATGTGAATGTGAATGTGAATGTGAATGTGAATGTGAATGTCAATGTCAATGTCAATGTGAATGTCAATGTGAATGTCAATGTGAATGTCAATGTGAATGTCAATGTGAATGTCAATGTGAATGTCAATGTGAATGTCAATGTCAATGTCAATGTCAATGTCAATGTCAATGTCAATGTCAATGTCAATGTCAATGTCAATGTCAATGTCAATGTCAATGTCAATGTCAATGTCAATGTCAATGTCAATGTCAATGTCAATGTCAATGTCAATGTCAATGTCAATGTCAATGTCAATGTCAATGTCAATGTCAATGTCAATGTCAATGTCAATGTCAATGTCAATGTCAATGTCAATGTCAATGTCAATGTCAATGTCAATGTCAATGTCAATGTCAATGTCAATGTCAATGTCAATGTGAATGTCAATGTCAATGTCAATGTGAAAGTCAATATGAATGTGACTGTGAATGTGAACGTGAATGTGTATGTCAATGTCAATGTCAATGTCAATGTCAATGTCAATGTCAATGTGAATGACATGTCAATGTCAGTGTCATTGTCATTGTCAGTGTCAGTATCAGTGAAAGTGTCATTGTCATTGTCAGTGTCAGTGTCAGTGTCAGTGTCAGTGTCAGTGTCAATGTGAATGTGAATGTGAATGTGAATGTCAATGTCAATGTCAATGTGAATGTCAATGTCAATGTCAATGTCAATGTCAATGTCAATGTCAATGTCAATGTCAATGTCAATGTCAATGTCAATGTCAATGTCAATGTCAATGTCAATGTCAATGTCAATGTCAATGTCATTGTCAGTGTCAGTGTCAGTGTCAGTGTCAGTGTCAGTGTCAGTGTCAGTGTCAATGTGAATGTGAATGTGAATGTCAATGTCAATGTCAATGTCAATGTCAATGTGAATGTGAATGTGAATGTGAATGTGAATGTGAATGTGAATGTGAATGTGAATGTGAATGTGAATGTGAATGTGAATGTGAATGTGAATGTGAATGTGAATGTGAATGTGAATGTGAATGTGAATGTGAATGTGAATGTGAATGTGAATGTGAATGTGAATGTGAATGTGAATGTGAATGTGAATGTGAATGTGAATGTGAATGTGAATGTGAATGTGAATGTGAATGTGAATGTGAATGTGAATGTGAATGTGAATGTGAATGTCAATGTCAATGTCAATGTCAATGTCAATGTCAATGTCAATGTCAATGTCAATGTGAATGTGAATGTGAATGTGAATGTGAATGTGAATGTGAATGTGAATGTGAATGTGAATGTGAATGTGAATGTGAATGTGAATGTGAATGTGAATGTGAATGTGAATGTGAATGTGAATGTGAATGTGAATGTGAATGTGAATGTGAATGTGAATGTGAATGTGAATGTGAATGTGAATGTGAATGTGAATGTGAATGTGAATGTGAATGTGAATGTGAATGTGAATGTGAATGTGAATGTGAATGTGAATGTGAATGTGAATGTGAATGTGAATGTGAATGTGAATGTGAATGTGAATGTGAATGTGAATGTGAATGTGAATGTGAATGTGAATGTGAATGTGAATGTGAATGTGAATGTGAATGTGAATGTGAATGTGAATGTGAATGTGAATGTGAATGTGAATGTGAATGTGAATGTGAATGTGAATGTGAATGTGAATGTGAATGTGAATGTGAATGTGAATGTGAATGTGAATGTGAATGTGAATGTGAATGTGAATGTGAATGTGAATGTGAATGTGAATGTGAATGTGAATGTGAATGTGAATGTGAATGTGAATGTGAATGTGAATGTGAATGTGAATGTGAATGTGAATGTGAATGTGAATGTGAATGTGAATGTGAATGTGAATGTGAATGTGAATGTGAATGTGAATGTGAATGTGAATGTGAATGTGAATGTGAATGTGAATGTGAATGTGAATGTGAATGTGAATGTGAATGTGAATGTGAATGTGAATGTGAATGTGAATGTGAATGTGAATGTGAATGTGAATGTGAATGTGAATGTGAATGTGAATGTGAATGTGAATGTGAATGTGAATGTGAATGTGAATGTGAATGTGAATGTGAATGTGAATGTGAATGTGAATGTGAATGTGAATGTGAATGTGAATGTGAATGTGAATGTGAATGTGAATGTGAATGTGAATGTGAATGTGAATGTGAATGTGAATGTGAATGTGAATGTGAATGTGAATGTGAATGTGAATGTGAATGTGAATGTGAATGTGAATGTGAATGTGGATGTCGATGTCGATGTCGATGTCGATGTCGATGTCGATGTCGATGTCGATGTCGATGTCGATGTCGATGTCGATGTCGATGTCGATGTCGATGTCGATGTCGATGTCGATGTCGATGTCGATGTCGATGTCGATGTCGATGTCGATGTCGATGTCGATGTCGATGTCGATGTCGATGTCGATGTCGATGTCGATGTCGATGTCGATGTCGATGTCGATGTCAATGTGAATGTCGATGTGAATGTCAATGTCAATGTCAATGTCAATGTGAATGTCGATGTGAATGTCAATGTGAATGTCGATGTGAATGTCAATGTCAATGTCAATGTGAATGTCAATGTGAATGACATGTCAATGTCAGTGTCAGTGTCAGTGAAAGTGTCATTGTCATTGTCAGTGTCAGTATCAGTGAAAGTGTCATTGTCAGTGTCAGTATCAGTGAAAGTGTCATTGTCATTGTCAGTGTCAGTGTCAGTGTCAGTGTCAGTGTCAGTGTCAGTGTCAGTGTCAGTGTCAGTGTCAGTGTCAATGTGAATGTGAATGTGAATGTGAATGTGAATGTGAATGTGAATGTCAATGTCAATGTCAATGTGAATGTCAATGTGAATGTCAATGTGAATGTCAATGTGAATGTCAATGTGAATGTCAATGTGAATGTCAATGTGAATGTCAATGTCAATGTCAATGTCAATGTCAATGTCAATGTCAATGTCAATGTCAATGTCAATGTCAATGTCAATGTCAATGTCAATGTCAATGTCAATGTCAATGTCAATGTCAATGTCAATGTCAATGTCAATGTCAATGTCAATGTCAATGTCAATGTCAATGTCAATGTCAATGTCAATGTCAATGTCAATGTCAATGTCAATGTCAATGTCAATGTCAATGTCAATGTCAATGTCAATGTCAATGTCAATGTCAATGTCAATGTCAATGTCAATGTGAATGTCAATGTCAATGTCAATGTGAAAGTCAATATGAATGTGACTGTGAATGTGAACGTGAATGTGTATGTCAATGTCAATGTCAATGTCAATGTCAATGTCAATGTCAATGTGAATGACATGTCAATGTCAGTGTCATTGTCATTGTCAGTGTCAGTATCAGTGAAAGTGTCATTGTCATTGTCAGTGTCAGTGTCAGTGTCAGTGTCAGTGTCAGTGTCAATGTGAATGTGAATGTGAATGTGAATGTCAATGTCAATGTCAATGTGAATGTCAATGTCAATGTCAATGTCAATGTCAATGTCAATGTCAATGTCAATGTCAATGTCAATGTCAATGTCAATGTCAATATCAATGTCAATGTCAATGTCAATGTCAATGTCAATGTCAATGTCATTGTCAGTGTCAGTGTCAGTGTCAGTGTCAGTGTCAGTGTCAGTGTCAGTGTCAATGTGAATGTGAATGTGAATGTCAATGTCAATGTCAATGTGAATGTCAATGTGAATGTCAATGTGAATGTCAATGTGAATGTCAATGTCAATGTCAACGTCAATGTCAACGTCAACGTCAACGTCAACGTCAACGTCAACGTCAACGTCAACGTCAACGTCAACGTCAACGTCAACGTCAACGTCAACGTCAACGTCAACGTCAACGTCAACGTCAACGTCAACGTCAACGTCAACGTCAACGTCAACGTCAACGTCAACGTCAACGTCAACGTCAACGTCAACGTCAACGTCAACGTCAACGTCAACGTCAACGTCAACGTCAACGTCAACGTCAACGTCAACGTCAACGTCAACGTCAACGTCAACGTCAACGTCAACGTCAACGTCAACGTCAACGTCAACGTCAACGTCAACGTCAACGTCAACGTCAACGTCAACGTCAACGTCAACGTCAACGTCAACGTCAACGTCAACGTCAACGTCAACGTCAACGTCAACGTCAACGTCAACGTCAACGTCAACGTCAACGTCAACGTCAACGTCAACGTCAACGTCAACGTCAACGTCAACGTCAACGTCAACGTCAACGTCAACGTCAACGTCAACGTCAACGTCAACGTCAACGTCAACGTCAACGTCAACGTCAACGTCAACGTCAACGTCAACGTCAACGTCAACGTCAACGTCAACGTCAACGTCAACGTCAACGTCAACGTCAACGTCAACGTCAACGTCAACGTCAACGTCAACGTCAACGTGAATGTCAATGTGAATGTCAATGTGAATGTCAATGTGAATGTGAATGTCAATGTCAATGTCAATGTCAATGTCAATGTGAATGTGAATGTGAATGTGAATGTGAATGTGAATGTGAATGTGAATGTCAATGTCAATGTCAATGTCAATGTCAATGTCAATGTCAATGTCAATGTCAATGTCAATGTCAATGTCAATGTCAATGTCAATGTCAATGTCAATGTCAATGTCAATGTCAATGTCAATGTCAATGTCAATGTCAATGTCAATGTCAATGTCAATGTCAATGTCAATGTCAATGTCAATGTCAATGTCAATGTCAATGTCAATGTCAATGTCAATGTCAATGTCAATGTCAATGTCAATGTCAATGTCAATGTCAATGTCAATGTCAATGTCAATGTCAATGTCAATGTCAATGTCAATGTCAATGTCAATGTCAATGTCAATGTCAATGTCAATGTCAATGTCAATGTCAATGTCAATGTCAATGTCAATGTCAATGTCAATGTCAATGTCAATGTCAATGTCAATGTCAATGTCAATGTCAATGTCAATGTCAATGTCAATGTCAATGTCAATGTCAATGTCAATGTCAATGTCAATGTCAATGTCAATGTCAATGTCAATGTCAATGTCAATGTCAATGTCAATGTCAATGTCAATGTCAATGTCAATGTCAATGTCAATGTCAATGTCAATGTCAATGTCAATGTCAATGTCAATGTCAATGTCAATGTCAATGTCAATGTCAATGTCAATGTCAATGTCAATGTCAATGTCAATGTCAATGTCAATGTCAATGTCAATGTCAATGTCAATGTCAATGTCAATGTCAATGTCAATGTCAATGTCAATGTCAATGTCAATGTCAATGTCAATGTCAATGTCAATGTCAATGTCAATGTCAATGTCAATGTCAATGTCAATGTCAATCTGAATGTCAATCTGAATGTCAATGTCAATGTCAATCTGAATGTCAATCTGAATGTCAATCTGAATGTCAATGTCAATGTCAATGTCAATGTCAATCTGAATGTCAATGTCAATGTCAATGTCAATGTCTATGTCAATCTGAATGTCAATGTCAATGTCAATGTCAATCTGAATGTCAATGTCAATGTCAATGTCAATGTCAATGTCAATGTCAATGTCAATGTCAATGTCAATGTCAATGTCAATGTCAATGTCAATGTCAATGTCAATGTCAATGTCAATGTCAATGTCAATGTCAATGTCAATGTCAATGTCAATGTCAATGTCAATGTCAATGTCAATGTCAATGTCAATGTCAATGTCAATGTCAATGTCAATGTCAATGTCAATGTCAATGTCAATGTCAATGTCAATGTCAATGTCAATGTCAATGTCAATGTCAATGTCAATGTCAATGTCAATGTCAATGTCAATGTCAATGTCAATGTCAATGTCAATGTCAATGTCAATGTCAATGTCAATGTCAATGTCAATGTCAATGTCAATGTCAATGTCAATGTCAATGTCAATGTCAATGTCAATGTCAATGTCAATGTCAATGTCAATGTCAATGTCAATGTCAATGTCAATGTCAATGTCAATGTCAATGTCAATGTCAATGTCAATGTCAATGTCAATGTCAATGTCAATGTCAATGTCAATGTCAATGTCAATGTCAATGTCAATGTCAATGTCAATGTCAATGTCAATGTCAATGTCAATGTCAATGTCAATGTCAATGTCAATGTCAATGTCAATGTCAATGTCAATGTCAATGTCAATGTCAATGTCAATGTCAATGTCAATGTCAATGTCAATGTCAATGTCAATGTCAATGTCAATGTCAATGTCAATGTCAATGTCAATGTCAATGTCAATGTCAATGTCAATGTCAATGTCAATGTCAATGTCAATGTCAATGTCAATGTCAATGTCAATGTCATTGTCAGTGTCAGTGTCAGTGTCAGTGTCAGTGTCAGTGTCAGTGTCAGTGTCAATGTGAATGTGAATGTGAATGTCAATGTCAATGTCAATGTGAATGTCAATGTGAATGTCAATGTGAATGTCAATGTGAATGTCAATGTCAATGTCAATGTCAATGTCAACGTCAACGTCAACGTCAACGTCAACGTCAACGTCAACGTCAACGTCAACGTCAACGTCAACGTCAACGTCAACGTCAACGTCAACGTCAACGTCAACGTCAACGTCAACGTCAACGTCAACGTCAACGTCAACGTCAACGTCAACGTCAACGTCAACGTCAACGTCAACGTCAACGTCAACGTCAACGTCAACGTCAACGTCAACGTCAACGTCAACGTCAACGTCAACGTCAACGTCAACGTCAACGTCAACGTCAACGTCAACGTCAACGTCAACGTCAACGTCAACGTCAACGTCAACGTCAACGTCAACGTCAACGTCAACGTCAACGTCAACGTCAACGTCAACGTCAACGTCAACGTCAACGTCAACGTCAACGTCAACGTCAACGTCAACGTCAACGTCAACGTCAACGTCAACGTCAACGTCAACGTCAACGTCAACGTCAACGTCAACGTGAATGTCAATGTGAATGTCAATGTGAATGTCAATGTGAATGTGAATGTCAATGTCAATGTCAATGTCAATGTGAATGTCAATGTCAATGTCAATGTCAATGTCAATGTCAATGTCAATGTCAATGTCAATGTCAATGTCAATGTCAATGTCAATGTCAATGTCAATGTCAATGTCAATGTCAATGTCAATGTCAATGTCAATGTCAATGTCAATGTCAATGTCAATGTCAATGTCAATGTCAATGTCAATGTCAATGTCAATGTCAATGTCAATGTCAATGTCAATGTCAATGTCAATGTCAATGTCAATGTCAATGTCAATGTCAATGTCAATGTCAATGTCAATGTCAATGTCAATGTCAATGTCAATGTCAATGTCAATGTCAATGTCAATGTCAATGTCAATGTCAATGTCAATGTCAATGTCAATGTCAATGTCAATGTCAATCTGAATGTCAATCTGAATGTCAATGTCAATGTCAATCTGAATGTCAATCTGAATGTCAATGTCAATGTCAATGTCAATGTCAATCTGAATGTCAATGTCAATGTCAATGTCAATGTCTATGTCAATCTGAATGTCAATGTCAATGTCAATGTCAATGTCTATGTCAATCTGAATGTCAATGTCAATGTCAATGTCAATGTCAATGTCAATGTCAATGTCAATGTCAATGTCAATGTCAATGTCAATGTCAATGTCAATGTCAATGTCAATGTCAATGTCAATGTCAATGTCAATGTCAATGTCAATGTCAATGTCAATGTCAATGTCAATGTCAATGTCAATGTCAATGTCAATGTCAATGTCAATGTCTATGTCAATCTGAATGTCAATGTCAATGTCAATGTCAATGTCTATGTCAATCTGAATGTCAATGTCAATGTCAATGTCAATGTCAATGTCAATGTCAATGTCAATGTCAATGTCAATGTCAATGTCAATGTCAATGTCAATGTCAATGTCAATGTCAATGTCAATGTCAATGTCAATGTCAATGTCAATGTCAATGTCAATGTCAATGTCAATGTCAATGTCAATGTCAATGTCAATGTCAATGTCAATGTCAATGTCAATGTCAATGTCAATGTCAATGTCAATGTCAATGTCAATGTCAATGTCAATGTCAATGTCAATGTCAATGTCAATGTCAATGTCAATGTCAATGTCAATGTCAATGTCAATGTCAATGTCAATGTCAATGTCAATGTCAATGTCAATGTCAATGTCAATGTCAATGTCAATGTCAATGTCAATGTCAATGTCAATGTCAATGTCAATGTCAATGTCAATGTCAATGTCAATGTCAATGTCAATGTCAATGTCAATGTCAATGTCAATGTCAATGTCAATGTCAATCTGAATGTCAATCTGAATGTCAATGTCAATGTCAATCTGAATGTCAATCTGAATGTCAATCTGAATGTCAATGTCAATGTCAATGTCAATGTCAATCTGAATGTCAATGTCAATGTCAATGTCAATGTCTATGTCAATCTGAATGTCAATGTCAATGTCAATGTCTATGTCAATCTGAATGTCAATGTCAATGTCAATGTCAATGTCAATGTCAATGTCGATGTCGATGTCGATGTCGATGTCGATGTCGATGTCGATGTCGATGTCGATGTCGATGTCGATGTCGATGTCGATGTCGATGTCGATGTCGATGTCGATGTCGATGTCGATGTCGATGTCGATGTCGATGTCGATGTCGATGTCGATGTCGATGTCGATGTCGATGTCGATGTCGATGTCGATGTCGATGTCGATGTCGATGTCGATGTCGATGTCGATGTCGATGTCGATGTCGATGTCGATGTCGATGTCGATGTCGATGTCGATGTCGATGTCGATGTCGATGTCGATGTCGATGTCGATGTCGATGTCGATGTCGATGTCGATGTCGATGTCGATGTCGATGTCGATGTCGATGTCGATGTCGATGTCGATGTCGATGTCGATGTCGATGTCGATGTCGATGTCGATGTCGATGTCGATGTCGATGTCGATGTCGATGTCGATGTCGATGTCGATGTCGATGTCGATGTCGATGTCGATGTCGATGTCGATGTCGATGTCGATGTCAATGTCAATGTCAATGTGAATGTCGATGTGAATGTCAATGTCAATGTCAATGTCAATGTCAATGTGAATGTCGATGTGAATGTCAATGTGAATGTCGATGTGAATGTCAATGTCAATGTCAATGTGAATGTCAATGTGAATGACATGTCAATGTCAGTGTCAGTGTCAGTGAAAGTGTCATTGTCATTGTCAGTGTCAGTATCAGTGAAAGTGTCATTGTGAGTGTCAGTATCAGTGAAAGTGTCATTGTCATTGTCAGTGTCAGTGTCAGTGTCAGTGTCAGTGTCAGTGTCAGTGTCAGTGTCAGTGTCAGTGTCAGTGTCAGTGTCAATGTGAATGTGAATGTGAATGTGAATGTGAATGTCAATGTCAATGTGAATGTCAATGTGAATGTCAATGTGAATGTCAATGTGAATGTCAATGTGAATGTCAATGTCAATGTCAATGTCAACGTCAACGTCAACGTCAACGTCAACGTCAACGTCAACGTCAACGTCAACGTCAACGTCAACGTCAACGTCAACGTCAACGTCAACGTCAACGTCAACGTCAACGTCAACGTCAACGTCAACGTCAACGTCAACGTCAACGTCAACGTCAACGTCAACGTCAACGTCAACGTCAACGTCAACGTCAACGTCAACGTCAACGTCAACGTCAACGTCAACGTCAACGTCAACGTCAACGTCAACGTCAACGTCAACGTCAACGTCAACGTCAACGTCAACGTCAACGTCAACGTCAACGTCAACGTCAACGTCAACGTCAACGTCAACGTCAACGTCAACGTCAACGTCAACGTCAACGTGAATGTCAATGTCAATGTCAATGTCAATGTCAATGTCAATGTCAATGTCAATGTCAATGTCAATGTCAATGTCAATGTCAATGTCAATGTCAATGTCAATGTCAATGTCAATGTCAATGTCAATGTCAATGTCAATGTCAATGTCAATGTCAATGTCAATGTCAATGTCAATGTCAATGTCAATGTCAATGTCAATGTCAATGTCAATGTCAATGTCAATGTCAATGTCAATGTCAATGTCAATGTCAATGTCAATGTCAATGTCAATGTCAATGTCAATGTCAATGTCAATGTCAATGTCAATGTCAATGTCAATGTCAATGTCAATGTCAATGTCAATGTCAATGTCAATGTCAATGTCAATGTCAATGTCAATGTCAATGTCAATGTCAATGTCAATGTCAATGTCAATGTCAATGTCAATGTCAATGTCAATGTCAATGTCAATGTCAATGTCAATGTCAATGTCAATGTCAATGTCAATGTCAATGTCAATGTCAATGTCAATGTCAATGTCAATGTCAATGTCAATGTCAATGTCAATGTCAATCTGAATGTCAATCTGAATGTCAATGTCAATGTCAATCTGAATGTCAATCTGAATGTCAATCTGAATGTCAATGTCAATGTCAATGTCAATGTCAATCTGAATGTCAATGTCAATGTCAATGTCAATGTCTATGTCAATCTGAATGTCAATGTCAATGTCAATGTCAATGTCTATGTCAATCTGAATGTCAATGTCAATGTCAATGTCAATGTCAATGTCGATGTCGATGTCGATGTCGATGTCGATGTCGATGTCGATGTCGATGTCGATGTCGATGTCGATGTCGATGTCGATGTCGATGTCGATGTCGATGTCGATGTCGATGTCGATGTCGATGTCGATGTCGATGTCGATGTCGATGTCGATGTCGATGTCGATGTCGATGTCGATGTCGATGTCGATGTCGATGTCGATGTCGATGTCGATGTCGATGTCGATGTCGATGTCGATGTCGATGTCGATGTCGATGTCGATGTCGATGTCGATGTCGATGTCGATGTCGATGTCGATGTCGATGTCGATGTCGATGTCGATGTCGATGTCGATGTCGATGTCGATGTCGATGTCGATGTCGATGTCGATGTCGATGTCGATGTCGATGTCGATGTCGATGTCGATGTCGATGTCGATGTCGATGTCGATGTCGATGTCGATGTCGATGTCGATGTCGATGTCGATGTCGATGTCGATGTCGATGTCGATGTCGATGTCGATGTCGATGTCGATGTCGATGTCGATGTCGATGTCGATGTCGATGTCGATGTCGATGTCGATGTCGATGTCAATGTCAATGTCAATGTGAATGTCGATGTGAATGTCAATGTCAATGTCAATGTCAATGTGAATGTCGATGTGAATGTCAATGTGAATGTCGATGTGAATGTCAATGTCAATGTCAATGTGAATGTCAATGTGAATGACATGTCAATGTCAGTGTCAGTGTCAGTGAAAGTGTCATTGTCATTGTCAGTGTCAGTATCAGTGAAAGTGTCATTGTGAGTGTCAGTATCAGTGAAAGTGTCATTGTCATTGTCAGTGTCAGTGTCAGTGTCAGTGTCAGTGGCAGTGTCAGTGTCAGTGTCAGTGTCAGTGTCAATGTGAATGTGAATGTGAATGTGAATGTCAATGTCAATGTGAATGTCAATGTGAATGTCAATGTGAATGTCAATGTGAATGTCAATGTGAATGTCAATGTGAATGTCAATGTGAATGTCAATGTCAATGTCAATGTGAATGTCAATGTCAATGTCAATGTCAATGTCAATGTCAATGTCAATGTCAATGTCAATGTGAATGTGAATGTGAATGTGAATGTGAATGTGAATGTGAATGTGAATGTGAATGTGAATGTGAATGTGAATGTGAATGTGAATGTGAATGTGAATGTGAATGTGAATGTGAATGTGAATGTGAATGTGAATGTGAATGTGAATGTGAATGTGAATGTGAATGTGAATGTGAATGTGAATGTGAATGTGAATGTGAATGTGAATGTGAATGTGAATGTGAATGTGAATGTGAATGTGAATGTGAATGTGAATGTGAATGTGAATGTGAATGTGAATGTGAATGTGAATGTGAATGTGAATGTGAATGTGAATGTGAATGTGAATGTGAATGTGAATGTGAATGTGAATGTGAATGTGAATGTGAATGTGAATGTGAATGTGAATGTGAATGTGAATGTGAATGTGAATGTGAATGTGAATGTGAATGTGAATGTGAATGTGAATGTGAATGTGAATGTGAATGTGAATGTGAATGTGCATGTCGATGTCGATGTCGATGTCGATGTCGATGTCGATGTCGATGTCGATGTCGATGTCGATGTCGATGTCGATGTCGATGTCGATGTCGATGTCGATGTCGATGTCGATGTCGATGTCGATGTCGATGTCGATGTCGATGTCGATGTCGATGTCGATGTCGATGTCGATGTCGATGTCGATGTCGATGTCGATGTCGATGTCGATGTCGATGTCGATGTCGATGTCGATGTCGATGTCGATGTCGATGTCGATGTGAATGTCAATGTCAATGTCAATGTCAATGTGAATGTCGATGTGAATGTCAATGTGAATGTCGATGTGAATGTCAATGTCAATGTCAATGTGAATGTCAATGTGAATGACATGTCAATGTCAGTGTCAGTGTCAGTGAAAGTGTCATTGTCATTGTCAGTGTCAGTATCAGTGAAAGTGTCATTGTCAGTGTCAGTATCAGTGAAAGTGTCATTGTCATTGTCAGTGTCAGTGTCAGTGTCAGTGTCAGTGTCAGTATCAGTGAAAGTGTCATTGTCATTGTCAGTGTCAGTGTCAGGGTCAGTGTCAGTGTCAATGTCAATGTCAATGTCAATGTCAATGTCAATGTCAATGTCAATGTCAATGTCAATGTCAATGTCAATGTCAATGTCAATGTCAATGTCAATGTCAATGTCAATGTCAATGTCAATGTCAATGTCAATGTCAATGTCAATGTCAATGTCAATGTCAATGTCAATGTCAATGTCAATGTCAATGTCAATGTCAATGTCAATGTCAATGTCAATGTCAATGTCAATGTCAATGTGAATGTGAATGTGAATGTGAATGTGAATGTGAATGTGAATGTGAATGTGAATGTGAATGTGAATGTGAATGTGAATGTGAATGTGAATGTGAATGTGAATGTGAATGTGAATGTGAATGTGAATGTGAATGTGAATGTGAATGTGAATGTGAATGTGAATGTGAATGTGAATGTGAATGTGAATGTGAATGTGAATGTGAATGTGAATGTGAATGTGAATGTGAATGTGAATGTGAATGTGAATGTGAATGTGAATGTGAATGTGAATGTGAATGTGAATGTGAATGTGAATGTGAATGTGAATGTGAATGTGAATGTGAATGTGAATGTGAATGTGAATGTGAATGTGAATGTGCATGTCGATGTCGATGTCGATGTCGATGTCGATGTCGATGTCGATGTCGATGTCGATGTCGATGTCGATGTCGATGTCGATGTCGATGTCGATGTCGATGTCGATGTCGATGTCGATGTCGATGTCGATGTCGATGTCGATGTCGATGTCGATGTCGATGTCGATGTCGATGTCGATGTCGATGTCGATGTCGATGTCGATGTCGATGTCGATGTCGATGTCGATGTCGATGTCGATGTCGATGTCGATGTCGATGTCGATGTCGATGTCGAAGTCGATGTCAATGTCAATGTCAATGTGAATGTCGATGTGAATGTCAATGTCAATGTCAATGTCAATGTGAATGTCGATGTGAATGTCAATGTGAATGTCGATGTGAATGTCAATGTCAATGTCAATGTGAATGTCAATGTGAATGACATGTCAATGTCAGTGTCAGTGTCAGTGAAAGTGTCATTGTCATTGTCAGTGTCAGTATCAGTGAAAGTGTCATTGTCAGTGTCAGTATCAGTGAAAGTGTCATTGTCATTGTCAGTGTCAGTGTCAGTGTCAGTGTCAGTGTCAGTATCAGTGAAAGTGTCATTGTCATTGTCAGTGTCAGTGTCAGGGTCAGTGTCAGTGTCAGTGTCAGTGTCAGTGTCAGTGTCAGTGTCAGTGTCAATGTGAATGTGAATGTGAATGTGAATGTGAATGTGAATGTGAATGTGAATGTGAATGTCAATGTCAATGTCAATGTGAATGTCAATGTGAATGTCAATGTGAATGTCAATGTCAATGTCAATGTCAATGTCAATGTCAATGTCAATGTCAATGTCAATGTCAATGTCAATGTCAATGTCAATGTCAATGTCAATGCCAATGTCAATGTCAATGTCAATGTCAATGTCAATGTCAATGTCAATGTCAATGTCAATGTCAATGTCAATGTCAATGTCAATGTCAATGTCAATGTCAATGTCAATGTCAATGTCAATGTCAATGTCAATGTCAATGTCAATGTCAATGTCAATGTCAATGTCAATGTCAATGTCAATGTCAATGTCAATGTCAATGTCAATGTCAATGTCAATGTCAATGTCAATGTCAATGTCAATGTCAATGTCAATGTCAATGTCAATGTCAATGTCAATGTCAATGTCAATGTCAATGTCAATGTCAATGTCAATGTCAATGTCAATGTCAATGTCAATGTCAATGTCAATGTGAATGTGAATGTGAATGTGAATGTGAATGTGAATGTGAATGTGAATGTGAATGTGAATGTGAATGTGAATGTGAATGTGAATGTGAATGTGAATGTGAATGTGAATGTGAATGTGAATGTGAATGTGAATGTGAATGTGAATGTGAATGTGAATGTGAATGTGAATGTGAATGTGAATGTGAATGTGAATGTGAATGTGAATGTGAATGTGAATGTGAATGTGAATGTGAATGTGAATGTGAATGTGAATGTGAATGTGAATGTGAATGTGAATGTGAATGTGAATGTGAATGTGAATGTGAATGTGAATGTGAATGTGAATGTGAATGTGAATGTGAATGTGAATGTGAATGTGCATGTCGATGTCGATGTCGATGTCGATGTCGATGTCGATGTCGATGTCGATGTCGATGTCGATGTCGATGTCGATGTCGATGTCGATGTCGATGTCGATGTCGATGTCGATGTCGATGTCGATGTCGATGTCGATGTCGATGTCGATGTCGATGTCGATGTCGATGTCGATGTCGATGTCGATGTCGATGTCGATGTCGATGTCGATGTCGATGTCGATGTCGATGTCGATGTCGATGTCAATGTCAATGTCAATGTGAATGTCGATGTGAATGTCAATGTCAATGTCAATGTCAATGTGAATGTCGATGTGAATGTCAATGTGAATGTCGATGTGAATGTCAATGTCAATGTCAATGTGAATGTCAATGTGAATGACATGTCAATGTCAGTGTCAGTGTCAGTGAAAGTGTCATTGTCATTGTCAGTGTCAGTATCAGTGAAAGTGTCATTGTCAGTGTCAGTATCAGTGAAAGTGTCATTGTCATTGTCAGTGTCAGTGTCAGTGTCAGTGTCAGTGTCAGTATCAGTGAAAGTGTCATTGTCATTGTCAGTGTCAGTGTCAGGGTCAGTGTCAGTGTCAGTGTCAGTGTCAGTGTCAGTGTCAGTGTCAGTGTCAATGTGAATGTGAATGTGAATGTGAATGTGAATGTGAATGTGAATGTGAATGTCAATGTCAATGTCAATGTGAATGTCAATGTGAATGTCAATGTGAATGTCAATGTCAATGTCAATGTCAATGTCAATGTCAATGTCAATGTCAATGTCAATGTCAATGTCAATGTCAATGTCAATGTCAATGTCAATGCCAATGTCAATGTCAATGTCAATGTCAATGTCAATGTCAATGTCAATGTCAATGTCAATGTCAATGTCAATGTCAATGTCAATGTCAATGTCAATGTCAATGTCAATGTCAATGTCAATGTCAATGTCAATGTCAATGTCAATGTCAATGTCAATGTCAATGTCAATGTCAATGTCAATGTCAATGTCAATGTCAATGTCAATGTCAATGTCAATGTCAATGTCAATGTCAATGTCAATGTCAATGTCAATGTCAATGTCAATGTCAATGTCAATGTCAATGTCAATGTCAATGTCAATGTCAATGTCAATGTCAATGTCAATGTCAATGTCAATGTCAATGTCAATGTGAATGTGAATGTGAATGTGAATGTGAATGTGAATGTGAATGTGAATGTGAATGTGAATGTGAATGTGAATGTGAATGTGAATGTCGAAGTCGATGTCGATGTCGATGTCGATGTCGATGTCGATGTCGATGTCGATGTCGATGTCGATGTCGATGTCGATGTCGATGTCGATGTCGATGTCGATGTCAATGTCAATGTCAATGTGAATGTCGATGTGAATGTCAATGTCAATGTCAATGTCAATGTGAATGTCGATGTGAATGTCAATGTGAATGTCGATGTGAATGTCAATGTCAATGTCAATGTGAATGTCAATGTGAATGACATGTCAATGTCAGTGTCAGTGTCAGTGAAAGTGTCATTGTCATTGTCAGTGTCAGTGTCAGTATCAGTGAAAGTGTCATTGTGAGTGTCAGTATCAGTGAAAGTGTCATTGTCATTGTCAGTGTCAGTGTCAGTGTCAGTGTCAGTGTCAGTGTCAGTGTCAATGTGAATGTGAATGTGAATGTGAATGTGAATGTGAATGTGAATGTCAATGTCAATGTGAATGTCAATGTGAATGTCAATGTGAATGTCAATGTGAATGTCAATGTGAATGTCAATGTCAATGTCAATGTGAATGTGAATGTGAATGTGAATGTGAATGTGAATGTGAATGTGAATGTGAATGTGAATGTGGATGTCGATGTCGATGTCGATGTCGATGTCGATGTCGATGTCGATGTCGATGTCGATGTCGATGTCGATGTCAATGTCAATGTCAATGTGAATGTCGATGTGAATGTCAATGTCAATGTCAATGTCAATGTGAATGTCGATGTGAATGTCAATGTGAATGTCGATGTGAATGTCAATGTCAATGTCAATGTGAATGTCAATGTGAATGACATGTCAATGTCAGTGTCAGTGTCAGTGAAAGTGTCATTGTCATTGTCAGTGTCAGTATCAGTGAAAGTGTCATTGTCAGTGTCAGTATCAGTGAAAGTGTCATTGTCATTGTCAGTGTCAGTGTCAGTGTCAGTGTCAGTGTCAGTGTCAGTGTCAGTGTCAATGTGAATGTGAATGTGAATGTGAATGTGAATGTGAATGTCAATGTCAATGTCAATGTCAATGTGAATGTCAATGTGAATGTCAATGTGAATGTCAATGTGAATGTGAATGTGAATGTGAATGTGAATGTCAATGTCAATGTCAATGTCAATGTCAATGTGAATGTGAATGTGAATGTGAATGTGAATGTGAATGTGAATGTGAATGTGAATGTGAAGGTGAATGTGAATGTGAATGTGAATGTGAATGTGAATGTGAATGTGAATGTGAATGTGAATGTGAATGTGAATGTGAATGTGAATGTGAATGTGAATGTGAATGTGAATGTGAATGTGAATGTGAATGTCGATGTCGATGTCGATGTCGATGTCGATGTCGATGTCGATGTCGATGTCGATGTCGATGTCGATGTCGATGTCGATGTCGATGTCGATGTCGATGTCGATGTCGATGTCGATGTCGATGTCGATGTCGATGTCGATGTCGATGTCGATGTCGATGTCGATGTCGATGTCGATGTCGATGTCGATGTCGATGTCGATGTCGATGTCGATGTCGATGTCGATGTCGATGTCGATGTCAATGTCAATGTCAATGTCAATGTCGATGTGAATGTCAATGTCAATGTCAATGTCAATGTGAATGTCGATGTGAATGTCAATGTGAATGTCGATGTGAATGTCAATGTCAATGTCAATGTGAATGTCAATGTGAATGACATGTCAATGTCAGTGTCAGTGTCAGTGAAAGTGTCATTGTCATTGTCAGTGTCAGTATCAGTGAAAGTGTCATTGTCAGTGTCAGTATCAGTGAAAGTGTCATTGTCATTGTCAGTGTCAGTGTCAGTGTCATTGTCAGTGTCAGTATCAGTGAAAGTGTCATTGTCATTGTCAGTGTCAGTGTCAGGGTCAGTGTCAGTGTCAGTGTCAGTGTCAGTGTCAGTGTCAGTGTCAATGTGAATGTGAATGTGAATGTGAATGTGAATGTGAATGTGAATGTGAATGTCGATGTCGATGTCGATGTCGATGTCGATGTCGATGTCGATGTCGATGTCGATGTCGATGTCGATGTCGATGTCGATGTCGATGTCGATGTCGATGTCGATGTCGATGTCGATGTCGATGTCGATGTCGATGTCGATGTCGATGTCGATGTCGATGTCGATGTCGATGTCGATGTCGATGTCGATGTCGATGTCGATGTCGATGTCGATGTCGATGTCGATGTCGATGTCGATGTCGATGTCGATGTCGATGTCGATGTCGATGTCGATGTCGATGTCGATGTCGATGTCGATGTCGATGTCGATGTCGATGTCGATGTCGATGTCGATGTCGATGTCGATGTCGATGTCGATGTCGATGTCGATGTCGATGTCGATGTCGATGTCGATGTCGATATCGATGTCGATGTCGATGTCGATGTCGATGTCGATGTCGATGTCGATGTCGATGTCGATGTCGATGTCGATGTCGATGTCGATGTCGATGTCGATGTCGATGTCGATGTCGATGTCGATGTCGATGTCGATGTCGATGTCGATGTCGATGTCGATGTCGATGTCAATGTCAATGTCAATGTGAATGTCGATGTGAATGTCAATGTCAATGTCAATGTCAATGTGAATGTCGATGTGAATGTCAATGTGAATGTCGATGTGAATGTCAATGTCAATGTCAATGTGAATGTCAATGTGAATGACATGTCAATGTCAGTGTCAGTGTCAGTGAAAGTGTCATTGTCATTGTCAGTGTCAGTATCAGTGAAAGTGTCATTGTCAGTGTCAGTATCAGTGAAAGTGTCATTGTCATTGTCAGTGTCAGTGTCAGTGTCAGTGTCAGTGTCAGTATCAGTGAAAGTGTCATTGTCATTGTCAGTGTCAGTGTCAGGGTCAGTGTCAGTGTCAGTGTCAGTGTCAGTGTCAGTGTCAGTGTCAGTGTCAATGTGAATGTGAATGTGAATGTGAATGTGAATGTGAATGTGAATGTGAATGTCAATGTCAATGTCAATGTGAATGTCAATGTGAATGTCAATGTGAATGTCAATGTCAATGTCAATGTCAATGTCAATGTCAATGTCAATGTCAATGTCAATGTCAATGTCAATGTCAATGTCAATGTCAATGTCAATGTCAATGCCAATGTCAATGTCAATGTCAATGTCAATGTCAATGTCAATGTCAATGTCAATGTCAATGTCAATGTCAATGTCAATGTCAATGTCAATGTCAATGTCAATGTCAATGTCAATGTCAATGTCAATGTCAATGTCAATGTCAATGTCAATGTCAATGTCAATGTCAATGTCAATGTCAATGTCAATGTCAATGTCAATGTCAATGTCAATGTCAATGTCAATGTCAATGTCAATGTCAATGTCAATGTCAATGTCAATGTCAATGTCAATGTCAATGTCAATGTCAATGTCAATGTCAATGTCAATGTCAATGTCAATGTCAATGTCAATGTCAATGTGAATGTGAATGTGAATGTGAATGTGAATGTGAATGTGAATGTGAATGTGAATGTGAATGTGAATGTGAATGTGAATGTGAATGTCGAAGTCGATGTCGATGTCGATGTCGATGTCGATGTCGATGTCGATGTCGATGTCGATGTCGATGTCGATGTCGATGTCGATGTCGATGTCGATGTCGATGTCAATGTCAATGTCAATGTGAATGTCGATGTGAATGTCAATGTCAATGTCAATGTCAATGTGAATGTCGATGTGAATGTCAATGTGAATGTCGATGTGAATGTCAATGTCAATGTCAATGTGAATGTCAATGTGAATGACATGTCAATGTCAGTGTCAGTGTCAGTGAAAGTGTCATTGTCATTGTCAGTGTCAGTGTCAGTATCAGTGAAAGTGTCATTGTGAGTGTCAGTATCAGTGAAAGTGTCATTGTCATTGTCAGTGTCAGTGTCAGTGTCAGTGTCAGTGTCAGTGTCAGTGTCAATGTGAATGTGAATGTGAATGTGAATGTGAATGTGAATGTGAATGTCAATGTCAATGTGAATGTCAATGTGAATGTCAATGTGAATGTCAATGTGAATGTCAATGTGAATGTCAATGTCAATGTCAATGTGAATGTGAATGTGAATGTGAATGTGAATGTGAATGTGAATGTGAATGTGAATGTGAATGTGGATGTCGATGTCGATGTCGATGTCGATGTCGATGTCGATGTCGATGTCGATGTCGATGTCGATGTCGATGTCAATGTCAATGTCAATGTGAATGTCGATGTGAATGTCAATGTCAATGTCAATGTCAATGTGAATGTCGATGTGAATGTCAATGTGAATGTCGATGTGAATGTCAATGTCAATGTCAATGTGAATGTCAATGTGAATGACATGTCAATGTCAGTGTCAGTGTCAGTGAAAGTGTCATTGTCATTGTCAGTGTCAGTATCAGTGAAAGTGTCATTGTCAGTGTCAGTATCAGTGAAAGTGTCATTGTCATTGTCAGTGTCAGTGTCAGTGTCAGTGTCAGTGTCAGTGTCAGTGTCAGTGTCAATGTGAATGTGAATGTGAATGTGAATGTGAATGTGAATGTCAATGTCAATGTCAATGTCAATGTGAATGTCAATGTGAATGTCAATGTGAATGTCAATGTGAATGTGAATGTGAATGTGAATGTGAATGTCAATGTCAATGTCAATGTCAATGTCAATGTGAATGTGAATGTGAATGTGAATGTGAATGTGAATGTGAATGTGAATGTGAATGTGAAGGTGAATGTGAATGTGAATGTGAATGTGAATGTGAATGTGAATGTGAATGTGAATGTGAATGTGAATGTGAATGTGAATGTGAATGTGAATGTGAATGTGAATGTGAATGTGAATGTGAATGTGAATGTCGATGTCGATGTCGATGTCGATGTCGATGTCGATGTCGATGTCGATGTCGATGTCGATGTCGATGTCGATGTCGATGTCGATGTCGATGTCGATGTCGATGTCGATGTCGATGTCGATGTCGATGTCGATGTCGATGTCGATGTCGATGTCGATGTCGATGTCGATGTCGATGTCGATGTCGATGTCGATGTCGATGTCGATGTCGATGTCGATGTCGATGTCAATGTCAATGTCAATGTCAATGTCGATGTGAATGTCAATGTCAATGTCAATGTCAATGTGAATGTCGATGTGAATGTCAATGTGAATGTCGATGTGAATGTCAATGTCAATGTCAATGTGAATGTCAATGTGAATGACATGTCAATGTCAGTGTCAGTGTCAGTGAAAGTGTCATTGTCATTGTCAGTGTCAGTATCAGTGAAAGTGTCATTGTCAGTGTCAGTATCAGTGAAAGTGTCATTGTCATTGTCAGTGTCAGTGTCAGTGTCATTGTCAGTGTCAGTATCAGTGAAAGTGTCATTGTCATTGTCAGTGTCAGTGTCAGGGTCAGTGTCAGTGTCAGTGTCAGTGTCAGTGTCAGTGTCAGTGTCAATGTGAATGTGAATGTGAATGTGAATGTGAATGTGAATGTGAATGTCGATGTCGATGTCGATGTCGATGTCGATGTCGATGTCGATGTCGATGTCGATGTCGATGTCGATGTCGATGTCGATGTCGATGTCGATGTCGATGTCGATGTCGATGTCGATGTCGATGTCGATGTCGATGTCGATGTCGATGTCGATGTCGATGTCGATGTCGATGTCGATGTCGATGTCGATGTCGATGTCGATGTCGATGTCGATGTCGATGTCGATGTCGATGTCGATGTCGATGTCGATGTCGATGTCGATGTCGATGTCGATGTCGATGTCGATGTCGATGTCGATGTCGATGTCGATGTCGATGTCGATGTCGATGTCGATGTCGATGTCGATGTCGATGTCGATGTCGATGTCGATGTCGATGTCGATGTCGATGTCGATGTCGATGTCGATGTCGATGTCGATGTCGATGTCGATGTCGATGTCGATGTCGATGTCGATGTCGATGTCGATGTCGATGTCGATGTCGATGTCGATGTCGATGTCGATGTCGATGTCGATGTCAATGTCAATGTCAATGTGAATGTCGATGTGAATGTCAATGTCAATGTCAATGTCAATGTCAATGTGAATGTCGATGTGAATGTCAATGTGAATGTCGATGTGAATGTCAATGTCAATGTCAATGTGAATGTCAATGTGAATGACATGTCAATGTCAGTGTCAGTGTCAGTGAAAGTGTCATTGTCATTGTCAGTGTCAGTATCAGTGAAAGTGTCATTGTGAGTGTCAGTATCAGTGAAAGTGTCATTGTCATTGTCAGTGTCAGTGTCAGTGTCAGTGTCAGTGTCAGTGTCAGTGTCAGTGTCAGTGTCAGTGTCAATGTGAATGTGAATGTGAATGTGAATGTCAATGTCAATGTGAATGTCAATGTGAATGTCAATGTGAATGTCAATGTGAATGTCAATGTCAATGTCAATGTGAATGTCAATGTCAATGTCAATGTCAATGTCAATGTCAATGTCAATGTCAATGTGAATGTGAATGTGAATGTGAATGTGAATGTGAATGTGAATGTGAATGTGAATGTGAATGTGAATGTGAATGTGAATGTGAATGTGAATGTGAATGTGAATGTGAATGTGAATGTGAATGTGAATGTGAATGTGAATGTGAATGTGAATGTGAATGTGAATGTGAATGTGAATGTGAATGTGAATGTGAATGTGAATGTGAATGTGAATGTGAATGTGAATGTGAATGTGAATGTGAATGTGAATGTGAATGTGAATGTGAATGTGAATGTGAATGTGAATGTGAATGTGAATGTGAATGTGAATGTGAATGTGAATGTGAATGTGAATGTGAATGTGAATGTGAATGTGAATGTGAATGTGAATGTGCATGTCGATGTCGATGTCGATGTCGATGTCGATGTCGATGTCGATGTCGATGTCGATGTCGATGTCGATGTCGATGTCGATGTCGATGTCGATGTCGATGTCGATGTCGATGTCGATGTCGATGTCGATGTCGATGTCGATGTCGATGTCGATGTCGATGTCGATGTCGATGTCGATGTCGATGTCGATGTCGATGTCGATGTCGATGTCGATGTCGATGTCGATGTCGATGTCGATGTCGATGTCGATGTCGATGTCGATGTCGATGTCGATGTCGATGTCGATGTCGATGTCGATGTCAATGTCAATGTCAATGTCAATGTGAATGTCGATGTGAATGTCAATGTCAATGTCAATGTCAATGTGAATGTCGATGTGAATGTCAATGTGAATGTCGATGTGAATGTCAATGTCAATGTCAATGTGAATGTCAATGTGAATGACATGTCAATGTCAGTGTCAGTGTCAGTGAAAGTGTCATTGTCATTGTCAGTGTCAGTATCAGTGAAAGTGTCATTGTCAGTGTCAGTATCAGTGAAAGTGTCATTGTCATTGTCAGTGTCAGTGTCAGTGTCAGTGTCAGTGTCAGTATCAGTGAAAGTGTCATTGTCATTGTCAGTGTCAGTGTCAGGGTCAGTGTCAGTGTCAGTGTCAGTGTCAGTGTCAGTGTCAGTGTCAATGTGAATGTGAATGTGAATGTGAATGTGAATGTGAATGTGAATGTGAATGTGAATGTCAATGTCAATGTCAATGTGAATGTCAATGTGAATGTCAATGTCAATGTCAATGTCAATGTCAATGTCAATGTCAATGTCAATGTCAATGTCAATGTCAATGTCAATGTCAATGTCAATGTCAATGTCAATGTCAATGCCAATGTCAATGTCAATGTCAATGTCAATGTCAATGTCAATGTCAATGTCAATGTCAATGTCAATGTCAATGTCAATGTCAATGTCAATGTCAATGTCAATGTCAATGTCAATGTCAATGTCAATGTCAATGTCAATGTCAATGTCAATGTCAATGTCAATGTCAATGTCAATGTCAATGTCAATGTCAATGTCAATGTCAATGTCAATGTCAATGTCAATGTCAATGTCAATGTCAATGTCAATGTCAATGTCAATGTCAATGTCAATGTCAATGTCAATGTCAATGTCAATGTCAATGTCAATGTCAATGTCAATGTCAATGTCAATGTCAATGTCAATGTCAATGTCAATGTCAATGTCAATGTGAATGTGAATGTGAATGTGAATGTGAATGTGAATGTGAATGTGAATGTGAATGTGAATGTGAATGTGAATGTGAATGTGAATGTGAATGTGAATGTGAATGTCGAAGTCGATGTCGATGTCGATGTCGATGTCGATGTCGATGTCGATGTCGATGTCGATGTCGATGTCGATGTCGATGTCGATGTCAATGTCAATGTCAATGTGAATGTCGATGTGAATGTCAATGTCAATGTCAATGTCAATGTGAATGTCGATGTGAATGTCAATGTGAATGTCGATGTGAATGTCAATGTCAATGTCAATGTGAATGTCAATGTGAATGACATGTCAATGTCAGTGTCAGTGTCAGTGAAAGTGTCATTGTCATTGTCAGTGTCAGTGTCAGTATCAGTGAAAGTGTCATTGTGAGTGTCAGTATCAGTGAAAGTGTCATTGTCATTGTCAGTGTCAGTGTCAGTGTCAGTGTCAGTGTCAGTGTCAGTGTCAGTGTCAGTGTCAATGTGAATGTGAATGTGAATGTGAATGTGAATGTGAATGTCAATGTCAATGTGAATGTCAATGTGAATGTCAATGTGAATGTCAATGTGAATGTCAATGTGAATGTCAATGTCAATGTCAATGTCAATGTCAATGTCAATGTCAATGTCAATGTCAATGTCAATGTGAATGTGAATGTGAATGTGAATGTGAATGTGAATGTGAATGTGAATGTGAATGTGAATGTGAATGTGAATGTGAATGTGAATGTGAATGTGAATGTGAATGTGAATGTGAATGTGAATGTGAATGTGAATGTGAATGTGAATGTGAATGTGGATGTCGATGTCGATGTCGATGTCGATGTCGATGTCGATGTCGATGTCGATGTCGATGTCGATGTCGATGTCGATGTCGATGTCGATGTCGATGTCGATGTCGATGTCAATGTCAATGTCAATGTGAATGTCGATGTGAATGTCAATGTCAATGTCAATGTCAATGTGAATGTCGATGTGAATGTCAATGTGAATGTCGATGTGAATGTCAATGTCAATGTCAATGTGAATGTCAATGTGAATGACATGTCAATGTCAGTGTCAGTGTCAGTGAAAGTGTCATTGTCATTGTCAGTGTCAGTATCAGTGAAAGTGTCATTGTCAGTGTCAGTATCAGTGAAAGTGTCATTGTCATTGTCAGTGTCAGTGTCAGTGTCAGTGTCAGTGTCAGTGTCAGTGTCAGTGTCAATGTGAATGTGAATGTGAATGTGAATGTGAATGTGAATGTGAATGTCAATGTCAATGTCAATGTCAATGTGAATGTCAATGTGAATGTCAATGTGAATGTCAATGTGAATGTGAATGTGAATGTGAATGTGAATGTCAATGTCAATGTCAATGTCAATGTCAATGTGAATGTGAATGTGAATGTGAATGTGAATGTGAATGTGAATGTGAATGTGAATGTGAATGTGAATGTGAAGGTGAATGTGAATGTGAATGTGAATGTGAATGTGAATGTGAATGTGAATGTGAATGTGAATGTGAATGTGAATGTGAATGTGAATGTGAATGTGAATGTGAATGTGAATGTGAATGTGAATGTGAATGTCGATGTCGATGTCGATGTCGATGTCGATGTCGATGTCGATGTCGATGTCGATGTCGATGTCGATGTCGATGTCGATGTCGATGTCGATGTCGATGTCGATGTCGATGTCGATGTCGATGTCGATGTCGATGTCGATGTCGATGTCGATGTCGATGTCGATGTCGATGTCGATGTCGATGTCGATGTCGATGTCGATGTCGATGTCGATGTCGATGTCGATGTCGATGTCGATGTCGATGTCGATGTCGATGTCGATGTCGATGTCGATGTCGATGTCGATGTCGATGTCGATGTCGATGTCGATGTCGATGTCGATGTCGATGTCGATGTCGATGTCGATGTCGATGTCGATGTCGATGTCGATGTCGATGTCGATGTCGATGTCGATGTCAATGTCAATGTCAATGTGAATGTCGATGTGAATGTCAATGTCAATGTCAATGTCAATGTGAATGTCGATGTGAATGTCAATGTGAATGTCGATGTGAATGTCAATGTCAATGTCAATGTGAATGTCAATGTGAATGACATGTCAATGTCAGTGTCAGTGTCAGTGAAAGTGTCATTGTCATTGTCAGTGTCAGTGTCAGTATCAGTGAAAGTGTCATTGTGAGTGTCAGTATCAGTGAAAGTGTCATTGTCATTGTCAGTGTCAGTGTCAGTGTCAGTGTCAGTGTCAGTGTCAGTGTCAATGTGAATGTGAATGTGAATGTGAATGTGAATGTGAATGTGAATGTCAATGTCAATGTGAATGTCAATGTGAATGTCAATGTGAATGTCAATGTGAATGTCAATGTCAATGTCAATGTCAATGTCAATGTGAATGTGAATGTGAATGTGAATGTGAATGTGAATGTGAATGTGAATGTGAATGTGAATGTGGATGTCGATGTCGATGTCGATGTCGATGTCGATGTCGATGTCGATGTCGATGTCGATGTCGATGTCGATGTCAATGTCAATGTCAATGTGAATGTCGATGTGAATGTCAATGTCAATGTCAATGTCAATGTGAATGTCGATGTGAATGTCAATGTGAATGTCGATGTGAATGTCAATGTCAATGTCAATGTGAATGTCAATGTGAATGACATGTCAATGTCAGTGTCAGTGTCAGTGAAAGTGTCATTGTCATTGTCAGTGTCAGTATCAGTGAAAGTGTCATTGTCAGTGTCAGTATCAGTGAAAGTGTCATTGTCATTGTCAGTGTCAGTGTCAGTGTCAGTGTCAGTGTCAGTGTCAGTGTCAGTGTCAATGTGAATGTGAATGTGAATGTGAATGTGAATGTGAATGTCAATGTCAATGTCAATGTCAATGTGAATGTCAATGTGAATGTCAATGTGAATGTCAATGTGAATGTGAATGTGAATGTGAATGTGAATGTCAATGTCAATGTCAATGTCAATGTCAATGTGAATGTGAATGTGAATGTGAATGTGAATGTGAATGTGAATGTGAATGTGAAGGTGAATGTGAATGTGAATGTGAATGTGAATGTGAATGTGAATGTGAATGTGAATGTGAATGTGAATGTGAATGTGAATGTGAATGTGAATGTGAATGTGAATGTGAATGTGAATGTGAATGTGAATGTCGATGTCGATGTCGATGTCGATGTCGATGTCGATGTCGATGTCGATGTCGATGTCGATGTCGATGTCGATGTCGATGTCGATGTCGATGTCGATGTCGATGTCGATGTCGATGTCGATGTCGATGTCGATGTCGATGTCGATGTCGATGTCGATGTCGATGTCGATGTCGATGTCGATGTCGATGTCGATGTCGATGTCGATGTCGATGTCGATGTCGATGTCGATGTCGATGTCGATGTCGATGTCGATGTCGATGTCGATGTCGATGTCGATGTCGATGTCGATGTCGATGTCGATGTCGATGTCAATGTCAATGTCAATGTCAATGTCGATGTGAATGTCAATGTCAATGTCAATGTCAATGTGAATGTCGATGTGAATGTCAATGTGAATGTCGATGTGAATGTCAATGTCAATGTCAATGTGAATGTCAATGTGAATGACATGTCAATGTCAGTGTCAGTGTCAGTGAAAGTGTCATTGTCATTGTCAGTGTCAGTATCAGTGAAAGTGTCATTGTCAGTGTCAGTATCAGTGAAAGTGTCATTGTCATTGTCAGTGTCAGTGTCAGTGTCAGTGTCAGTGTCAGTATCAGTGAAAGTGTCATTGTCATTGTCAGTGTCAGTGTCAGGGTCAGTGTCAGTGTCAGTGTCAGTGTCAGTGTCAGTGTCAGTGTCAATGTGAATGTGAATGTGAATGTGAATGTGAATGTGAATGTGAATGTCAATGTCGATGTCGATGTCGATGTCGATGTCGATGTCGATGTCGATGTCGATGTCGATGTCGATGTCGATGTCGATGTCGATGTCGATGTCGATGTCGATGTCGATGTCGATGTCGATGTCGATGTCGATGTCGATGTCGATGTCGATGTCGATGTCGATGTCGATGTCGATGTCGATGTCGATGTCGATGTCGATGTCGATGTCGATGTCGATGTCGATGTCGATGTCGATGTCGATGTCGATGTCGATGTCGATGTCGATGTCGATGTCGATGTCGATGTCGATGTCGATGTCGATGTCGATGTCGATGTCGATGTCGATGTCGATGTCGATGTCGATGTCGATGTCGATGTCGATGTCGATGTCGATGTCGATGTCGATGTCGATGTCGATGTCGATGTCGATGTCGATGTCGATGTCGATGTCGATGTCAATGTCAATGTCAATGTGAATGTCGATGTGAATGTCAATGTCAATGTCAATGTCAATGTCAATGTGAATGTCGATGTGAATGTCAATGTGAATGTCGATGTGAATGTCAATGTCAATGTCAATGTGAATGTCAATGTGAATGACATGTCAATGTCAGTGTCAGTGTCAGTGAAAGTGTCATTGTCATTGTCAGTGTCAGTATCAGTGAAAGTGTCATTGTGAGTGTCAGTATCAGTGAAAGTGTCATTGTCATTGTCAGTGTCAGTGTCAGTGTCAGTGTCAGTGTCAGTGTCAGTGTCAGTGTCAGTGTCAGTGTCAATGTGAATGTGAATGTGAATGTGAATGTCAATGTCAATGTGAATGTCAATGTGAATGTCAATGTGAATGTCAATGTGAATGTCAATGTCAATGTCAATGTGAATGTCAATGTCAATGTCAATGTCAATGTCAATGTCAATGTCAATGTCAATGTGAATGTGAATGTGAATGTGAATGTGAATGTGAATGTGAATGTGAATGTGAATGTGAATGTGAATGTGAATGTGAATGTGAATGTGAATGTGAATGTGAATGTGAATGTGAATGTGAATGTGAATGTGAATGTGAATGTGAATGTGAATGTGAATGTGAATGTGAATGTGAATGTGAATGTGAATGTGAATGTGAATGTGAATGTGAATGTGAATGTGAATGTGAATGTGAATGTGAATGTGAATGTGAATGTGAATGTGAATGTGAATGTGAATGTGAATGTGAATGTGAATGTGAATGTGAATGTGAATGTGAATGTGAATGTGAATGTGAATGTGAATGTGAATGTGAATGTGCATGTCGATGTCGATGTCGATGTCGATGTCGATGTCGATGTCGATGTCGATGTCGATGTCGATGTCGATGTCGATGTCGATGTCGATGTCGATGTCGATGTCGATGTCGATGTCGATGTCGATGTCGATGTCGATGTCGATGTCGATGTCGATGTCGATGTCGATGTCGATGTCGATGTCGATGTCGATATCGATGTCGATGTCAATGTCAATGTCAATGTCAATGTGAATGTCGATGTGAATGTCAATGTCAATGTCAATGTCAATGTGAATGTCGATGTGAATGTCAATGTGAATGTCGATGTGAATGTCAATGTCAATGTCAATGTGAATGTCAATGTGAATGACATGTCAATGTCAGTGTCAGTGTCAGTGAAAGTGTCATTGTCATTGTCAGTGTCAGTATCAGTGAAAGTGTCATTGTCAGTGTCAGTATCAGTGAAAGTGTCATTGTCATTGTCAGTGTCAGTGTCAGTGTCAGTGTCAGTGTCAGTATCAGTGAAAGTGTCATTGTCATTGTCAGTGTCAGTGTCAGGGTCAGTGTCAGTGTCAGTGTCAGTGTCAGTGTCAGTGTCAGTGTCAATGTGAATGTGAATGTGAATGTGAATGTGAATGTGAATGTGAATGTGAATGTCAATGTCAATGTCAATGTGAATGTCAATGTGAATGTCAATGTCAATGTCAATGTCAATGTCAATGTCAATGTCAATGTCAATGTCAATGTCAATGTCAATGTCAATGTCAATGTCAATGTCAATGTCAATGTCAATGCCAATGTCAATGTCAATGTCAATGTCAATGTCAATGTCAATGTCAATGTCAATGTCAATGTCAATGTCAATGTCAATGTCAATGTCAATGTCAATGTCAATGTCAATGTCAATGTCAATGTCAATGTCAATGTCAATGTCAATGTCAATGTCAATGTCAATGTCAATGTCAATGTCAATGTCAATGTCAATGTCAATGTCAATGTCAATGTCAATGTCAATGTCAATGTCAATGTCAATGTCAATGTCAATGTCAATGTCAATGTCAATGTCAATGTCAATGTCAATGTCAATGTCAATGTCAATGTCAATGTCAATGTCAATGTCAATGTCAATGTCAATGTCAATGTCAATGTCAATGTCAATGTGAATGTGAATGTGAATGTGAATGTGAATGTGAATGTGAATGTGAATGTGAATGTGAATGTGAATGTGAATGTGAATGTGAATGTGAATGTGAATGTGAATGTGAATGTCGAAGTCGATGTCGATGTCGATGTCGATGTCGATGTCGATGTCGATGTCGATGTCGATGTCGATGTCGATGTCGATGTCGATGTCGATGTCGATGTCGATGTCGATGTCGATGTCGATGTCGATGTCAATGTCAATGTCAATGTGAATGTCGATGTGAATGTCAATGTCAATGTCAATGTCAATGTGAATGTCGATGTGAATGTCAATGTGAATGTCGATGTGAATGTCAATGTCAATGTCAATGTGAATGTCAATGTGAATGACATGTCAATGTCAGTGTCAGTGTCAGTGAAAGTGTCATTGTCATTGTCAGTGTCAGTGTCAGTATCAGTGAAAGTGTCATTGTGAGTGTCAGTATCAGTGAAAGTGTCATTGTCATTGTCAGTGTCAGTGTCAGTGTCAGTGTCAGTGTCAGTGTCAGTGTCAGTGTCAGTGTCAATGTGAATGTGAATGTGAATGTGAATGTGAATGTGAATGTGAATGTCAATGTCAATGTGAATGTCAATGTGAATGTCAATGTGAATGTCAATGTGAATGTCAATGTGAATGTCAATGTCAATGTCAATGTCAATGTCAATGTCAATGTCAATGTCAATGTCAATGTCAATGTCAATGTGAATGTGAATGTGAATGTGAATGTGAATGTGAATGTGAATGTGAATGTGAATGTGAATGTGAATGTGAATGTGAATGTGAATGTGAATGTGAATGTGAATGTGAATGTGAATGTGAATGTGAATGTGAATGTGAATGTGAATGTGAATGTGAATGTGGATGTCGATGTCGATGTCGATGTCGATGTCGATGTCGATGTCGATGTCGATGTCGATGTCGATGTCGATGTCGATGTCGATGTCGATGTCAATGTCAATGTCAATGTGAATGTCGATGTGAATGTCAATGTCAATGTCAATGTCAATGTGAATGTCGATGTGAATGTCAATGTGAATGTCGATGTGAATGTCAATGTCAATGTCAATGTGAATGTCAATGTGAATGACATGTCAATGTCAGTGTCAGTGTCAGTGAAAGTGTCATTGTCATTGTCAGTGTCAGTATCAGTGAAAGTGTCATTGTCAGTGTCAGTATCAGTGAAAGTGTCATTGTCATTGTCAGTGTCAGTGTCAGTGTCAGTGTCAGTGTCAGTGTCAGTGTCAGTGTCAATGTGAATGTGAATGTGAATGTGAATGTGAATGTGAATGTCAATGTCAATGTCAATGTCAATGTGAATGTCAATGTGAATGTCAATGTGAATGTCAATGTGAATGTGAATGTGAATGTGAATGTGAATGTCAATGTCAATGTCAATGTCAATGTCAATGTGAATGTGAATGTGAATGTGAATGTGAATGTGAATGTGAATGTGAAGGTGAATGTGAATGTGAATGTGAATGTGAATGTGAATGTGAATGTGAATGTGAATGTGAATGTGAATGTGAATGTGAATGTGAATGTGAATGTGAATGTGAATGTGAATGTGAATGTGAATGTGAATGTGAATGTGAATGTGAATGTGAATGTCGATGTCGATGTCGATGTCGATGTCGATGTCGATGTCGATGTCGATGTCGATGTCGATGTCGATGTCGATGTCGATGTCGATGTCGATGTCGATGTCGATGTCGATGTCGATGTCGATGTCGATGTCGATGTCGATGTCGATGTCGATGTCGATGTCGATGTCGATGTCGATGTCGATGTCGATGTCGATGTCGATGTCGATGTCGATGTCGATGTCGATGTCGATGTCGATGTCGATGTCGATGTCGATGTCGATGTCGATGTCGATGTCAATGTCAATGTCAATGTCAATGTGAATGTCGATGTGAATGTCAATGTCAATGTCAATGTCAATGTGAATGTCGATGTGAATGTCAATGTGAATGTCGATGTGAATGTCAATGTCAATGTCAATGTGAATGTCAATGTGAATGACATGTCAATGTCAGTGTCAGTGTCAGTGAAAGTGTCATTGTCATTGTCAGTGTCAGTATCAGTGAAAGTGTCATTGTCAGTGTCAGTATCAGTGAAAGTGTCATTGTCATTGTCAGTGTCAGTGTCAGTGTCAGTGTCAGTGTCAGTATCAGTGAAAGTGTCATTGTCATTGTCAGTGTCAGTGTCAGGGTCAGTGTCAGTGTCAGTGTCAGTGTCAGTGTCAGTGTCAGTGTCAATGTGAATGTGAATGTGAATGTGAATGTGAATGTGAATGTGAATGTGAATGTGAATGTCAATGTCAATGTCAATGTGAATGTCAATGTGAATGTCAATGTGAATGTCAATGTCAATGTCAATGTCAATGTCAATGTCAATGTCAATGTCAATGTCAATGTCAATGTCAATGTCAATGTCAATGCCAATGTCAATGTCAATGTCAATGTCAATGTCAATGTCAATGTCAATGTCAATGTCAATGTCAATGTCAATGTCAATGTCAATGTCAATGTCAATGTCAATGTCAATGTCAATGTCAATGTCAATGTCAATGTCAATGTCAATGTCAATGTCAATGTCAATGTCAATGTCAATGTCAATGTCAATGTCAATGTCAATGTCAATGTCAATGTCAATGTCAATGTCAATGTCAATGTCAATGTCAATGTCAATGTCAATGTCAATGTCAATGTCAATGTCAATGTCAATGTCAATGTCAATGTCAATGTCAATGTCAATGTCAATGTCAATGTCAATGTCAATGTCAATGTCAATGTCAATGTCAATGTCAATGTCAATGTCAATGTCAATGTCAATGTCAATGTGAATGTGAATGTGAATGTGAATGTGAATGTGAATGTGAATGTGAATGTGAATGTGAATGTGAATGTGAATGTGAATGTGAATGTGAATGTGAATGTCGAAGTCGATGTCGATGTCGATGTCGATGTCGATGTCGATGTCGATGTCGATGTCGATGTCGATGTCGATGTCGATGTCGATGTCGATGTCGATGTCGATGTCAATGTCAATGTCAATGTGAATGTCGATGTGAATGTCAATGTCAATGTCAATGTCAATGTGAATGTCGATGTGAATGTCAATGTGAATGTCGATGTGAATGTCAATGTCAATGTCAATGTGAATGTCAATGTGAATGACATGTCAATGTCAGTGTCAGTGTCAGTGAAAGTGTCATTGTCATTGTCAGTGTCAGTGTCAGTATCAGTGAAAGTGTCATTGTGAGTGTCAGTATCAGTGAAAGTGTCATTGTCATTGTCAGTGTCAGTGTCAGTGTCAGTGTCAGTGTCAGTGTCAGTGTCAGTGTCAGTGTCAATGTGAATGTGAATGTGAATGTGAATGTGAATGTGAATGTGAATGTGAATGTCAATGTCAATGTGAATGTCAATGTGAATGTCAATGTGAATGTCAATGTGAATGTCAATGTCAATGTCAATGTCAATGTCAATGTCAATGTCAATGTCAATGTCAATGTCAATGTCAATGTCAATGTGAATGTGAATGTGAATGTGAATGTGAATGTGAATGTGAATGTGAATGTGAATGTGAATGTGAATGTGAATGTGAATGTGAATGTGAATGTGAATGTGAATGTGAATGTGAATGTGAATGTGAATGTGAATGTGAATGTGAATGTGAATGTGAATGTGAATGTGAATGTGAATGTGAATGTGAATGTGAATGTGAATGTGAATGTGAATGTGAATGTGGATGTCGATGTCGATGTCGATGTCGATGTCGATGTCGATGTCGATGTCGATGTCGATGTCGATGTCGATGTCGATGTCGATGTCGATGTCGATGTCGATGTCGATGTCGATGTCAATGTCAATGTCAATGTGAATGTCGATGTGAATGTCAATGTCAATGTCAATGTCAATGTGAATGTCGATGTGAATGTCAATGTGAATGTCGATGTGAATGTCAATGTCAATGTCAATGTGAATGTCAATGTGAATGACATGTCAATGTCAGTGTCAGTGTCAGTGAAAGTGTCATTGTCATTGTCAGTGTCAGTATCAGTGAAAGTGTCATTGTCAGTGTCAGTATCAGTGAAAGTGTCATTGTCATTGTCAGTGTCAGTGTCAGTGTCAGTGTCAGTGTCAGTGTCAGTGTCAGTGTCAATGTGAATGTGAATGTGAATGTGAATGTGAATGTGAATGTCAATGTCAATGTCAATGTCAATGTGAATGTCAATGTGAATGTCAATGTGAATGTCAATGTGAATGTGAATGTGAATGTCAATGTCAATGTCAATGTCAATGTCAATGTCAATGTGAATGTGAATGTGAATGTGAATGTGAATGTGAATGTGAATGTGAATGTGAATGTGAATGTGAATGTGAATGTGAATGTGAATGTGAATGTGAATGTGAATGTGAATGTGAATGTGAATGTGAATGTGAATGTGAATGTGAATGTGAATGTGAATGTGAATGTGAATGTGAATGTGAATGTGAATGTGAATGTGAATGTGAATGTGAATGTGAATGTGAATGTGAATGTGAATGTGAATGTGAATGTGAATGTGAATGTGAATGTGAATGTGAATGTGAATGTGAATGTGAATGTGAATGTGAATGTGAATGTGAATGTGAATGTGAATGTGAATGTGAATGTGAATGTGAATGTGAATGTGAATGTGAATGTGAATGTGAATGTGAATGTGAATGTGAATGTGAATGTGAATGTGAATGTGAATGTGAATGTGAATGTGAATGTGGATGTGGATGTGGATGTCGATGTCGATGTCGATGTCGATGTCGATGTCGATGTCGATGTCGATGTCGATGTCGATGTCGATGTCGATGTCGATGTCGATGTCGATGTCGATGTCGATGTCGATGTCGATGTCGATGTCGATGTCGATGTCGATGTCGATGTCGATGTCGATGTCGATGTCGATGTCGATGTCGATGTCGATGTCGATGTCGATGTCGATGTCGATGTCGATGTCAATGTCAATGTCAATGTGAATGTCGATGTGAATGTCAATGTCAATGTCAATGTCAATGTGAATGTCGATGTGAATGTCGATGTGAATGTCAATGTCAATGTCAATGTGAATGTCAATGTGAATGACATGTCAATGTCAGTGTCAGTGTCAGTGAAAGTGTCATTGTCATTGTCAGTGTCAGTATCAGTGAAAGTGTCATTGTCAGTGTCAGTATCAGTGAAAGTGTCATTGTCATTGTCAGTGTCAGTGTCAGTGTCAGTGTCAGTGTCAGTGTCAGTGTCAGTGTCAATGTGAATGTGAATGTGAATGTGAATGTGAATGTGAATGTCAATGTCAATGTCAATGTGAATGTCAATGTGAATGTCAATGTGAATGTCAATGTGAATGTGAATGTCAATGTCAATGTCAATGTCAATGTCAATGTCAATGTCAATGTCAATGTCAATTTCAATGTCAATGTCAATGTCAATGTCAATGTCAATGTCAATGTCAATGTCAATGTCAATGTCAATGTCAATGTCAATGTCAATGTCAATGTGAATGTGAATGTCAATGTGAATGTGAATGTGAATGTGAATGTGAATGTGAATGTGAATGTGAATGTGAATGTGAATGTGAATGTGAATGTGAATGTCAATGTCAATGTCAATGTCAATGTGAATGTCAATGTGAATGTCAATGTGAATGTCAATGTGAATGTCAATGTCAATGTCAATGTCAATGTCAATGTCAATGTCAATGTCAATGTCAATGTCAATGTCAATGTCAATGTCAATGTCAATGTCAATGTCAATGTCAATGTCAATGTCAATGTCAATGTCAATGTGAATGTGAATGTGAATGTGAATGTGAATGTGAATGTGAATGTGAATGTGAATGTCGATGTGAATGTCAATGTCAATGTCAATGTCAATGTGAATGTCGATGTGAATGTCAATGTGAATGTCGATGTGAATGTCAATGTCAATGTCAATGTGAATGTCAATGTGAATGACATGTCAATGTCAGTGTCAGTGTCAGTGAAAGTGTCATTGTCATTGTCAGTGTCAGTATCAGTGAAAGTGTCATTGTCAGTGTCAGTATCAGTGTCAGTATCAGTGAAAGTGTCATTGTCATTGTCAGTGTCAGTGTCAGGGTCAGTGTCAGTGTCAGTGTCAGTGTCAGTGTCAGTGTCAGTGTCAGTGTCAATGTGAATGTGAATGTCAATGTCAATGTCAATGTCAATGTCAATGTGAATGTGAATGTCAATGTCAATGTCAATGTGAATGTCAATGTGAATGTCAATGTGAATGTCAATGTGAATGTCAATGTCAATGTCAATGTCAATGTCAATGTCAATGTCAATGTCAATGTCAATGTCAATGTCAATGTCAATGTCAATGTCAATGTCAATGTCAATGTCAATGTCAATGTCAATGTCAATGTCAATGTCAATGTCAATGTCAATGTCAATGTCAATGTCAATGTCAATGTCAATGTCAATGTCAATGTCAATGTCAATGTGAATGTGAATGTGAATGTGAATGTGAATGTCGATGTGAATGTCAATGTCAATGTCAATGTCAATGTGAATGTCGATGTGAATGTCAATGTGAATGTCGATGTGAATGTCAATGTCAATGTCAATGTGAATGTCAATGTGAATGACATGTCAATGTCAGTGTCAGTGTCAGTGAAAGTGTCATTGTCATTGTCAGTGTCAGTATCAGTGAAAGTGTCATTGTCAGTGTCAGTATCAGTGTCATTGTCAGTGTCAGTATCAGTGAAAGTGTCATTGTCATTGTCAGTGTCAGTGTCAGTGTCAGTGTCAGTGTCAGTGTCAGTGTCAGTGTCAGTGTCAGTGTCAATGTGAATGTGAATGTGAATGTGAATGTGAATGTGAATGTGAATGTGAATGTGAATGTGAATGTCAATGTCAATGTCAATGTGAATGTCAATGTGAATGTCAATGTGAATGTCAATGTGAATGTCAATGTGAATGTGAATGTGAATGTCAATGTCAATGTCAATGTCAATGTCAATGTCAATGTCAATGTCAATGTCAATGTCAATGTCAATGTCAATGTCAATGTCAATGTCAATGTCAATGTCAATGTCAATGTCAATGTCAATGTCAATGTCAATGTCAATGTCAATGTGAATGTGAATGTGAATGTGAATGTGAATGTGAATGTGAATGTGAATGTGAATGTGAATGTGAATGTGAATGTGAATGTCAATGTCAATGTCAATGTGAATGTCAATGTGAATGTCAATGTGAATGTCAATGTCAATGTCAATGTCAATGTCAATGTCAATGTCAATGTCAATGTCAATGTCAATGTCAATGTCAATGTCAATGTCAATGTCAATGTCAATGTCAATGTCAATGTCAATGTCAATGTCAATGTCAATGTCAATGTCAATGTCAATGTCAATGTCAATGTCAATGTCAATGTCAATGTGAATGTGAATGTGAATGTGAATGTGAATGTGAATGTGAATGTGAATGTCGATGTGAATGTCAA
This sequence comes from Lasioglossum villosulum, assembly GCA_963971365.1. NCBI lineage: Eukaryota > Metazoa > Arthropoda > Insecta > Hymenoptera > Halictidae > Lasioglossum > Lasioglossum villosulum. The sequence goes on along the minus strand of OZ020496.1, from coordinate 22,929,172 downwards.
TGTCAATGTCAATGTGAATGTCGATGTGAATGTCAATGTGAATGTCGATGTGAATGTCAATGTCAATGTCAATGTGAATGTCAATGTGAATGACATGTCAATGTCAGTGTCAGTGTCAGTGAAAGTGTCATTGTCATTGTCAGTGTCAGTATCAGTGAAAGTGTCATTGTCAGTGTCAGTATCAGTGTCAGTATCAGTGAAAGTGTCATTGTCATTGTCAGTGTCAGTGTCAGGGTCAGTGTCAGTGTCAGTGTCAGTGTCAGTGTCAGTGTCAGTGTCAGTGTCAATGTGAATGTGAATGTGAATGTGAATGTGAATGTGAATGTGAATGTGAATGTGAATGTGAATGTGAATGTCAATGTCAATGTGAATGTCAATGTGAATGTCAATGTCAATGTCAATGTCAATGTCAATGTCAATGTCAATGTCAATGTCAATGTCAATGTCAATGTCAATGTCAATGTCAATGTCAATGTCAATGTCAATGTCAATGTCAATGTCAATGTCAATGTCAATGTCAATGTCAATGTCAATGTCAATGTCAATGTCAATGTCAATGTCAATGTCAATGTCAATGTCAATGTCAATGTCAATGTCAATGTCAATGTCAATGTCAATGTCAATGTCAATGTCAATGTCAATGTCAATGTCAATGTCAATGTCAATGTCAATGTCAATGTCAATGTCAATGTCAATGTCAATGTCAATGTCAATGTCAATGTCAATGTCAATGTCAATGTCAATGTCAATGTCAATGTCAATGTCAATGTCAATGTCAATGTCAATGTCAATGTCAATGTCAATGTCAATGTCAATGTCAATGTCAATGTCAATGTCAATGTCAATGTCAATGTCAATGTGAATGTGAATGTGAATGTGAATGTGAATGTGAATGTGAATGTGAATGTGAATGTGAATGTGAATGTGAATGTGAATGTGAATGTGAATGTGAATGTCGAAGTCGATGTCGATGTCGATGTCGATGTCGATGTCGATGTCGATGTCGATGTCGATGTCGATGTCGATGTCGATGTCGATGTCGATGTCGATGTCGATGTCAATGTCAATGTCAATGTGAATGTCGATGTGAATGTCAATGTCAATGTCAATGTCAATGTGAATGTCGATGTGAATGTCAATGTGAATGTCGATGTGAATGTCAATGTCAATGTCAATGTGAATGTCAATGTGAATGACATGTCAATGTCAGTGTCAGTGTCAGTGAAAGTGTCATTGTCATTGTCAGTGTCAGTATCAGTGAAAGTGTCATTGTGAGTGTCAGTATCAGTGAAAGTGTCATTGTCATTGTCAGTGTCAGTGTCAGTGTCAGTGTCAGTGTCAGTGTCAGTGTCAGTGTCAGTGTCAATGTGAATGTGAATGTGAATGTGAATGTGAATGTGAATGTGAATGTCAATGTCAATGTGAATGTCAATGTGAATGTCAATGTGAATGTCAATGTGAATGTCAATGTCAATGTCAATGTCAATGTCAATGTCAATGTCAATGTCAATGTCAATGTGAATGTGAATGTGAATGTGAATGTGAATGTGAATGTGAATGTGAATGTGAATGTGAATGTGAATGTGAATGTGAATGTGAATGTGAATGTGAATGTGAATGTGAATGTGAATGTGAATGTGAATGTGAATGTGAATGTGAATGTGAATGTGGATGTCGATGTCGATGTCGATGTCGATGTCGATGTCGATGTCGATGTCGATGTCGATGTCAATGTCAATGTCAATGTGAATGTCGATGTGAATGTCAATGTCAATGTCAATGTCAATGTGAATGTCGATGTGAATGTCAATGTGAATGTCGATGTGAATGTCAATGTCAATGTCAATGTGAATGTCAATGTGAATGACATGTCAATGTCAGTGTCAGTGTCAGTGAAAGTGTCATTGTCATTGTCAGTGTCAGTATCAGTGAAAGTGTCATTGTCAGTGTCAGTATCAGTGAAAGTGTCATTGTCATTGTCAGTGTCAGTGTCAGTGTCAGTGTCAGTGTCAGTGTCAGTGTCAGTGTCAATGTGAATGTGAATGTGAATGTGAATGTGAATGTGAATGTGAATGTCAATGTCAATGTCAATGTCAATGTGAATGTCAATGTGAATGTCAATGTGAATGTCAATGTGAATGTGAATGTGAATGTGAATGTCAATGTCAATGTCAATGTCAATGTCAATGTCAATGTCAATGTCAATGTCAATGTCAATGTCAATGTCAATGTCAATGTCAATGTGAATGTGAATGTGAATGTGAATGTGAATGTGAATGTGAATGTGAATGTCGATGTGAATGTCAATGTCAATGTCAATGTGAATGTCGATGTGAATGTCAATGTGAATGTCGATGTGAATGTCAATGTCAATGTCAATGTGAATGTCAATGTGAATGACATGTCAATGTCAGTGTCAGTGTCAGTGAAAGTGTCATTGTCATTGTCAGTGTCAGTATCAGTGAAAGTGTCATTGTCAGTGTCAGTATCAGTGTCAGTATCAGTGTCAGTATCAGTGAAAGTGTCATTGTCATTGTCAGTGTCAGTGTCAGGGTCAGTGTCAGTGTCAGTGTCAGTGTCAGTGTCAGTGTCAGTGTCAGTGTCAATGTGAATGTGAATGTGAATGTGAATGTGAATGTGAATGTGAATGTGAATGTGAATGTGAATGTGAATGTCAATGTCAATGTGAATGTCAATGTGAATGTCAATGTCAATGTCAATGTCAATGTCAATGTCAATGTCAATGTCAATGTCAATGTCAATGTCAATGTCAATGTCAATGTCAATGTCAATGTCAATGTCAATGTCAATGTCAATGTCAATGTCAATGTCAATGTCAATGTCAATGTCAATGTCAATGTCAATGTCAATGTCAATGTCAATGTCAATGTCAATGTCAATGTCAATGTCAATGTCAATGTCAATGTCAATGTCAATGTCAATGTCAATGTCAATGTCAATGTCAATGTCAATGTCAATGTCAATGTCAATGTCAATGTCAATGTCAATGTCAATGTCAATGTCAATGTCAATGTCAATGTCAATGTCAATGTCAATGTCAATGTCAATGTCAATGTCAATGTCAATGTCAATGTCAATGTCAATGTCAATGTCAATGTCAATGTCAATGTCAATGTCAATGTCAATGTCAATGTCAATGTCAATGTCAATGTCAATGTCAATGTGAATGTGAATGTGAATGTGAATGTGAATGTGAATGTGAATGTGAATGTGAATGTGAATGTGAATGTGAATGTGAATGTGAATGTGAATGTGAATGTCGAAGTCGATGTCGATGTCGATGTCGATGTCGATGTCGATGTCGATGTCGATGTCGATGTCGATGTCGATGTCGATGTCGATGTCGATGTCGATGTCGATGTCAATGTCAATGTCAATGTGAATGTCGATGTGAATGTCAATGTCAATGTCAATGTCAATGTGAATGTCGATGTGAATGTCAATGTGAATGTCGATGTGAATGTCAATGTCAATGTCAATGTGAATGTCAATGTGAATGACATGTCAATGTCAGTGTCAGTGTCAGTGAAAGTGTCATTGTCATTGTCAGTGTCAGTATCAGTGAAAGTGTCATTGTGAGTGTCAGTATCAGTGAAAGTGTCATTGTCATTGTCAGTGTCAGTGTCAGTGTCAGTGTCAGTGTCAGTGTCAGTGTCAGTGTCAGTGTCAATGTGAATGTGAATGTGAATGTGAATGTGAATGTGAATGTGAATGTCAATGTCAATGTGAATGTCAATGTGAATGTCAATGTGAATGTCAATGTGAATGTGAATGTCAATGTCAATGTCAATGTCAATGTCAATGTCAATGTCAATGTCAATGTGAATGTGAATGTGAATGTGAATGTGAATGTGAATGTGAATGTGAATGTGAATGTGAATGTGAATGTGAATGTGAATGTGAATGTGAATGTGAATGTGAATGTGAATGTGAATGTGAATGTGAATGTGAATGTGAATGTGAATGTGAATGTGGATGTCGATGTCGATGTCGATGTCGATGTCGATGTCGATGTCGATGTCGATGTCGATGTCAATGTCAATGTCAATGTGAATGTCGATGTGAATGTCAATGTCAATGTCAATGTCAATGTGAATGTCGATGTGAATGTCAATGTGAATGTCGATGTGAATGTCAATGTCAATGTCAATGTGAATGTCAATGTGAATGACATGTCAATGTCAGTGTCAGTGTCAGTGAAAGTGTCATTGTCATTGTCAGTGTCAGTATCAGTGAAAGTGTCATTGTCAGTGTCAGTATCAGTGAAAGTGTCATTGTCATTGTCAGTGTCAGTGTCAGTGTCAGTGTCAGTGTCAGTGTCAGTGTCAGTGTCAATGTGAATGTGAATGTGAATGTGAATGTGAATGTGAATGTGAATGTCAATGTCAATGTCAATGTCAATGTGAATGTCAATGTGAATGTCAATGTGAATGTCAATGTGAATGTGAATGTGAATGTGAATGTCAATGTCAATGTCAATGTCAATGTCAATGTCAATGTCAATGTCAATGTCAATGTCAATGTCAATGTCAATGTCAATGTCAATGTCAATGTCAATGTCAATGTCAATGTCAATGTCAATGTCAATGTGAATGTGAATGTGAATGTGAATGTGAATGTGAATGTGAATGTGAATGTGAATGTGAATGTGAATGTGAATGTGAATGTGAATGTGAATGTGAATGTGAATGTCAATGTCAATGTCAATGTCAATGTGAATGTCAATGTGAATGTCAATGTGAATGTCAATGTGAATGTGAATGTCAATGTCAATGTCAATGTCAATGTCAATGTCAATGTCAATGTCAATGTCAATGTCAATGTCAATGTCAATGTCAATGTCAATGTCAATGTCAATGTCAATGTCAATGTCAATGTCAATGTCAATGTCAATGTGAATGTGAATGTGAATGTGAATGTGAATGTGAATGTGAATGTGAATGTGAATGTGAATGTCGATGTGAATGTCAATGTCAATGTCAATGTCAATGTGAATGTCGATGTGAATGTCAATGTGAATGTCGATGTGAATGTCAATGTCAATGTCAATGTGAATGTCAATGTGAATGACATGTCAATGTCAGTGTCAGTGTCAGTGAAAGTGTCATTGTCATTGTCAGTGTCAGTATCAGTGAAAGTGTCATTGTCAGTGTCAGTATCAGTGAAAGTGTCATTGTCATTGTCAGTGTCAGTGTCATTGTCAGTGTCAGTGTCAGTGTCAGTGTCAGTGTCAGTGTCAGTGTCAGTGTCAGTGTCAGTGTCAATGTGAATGTGAATGTGAATGTGAATGTGAATGTGAATGTCAATGTCAATGTCAATGTGAATGTCAATGTCAATGTCAATGTGAATGTCAATGTGAATGTGAATGTCAATGTCAATGTCAATGTCAATGTCAATGTCAATGTCAATGTCAATGTCAATGTCAATGTCAATGTCAATGTCAATGTCAATGTCAATGTCAATGTCAATGTCAATGTCAATGTCAATGTCAATGTCAATGTCAATGTCAATGTCAATGTCAATGTCAATGTCAATGTCAATGTCAATGTCAATGTCAATGTCAATGTCAATGTCAATGTCAATGTCAATGTCAATGTCAATGTCAATGTGAATGTCAATGTCAATGTCAATGTCAATGTGAATGTCAATGTCAATGTCAATGTGAAAGTCAATATGAATGTGACTGTGAATGTGAACGTGAATGTGTATGTCAATGTCAATGTCAATGTCAATGTCAATGTCAATGTCAATGTGAATGACATGTCAATGTCAGTGTCAGTGTCAGTGAAAGTGTCATTGTCATTGTCAGTGTCAGTATCAGTGAAAGTGTCATTGTTATTGTCAGTGTCAGTGTCAGTGTCAGTGTCAGTGTCAGTGTCAATGTGAATGTGAATGTGAATGTGAATGTCAATGTCAATGTCAATGTGAATGTCAATGTCAATGTCAATGTCAATGTCAATGTCAATGTCAATGTCAATGTCAATGTCAATGTCAATGTCAATGTCAATGTCAATGTCAATGTCATTGTCAGTGTCAGTGTCAGTGTCAGTGTCAGTGTCAGTGTCAATGTGAATGTGAATGTGAATGTCAATGTCAATGTCAATGTCAATGTCAATGTCAATGTGAATGTCAATGTGAATGTCAATGTGAATGTCAATGTGAATGTCAATGTCAATGTCAATGTCAATGTCAATGTCAATGTCAATGTCAATGTCAACGTCAATGTCAACGTCAACGTCAACGTCAACGTCAACGTCAACGTCAACGTCAACGTCAACGTCAACGTCAACGTCAACGTCAACGTCAACGTCAACGTCAACGTCAACGTCAACGTCAACGTCAACGTCAACGTCAACGTCAACGTCAACGTCAACGTCAACGTCAACGTCAACGTCAACGTCAACGTCAACGTCAACGTCAACGTCAACGTCAACGTCAACGTCAACGTCAACGTCAACGTCAACGTCAACGTCAACGTCAACGTCAACGTCAACGTCAACGTCAACGTCAACGTCAACGTCAACGTCAACGTGAATGTCAATGTCAATGTCAATGTCAATGTCAATGTCAATGTCAATGTCAATGTCAATGTCAATGTCAATGTCAATGTCAATGTCAATGTCAATGTCAATGTCAATGTCAATGTCAATGTCAATGTCAATGTCAATGTCAATGTCAATGTCAATGTCAATGTCAATGTCAATGTCAATGTCAATGTCAATGTCAATGTCAATGTCAATGTCAATGTCAATGTCAATGTCAATGTCAATGTCAATGTCAATGTCAATGTCAATGTCAATGTCAATGTCAATGTCAATGTCAATGTCAATGTCAATGTCAATGTCAATGTCAATGTCAATGTCAATGTCAATGTCAATGTCAATGTCAATGTCAATGTCAATGTCAATGTCAATGTCAATGTCAATGTCAATGTCAATGTCAATGTCAATGTCAATGTCAATGTCAATGTCAATGTCAATGTCAATGTCAATGTCAATGTCAATGTCAATGTCAATGTCAATGTCAATGTCAATGTCAATGTCAATGTCAATGTCAATGTGAATGTGAATGTGAATGTGAATGTGAATGTGAATGTGAATGTGAATGTGAATGTGAATGTGAATGTGAATGTGAATGTGAATGTGAATGTGAATGTGAATGTGAATGTGAATGTGAATGTGAATGTGAATGTGAATGTGAATGTGAATGTGAATGTGAATGTCGATGTCGATGTCGATGTCGATGTCGATGTCGATGTCGATGTCGATGTCGATGTCGATGTCGATGTCGATGTCGATGTCGATGTCAATGTCAATGTCAATGTGAATGTCGATGTGAATGTCAATGTCAATGTCAATGTCAATGTGAATGTCGATGTGAATGTCAATGTGAATGTCGATGTGAATGTCAATGTCAATGTCAATGTCAATGTCAATGTCAATGTCAATGTCAATGTCAATGTCAATGTCAATGTCAATGTCAATGTCAATGTCAATGTCAATGTCAATGTCAATGTCAATGTCAATGTCAATGTCAATGTCAATGTCAATGTCAATGTCAATGTCAATGTCAATGTCAATGTCAATGTCAATGTCAATGTCAATGTCAATGTCAATGTCAATGTCAATGTCAATGTCAATGTCAATGTCAATGTCAATGTCAATGTCAATGTCAATGTCAATGTCAATGTCAATGTCAATGTCAATGTCAATGTCAATGTCAATGTCAATGTCAATGTCAATGTCAATGTCAATGTCAATGTCAATGTCAATGTCAATGTCAATGTCAATGTCAATGTCAATGTCAATGTCAATGTCAATGTCAATGTCAATGTCAATGTCAATGTCAATGTCAATGTCAATGTCAATGTCAATGTCAATGTCAATCTGAATGTCAATCTGAATGTCAATGTCAATGTCAATGTCAATGTCAATCTGAATGGCAATCTGAATGTCAATGTCAATGTCAATGTCAATGTCAATCTGAATGTCAATGTCAATGTCAATGTCAATGTCAATGTCAATGTCAATGTCAATGTCAATGTCAATGTCAATGTCAATGTCAATGTCAATGTCAATGTCAATGTCAATGTCAATGTCAATGTCAATGTCAATGTCAATGTCAATGTCAATGTCAATGTCAATGTCAATGTCAATGTCAATGTCAATGTCAATGTCAATGTCAATGTCAATGTCAATGTCAATGTCAATGTCAATGTCAATGTCAATGTCAATGTCAATGTCAATGTCAATGTCAATGTCAATGTCAATGTCAATGTCAATGTCAATGTCAATGTCAATGTCAATGTCAATGTCAATGTCAATGTCAATGTCAATGTCAATGTCAATGTCAATGTCAATGTCAATGTCAATGTCAATGTCAATGTCAATGTCAATGTCAATGTCAATGTCAATGTCAATGTCAATGTCAATGTCAATGTCAATGTCAATGTCAATGTCAATGTCAATGTCAATGTCAATGTCAATGTCAATGTCAATGTCAATGTCAATGTCAATGTCAATGTCAATGTCAATGTCAATGTCAATGTCAATGTCAATGTCAATGTCAATGTCAATGTCAATGTCAATGTCAATGTCAATGTCAATGTCAATGTCAATGTCAATGTCAATGTCAATGTCAATGTCAATGTCAATGTCAATGTCAATGTGAATGTGAATGTGAATGTGAATGTGAATGTGAATGTGAATGTGAATGTGAATGTGAATGTGAATGTGAATGTGAATGTGAATGTGAATGTGAATGTGAATGTGAATGTGAATGTGAATGTGAATGTGAATGTGAATGTCGATGTCGATGTCGATGTCGATGTCGATGTCGATGTCGATGTCGATGTCGATGTCGATGTCGATGTCGATGTCGATGTCGATGTCAATGTCAATGTCAATGTGAATGTCGATGTGAATGTCAATGTCAATGTCAATGTCAATGTGAATGTCGATGTGAATGTCAATGTGAATGTCGATGTGAATGTCAATGTCAATGTCAATGTGAATGTCAATGTGAATGACATGTCAATGTCAGTGTCAGTGTCAGTGAAAGTGTCATTGTCATTGTCAGTGTCAGTATCAGTGAAAGTGTCATTGTGAGTGTCAGTATCAGTGAAAGTGTCATTGTCATTGTCAGTGTCAGTGTCAGTGTCAGTGTCAGTGTCAGTGTCAGTGTCAGTGTCAGTGTCAATGTGAATGTGAATGTGAATGTGAATGTGAATGTCAATGTCAATGTGAATGTCAATGTGAATGTCAATGTGAATGTCAATGTGAATGTCAATGTGAATGTCAATGTCAATGTGAATGTCAATGTGAATGTCAATGTCAATGTCAATGTCAATGTCAATGTGAATGTGAATGTGAATGTGAATGTGAATGTGAATGTGAATGTGAATGTGAATGTGAATGTGAATGTGAATGTGAATGTGAATGTGAATGTGAATGTGAATGTGAATGTGAATGTGAATGTGAATGTGAATGTGAATGTGAATGTGAATGTGAATGTGAATGTGAATGTGAATGTGAATGTGAATGTGAATGTGAATGTGAATGTGAATGTGAATGTGAATGTGAATGTGAATGTGAATGTGAATGTGAATGTGAATGTGAATGTGAATGTGAATGTGAATGTGAATGTGAATGTGAATGTGAATGTGAATGTGAATGTGAATGTGAATGTGAATGTGAATGTGAATGTGAATGTGAATGTGAATGTGAATGTGAATGTGAATGTGAATGTGAATGTGAATGTGAATGTGAATGTGAATGTGAATGTGAATGTGAATGTGAATGTGAATGTGAATGTGAATGTGAATGTGAATGTGAATGTGAATGTGAATGTGAATGTGAATGTGAATGTGAATGTGAATGTGAATGTGAATGTGAATGTGAATGTGAATGTGAATGTGAATGTGAATGTGAATGTGAATGTGAATGTGAATGTGAATGTGAATGTGAATGTGAATGTGAATGTGAATGTGAATGTGAATGTGAATGTGAATGTGAATGTGAATGTGAATGTGAATGTGAATGTGAATGTGAATGTGAATGTGAATGTGAATGTGAATGTGAATGTGAATGTGAATGTGAATGTGAATGTGAATGTGAATGTGAATGTGAATGTGAATGTGAATGTGAATGTGAATGTGAATGTGAATGTGAATGTGAATGTGAATGTGAATGTGAATGTGAATGTGAATGTGAATGTGAATGTGAATGTGAATGTGAATGTGAATGTGAATGTGAATGTGAATGTGAATGTGAATGTGAATGTGGATGTCGATGTCGATGTCGATGTCGATGTCGATGTCGATGTCGATGTCGATGTCGATGTCGATGTCGATGTCGATGTCGATGTCGATGTCGATGTCGATGTCGATGTCGATGTCGATGTCGATGTCGATGTCGATGTCGATGTCGATGTCGATGTCGATGTCGATGTCGATGTCGATGTGAATGTCAATGTCAATGTCAATGTCAATGTCAATGTCAATGTCAATGTCAATGTCAATGTCAATGTCAATGTCAATGTCAATGTCAATGTCAATGTCAATGTCAATGTCAATGTCAATGTCAATGTCAATGTCAATGTCAATGTCAATGTCAATGTCAATGTCAATGTCAATGTGAATGTCAATGTCAATGTCAATGTCAACGTCAACGTCAACGTCAACGTCAATGTCAATGTCAATGTCAATGTCAACGTCAACGTCAACGTCAACGTCAACGTCAACGTCAACGTCAACGTCAACGTCAACGTCAACGTCAACGTCAACGTCAACGTCAACGTCAACGTCAACGTCAACGTCAACGTCAACGTCAACGTCAACGTCAACGTCAACGTCAACGTCAACGTCAACGTCAACGTCAACGTCAACGTCAACGTCAACGTCAACGTCAACGTCAACGTCAACGTCAACGTCAACGTCAACGTCAACGTCAACGTCAACGTCAACGTCAACGTCAACGTGAATGTCAATGTGAATGTCAATGTCAATGTCAATGTCAATGTCAATGTCAATGTCAATGTCAATGTCAATGTCAATGTCAATGTCAATGTCAATGTCAATGTCAATGTCAATGTCAATGTCAATGTCAATGTCAATGTCAATGTCAATGTCAATGTCAATGTCAATGTCAATGTCAATGTCAATGTCAATGTCAATGTCAATGTCAATGTCAATGTCAATGTCAATGTCAATGTCAATGTCAATGTCAATGTCAATGTCAATGTCAATGTCAATGTCAATGTCAATGTCAATGTCAATGTCAATGTCAATGTCAATGTCAATGTCAATGTCAATGTCAATGTCAATGTCAATGTCAATGTCAATGTCAATGTCAATGTCAATGTCAATGTCAATGTCAATGTCAATGTCAATGTCAATGTCAATGTCAATGTCAATGTCAATGTCAATGTCAATGTCAATGTCAATGTCAATGTCAATGTCAATGTCAATGTCAATGTCAATGTCAATGTCAATGTCAATGTCAATGTCAATGTCAATGTCAATGTCAATGTCAATGTCAATGTCAATGTCAATGTCAATGTCAATGTCAATGTCAATGTCAATGTCAATGTCAATGTCAATGTCAATGTCAATGTCAATGTCAATGTCAATGTCAATGTCAATGTCAATGTCAATGTCAATGTCAATGTCAATGTCAATGTCAATGTCAATGTCAATGTCAATGTCAATGTCAATGTCAATCTGAATGTCAATCTGAATGTCAATGTCAATGTCAATGTCAATGTCAATCTGAATGTCAATCTGAATGTCAATGTCAATGTCAATGTCAATGTCAATCTGAATGTCAATGTCAATGTCAATGTCAATGTCTATGTCAATCTGAATGTCAATGTCAATGTCAATGTCAATGTCTATGTCAATCTGAATGTCAATGTCAATGTCAATGTCAATGTCAATGTCAATGTCAATGTCAATGTCAATGTCAATGTCAATGTCAATGTCAATGTCAATGTCAATGTCAATGTCAATGTCAATGTCAATGTCAATGTCAATGTCAATGTCAATGTCAATGTCAATGTCAATGTCAATGTCAATGTCAATGTCAATGTCAATGTCAATGTCAATGTCAATGTCAATGTCAATGTCAATGTCAATGTCAATGTCAATGTCAATGTCAATGTCAATGTCAATGTCAATGTCAATGTCAATGTCAATGTCAATGTCAATGTCAATGTCAATGTCAATGTCAATGTCAATGTCAATGTCAATGTCAATGTCAATGTCAATGTCAATGTCAATGTCAATGTCAATGTCAATGTCAATGTCAATGTCAATGTCAATGTCAATGTCAATGTCAATGTCAATGTCAATGTCAATGTCAATGTCAATGTCAATGTCAATGTCAATGTCAATGTCAATGTCAATGTCAATGTCAATGTCAATGTCAATGTCAATGTCAATGTCAATGTCAATGTCAATGTCAATGTCAATGTCAATGTCAATGTCAATGTCAATGTCAATGTCAATGTCAATGTCAATGTCAATGTCAATGTCAATGTCAATGTCAATGTCAATGTCAATGTCAATGTCAATGTCAATGTCAATGTCAATGTGAATGTGAATGTGAATGTGAATGTGAATGTGAATGTGAATGTGAATGTGAATGTGAATGTGAATGTGAATGTGAATGTGAATGTGAATGTGAATGTGAATGTGAATGTGAATGTGAATGTGAATGTGAATGTGAATGTGAATGTGAATGTGAATGTGAATGTGAATGTGAATGTGAATGTGAATGTGAATGTGAATGTCGATGTCGATGTCGATGTCGATGTCGATGTCGATGTCGATGTCGATGTCGATGTCGATGTCGATGTCGATGTCGATGTCGATGTCGATGTCGATGTCGATGTCAATGTCAATGTCAATGTGAATGTCGATGTGAATGTCAATGTCAATGTCAATGTCAATGTGAATGTCGATGTGAATGTCAATGTGAATGTCGATGTGAATGTCAATGTCAATGTCAATGTGAATGTCAATGTGAATGACATGTCAATGTCAGTGTCAGTGTCAGTGAAAGTGTCATTGTCATTGTCAGTGTCAGTATCAGTGAAAGTGTCATTGTGAGTGTCAGTATCAGTGAAAGTGTCATTGTCATTGTCAGTGTCAGTGTCAGTGTCAGTGTCAGTGTCAGTGTCAGTGTCAATGTGAATGTGAATGTGAATGTGAATGTGAATGTGAATGTCAATGTCAATGTGAATGTCAATGTGAATGTCAATGTGAATGTCAATGTGAATGTCAATGTGAATGTCAATGTCAATGTCAATGTCAATGTCAATGTCAATGTCAATGTGAATGTGAATGTGAATGTGAATGTGAATGTGAATGTGAATGTGAATGTGAATGTGAATGTGAATGTGAATGTGAATGTGAATGTGAATGTGAATGTGAATGTGAATGTGAATGTGAATGTGAATGTGAATGTGAATGTGAATGTGAATGTGAATGTCGATGTCGATGTCGATGTCGATGTCGATGTCGATGTCGATGTCGATGTCGATGTCGATGTCGATGTCGATGTCGATGTCGATGTCGATGTCGATGTCGATGTCGATGTCGATGTCGATGTCGATGTCGATGTCGATGTCGATGTCGATGTCGATGTCGATGTCGATGTCGATGTCGATGTCGATGTCGATGTCGATGTCGATGTCGATGTCGATGTCGATGTCGATGTCGATGTCGATGTCGATGTCGATGTCGATGTCGATGTCGATGTCGATGTCGATGTCGATGTCGATGTCGATGTCGATGTCGATGTCGATGTCGATGTCGATGTCGATGTCGATGTCGATGTCGATGTCGATGTCGATGTCGATGTCGATGTCGATGTCGATGTCGATGTCGATGTCGATGTCGATGTCGATGTCGATGTCGATGTCGATGTCGATGTCGATGTCGATGTCGATGTCGATGTCGATGTCGATGTCGATGTCGATGTCGATGTCGATGTCGATGTCGATGTCGATGTCGATGTCGATGTCGATGTCGATGTCGATGTCGATGTCGATGTCGATGTCGATGTCGATGTCGATGTCGATGTCGATGTCGATGTCGATGTCGATGTCGATGTCGATGTCGATGTCGATGTCGATGTCGATGTCGATGTCGATGTCGATGTCGATGTCGATGTCGATGTCGATGTCGATGTCGATGTCGATGTCGATGTCGATGTCGATGTCGATGTCGATGTCGATGTCGATGTCGATGTCGATGTCGATGTCGATGTCGATGTCGATGTCGATGTCGATGTCGATGTCGATGTCGATGTCGATGTCGATGTCAATGTCAATGTCAATGTCAATGTCAATGTCAATGTCAATGTCAATGTCAATCTGAATGTCAATCTGAATGTCAATGTCAATGTCAATGTCAATGTCAATCTGAATGGCAATCTGAATGTCAATGTCAATGTCAATGTCAATGTCAATGTCAATGTCAATGTCAATGTCAATGTCAATGTGAATGTGAATGTGAATGTGAATGTGAATGTGAATGTGAATGTGAATGTCGATGTGAATGTCAATGTCAATGTCAATGTGAATGTCGATGTGAATGTCAATGTGAATGTCGATGTGAATGTCAATGTCAATGTCAATGTGAATGTCAATGTGAATGACATGTCAATGTCAGTGTCAGTGTCAGTGAAAGTGTCATTGTCATTGTCAGTGTCAGTATCAGTGAAAGTGTCATTGTCAGTGTCAGTATCAGTGTCAGTATCAGTGAAAGTGTCATTGTCATTGTCAGTGTCAGTGTCAGGGTCAGTGTCAGTGTCAGTGTCAGTGTCAGTGTCAGTGTCAGTGTCAGTGTCAGTGTCAGTGTCAATGTGAATGTGAATGTGAATGTGAATGTGAATGTGAATGTGAATGTGAATGTGAATGTGAATGTCAATGTCAATGTCAATGTCAATGTGAATGTCAATGTCAATGTCAATGTCAATGTCAATGTCAATGTCAATGTCAATGTCAATGTCAATGTCAATGTCAATGTCAATGTCAATGTCAATGTCAATGTCAATGTCAATGTCAATGTCAATGTCAATGTCAATGTCAATGTCAATGTCAATGTCAATGTCAATGTCAATGTCAATGTCAATGTCAATGTCAATGTCAATGTCAATGTCAATGTCAATGTCAATGTCAATGTCAATGTCAATGTCAATGTCAATGTCAATGTCAATGTCAATGTCAATGTCAATGTCAATGTCAATGTCAATGTCAATGTCAATGTCAATGTCAATGTCAATGTCAATGTCAATGTCAATGTCAATGTCAATGTCAATGTCAATGTCAATGTCAATGTCAATGTCAATGTCAATGTCAATGTCAATGTCAATGTCAATGTCAATGTCAATGTCAATGTCAATGTCAATGTCAATGTCAATGTCAATGTCAATGTCAATGTCAATGTCAATGTCAATGTCAATGTCAATGTGAATGTGAATGTGAATGTGAATGTCAATGTCAATGTCAATGTCAATGTCAATGTCAATGTCAATGTCAATGTCAATGTCAATGTCAATGTCAATGTCAATGTCAATGTCAATGTCAATGTGAATGTGAATGTGAATGTGAATGTGAATGTGAATGTGAATGTGAATGTGAATGTGAATGTGAATGTGAATGTGAATGTGAATGTCGAAGTCGATGTCGATGTCGATGTCGATGTCGATGTCGATGTCGATGTCGATGTCGATGTCGATGTCGATGTCGATGTCGATGTCGATGTCGATGTCAATGTCAATGTCAATGTGAATGTCGATGTGAATGTCAATGTCAATGTCAATGTCAATGTGAATGTCGATGTGAATGTCAATGTGAATGTCGATGTGAATGTCAATGTCAATGTCAATGTGAATGTCAATGTGAATGACATGTCAATGTCATTGTCATTGTCAGTGTCAGTGTCAGTGTCAGTGTCAGTGTCAGTGTCAGTGTCAGTGTCAGTGTCAATGTGAATGTGAATGTGAATGTGAATGTGAATGTGAATGTGAATGTCAATGTCAATGTGAATGTCAATGTGAATGTCAATGTGAATGTCAATGTGAATGTCAATGTCAATGTCAATGTCAATGTCAATGTCAATGTCAATGTCAATGTCAATGTGAATGTGAATGTGAATGTGAATGTGAATGTGAATGTGAATGTGAATGTGAATGTGAATGTGAATGTGAATGTCAATGTCAATGTGAATGTCAATCTGAATGTCAATGTCAATGTCAATGTCAATGTCAATCTGAATGGCAATCTGAATGTCAATGTCAATGTCAATGTCAATGTCAATGTCAATGTCAATGTCAATGTCAATGTCAATGTGAATGTGAATGTGAATGTGAATGTGAATGTGAATGTGAATGTGAATGTCGATGTGAATGTCAATGTCAATGTCAATGTGAATGTCGATGTGAATGTCAATGTGAATGTCGATGTGAATGTCAATGTCAATGTCAATGTGAATGTCAATGTGAATGACATGTCAATGTCAGTGTCAGTGTCAGTGAAAGTGTCATTGTCATTGTCAGTGTCAGTATCAGTGAAAGTGTCATTGTCAGTGTCAGTATCAGTGTCAGTATCAGTGAAAGTGTCATTGTCAGTGTCAGTGTCAGTGTCAGTGTCAGTGTCAGTGTCAGTGTCAGTGTCAATGTGAATGTGAATGTGAATGTGAATGTGAATGTGAATGTGAATGTGAATGTGAATGTGAATGTGAATGTCAATGTCAATGTGAATGTCAATGTGAATGTCAATGTCAATGTCAATGTCAATGTCAATGTCAATGTCAATGTCAATGTCAATGTCAATGTCAATGTCAATGTCAATGTCAATGTCAATGTCAATGTCAATGTCAATGTCAATGTCAATGTCAATGTCAATGTCAATGTCAATGTCAATGTCAATGTCAATGTCAATGTCAATGTCAATGTCAATGTCAATGTCAATGTCAATGTCAATGTCAATGTCAATGTCAATGTCAATGTCAATGTCAATGTCAATGTCAATGTCAATGTCAATGTCAATGTCAATGTCAATGTCAATGTCAATGTCAATGTCAATGTCAATGTCAATGTCAATGTCAATGTCAATGTCAATGTCAATGTCAATGTCAATGTCAATGTCAATGTCAATGTCAATGTCAATGTCAATGTCAATGTCAATGTCAATGTCAATGTCAATGTCAATGTCAATGTCAATGTCAATGTCAATGTCAATGTCAATGTCAATGTCAATGTCAATGTCAATGTCAATGTGAATGTGAATGTGAATGTGAATGTCAATGTCAATGTCAATGTCAATGTCAATGTCAATGTCAATGTCAATGTCAATGTCAATGTCAATGTCAATGTCAATGTCAATGTCAATGTCAATGTCAATGTCAATGTCAATGTGAATGTGAATGTGAATGTGAATGTGAATGTGAATGTGAATGTGAATGTGAATGTGAATGTGAATGTGAATGTGAATGTCGAAGTCGATGTCGATGTCGATGTCGATGTCGATGTCGATGTCGATGTCGATGTCGATGTCGATGTCGATGTCGATGTCGATGTCGATGTCGATGTCAATGTCAATGTCAATGTGAATGTCGATGTGAATGTCAATGTCAATGTCAATGTCAATGTGAATGTCGATGTGAATGTCAATGTGAATGTCGATGTGAATGTCAATGTCAATGTCAATGTGAATGTCAATGTGAATGACATGTCAATGTCATTGTCATTGTCAGTGTCAGTGTCAGTGTCAGTGTCAGTGTCAGTGTCAGTGTCAGTGTCAGTGTCAATGTGAATGTGAATGTGAATGTGAATGTGAATGTGAATGTGAATGTCAATGTCAATGTGAATGTCAATGTGAATGTCAATGTGAATGTCAATGTGAATGTCAATGTCAATGTCAATGTCAATGTCAATGTCAATGTCAATGTCAATGTCAATGTGAATGTGAATGTGAATGTGAATGTGAATGTGAATGTGAATGTGAATGTGAATGTGAATGTGAATGTGAATGTGAATGTGAATGTGAATGTGAATGTGAATGTGAATGTGAATGTGAATGTGAATGTGAATGTGAATGTGAATGTGAATGTGGATGTCGATGTCGATGTCGATGTCGATGTCGATGTCGATGTCGATGTCGATGTCGATGTCAATGTCAATGTCAATGTGAATGTCGATGTGAATGTCAATGTCAATGTCAATGTCAATGTGAATGTCGATGTGAATGTCAATGTGAATGTCGATGTGAATGTCAATGTCAATGTCAATGTGAATGTCAATGTGAATGACATGTCAATGTCAGTGTCAGTGTCAGTGAAAGTGTCATTGTCATTGTCAGTGTCAGTATCAGTGAAAGTGTCATTGTCAGTGTCAGTATCAGTGAAAGTGTCATTGTCATTGTCAGTGTCAGTGTCAGTGTCAGTGTCAGTGTCAGTGTCAGTGTCAGTGTCAATGTGAATGTGAATGTGAATGTGAATGTGAATGTGAATGTGAATGTCAATGTCAATGTCAATGTCAATGTGAATGTCAATGTGAATGTCAATGTGAATGTCAATGTGAATGTGAATGTGAATGTGAATGTCAATGTCAATGTCAATGTCAATGTCAATGTCAATGTCAATGTCAATGTCAATGTCAATGTCAATGTCAATGTCAATGTCAATGTCAATGTCAATGTCAATGTCAATGTCAATGTCAATGTCAATGTCAATGTGAATGTGAATGTGAATGTGAATGTGAATGTGAATGTGAATGTGAATGTGAATGTGAATGTGAATGTGAATGTGAATGTGAATGTGAATGTCAATGTCAATGTCAATGTCAATGTGAATGTCAATGTGAATGTCAATGTGAATGTCAATGTGAATGTGAATGTCAATGTCAATGTCAATGTCAATGTCAATGTCAATGTCAATGTCAATGTCAATGTCAATGTCAATGTCAATGTCAATGTCAATGTCAATGTCAATGTCAATGTCAATGTCAATGTCAATGTCAATGTCAATGTGAATGTGAATGTGAATGTGAATGTGAATGTGAATGTGAATGTGAATGTGAATGTGAATGTCGATGTGAATGTCAATGTCAATGTCAATGTCAATGTGAATGTCGATGTGAATGTCAATGTGAATGTCGATGTGAATGTCAATGTCAATGTCAATGTGAATGTCAATGTGAATGACATGTCAATGTCAGTGTCAGTGTCAGTGAAAGTGTCATTGTCATTGTCAGTGTCAGTATCAGTGAAAGTGTCATTGTCAGTGTCAGTATCAGTGAAAGTGTCATTGTCATTGTCAGTGTCAGTGTCATTGTCAGTGTCAGTGTCAGTGTCAGTGTCAGTGTCAGTGTCAGTGTCAGTGTCAGTGTCAGTGTCAATGTGAATGTGAATGTGAATGTGAATGTGAATGTGAATGTCAATGTCAATGTCAATGTGAATGTCAATGTCAATGTCAATGTGAATGTCAATGTGAATGTGAATGTGAATGTCAATGTCAATGTCAATGTCAATGTCAATGTCAATGTCAATGTCAATGTCAATGTCAATGTCAATGTCAATGTCAATGTCAATGTCAATGTCAATGTCAATGTCAATGTCAATGTCAATGTCAATGTCAATGTCAATGTCAATGTCAATGTCAATGTCAATGTCAATGTCAATGTCAATGTCAATGTCAATGTCAATGTCAATGTCAATGTCAATGTCAATGTCAATGTCAATGTCAATGTGAATGTCAATGTCAATGTCAATGTCAATGTGAATGTCAATGTCAATGTCAATGTGAAAGTCAATATGAATGTGACTGTGAATGTGAACGTGAATGTGTATGTCAATGTCAATGTCAATGTCAATGTCAATGTCAATGTCAATGTGAATGACATGTCAATGTCAGTGTCAGTGTCAGTGAAAGTGTCATTGTCATTGTCAGTGTCAGTATCAGTGAAAGTGTCATTGTTATTGTCAGTGTCAGTGTCAGTGTCAGTGTCAGTGTCAGTGTCAATGTGAATGTGAATGTGAATGTCAATGTCAATGTCAATGTGAATGTCAATGTCAATGTCAATGTCAATGTCAATGTCAATGTCAATGTCAATGTCAATGTCAATGTCAATGTCAATGTCAATGTCAATGTCAATGTCAATGTCAATGTCATTGTCAGTGTCAGTGTCAGTGTCAGTGTCAGTGTCAGTGTCAATGTGAATGTGAATGTGAATGTCAATGTCAATGTCAATGTCAATGTCAATGTGAATGTCAATGTGAATGTCAATGTGAATGTCAATGTGAATGTCAATGTCAATGTCAATGTCAATGTCAATGTCAATGTGAATGTCAATGTCAATGTCAATGTCAACGTCAACGTCAATGTCAATGTGAATGTCAATGTCAATGTCAATGTCAACGTCAACGTCAACGTCAACGTCAACGTCAACGTCAACGTCAACGTCAACGTCAACGTCAACGTCAACGTCAACGTCAACGTCAACGTCAACGTCAACGTCAACGTCAACGTCAACGTCAACGTCAACGTCAACGTCAACGTCAACGTCAACGTCAACGTCAACGTCAACGTCAACGTCAACGTCAACGTCAACGTCAACGTCAACGTCAACGTCAACGTCAACGTCAACGTCAACGTCAACGTCAACGTCAACGTCAACGTCAACGTCAACGTGAATGTCAATGTCAATGTCAATGTCAATGTCAATGTCAATGTCAATGTCAATGTCAATGTCAATGTCAATGTCAATGTCAATGTCAATGTCAATGTCAATGTCAATGTCAATGTCAATGTCAATGTCAATGTCAATGTCAATGTCAATGTCAATGTCAATGTCAATGTCAATGTCAATGTCAATGTCAATGTCAATGTCAATGTCAATGTCAATGTCAATGTCAATGTCAATGTCAATGTCAATGTCAATGTCAATGTCAATGTCAATGTCAATGTCAATGTCAATGTCAATGTCAATGTCAATGTCAATGTCAATGTCAATGTCAATGTCAATGTCAATGTCAATGTCAATGTCAATGTCAATGTCAATGTCAATGTCAATGTCAATGTCAATGTCAATGTCAATGTCAATGTCAATGTCAATGTCAATGTCAATGTCAATGTCAATGTCAATGTCAATGTCAATGTCAATGTCAATGTCAATGTCAATGTCAATGTCAATGTCAATGTCAATGTCAATGTCAATGTCAATGTCAATGTCAATGTCAATGTCAATGTCAATGTCAATGTCAATGTCAATGTCAATGTCAATGTCAATGTCAATGTCAATGTCAATGTCAATGTCAATGTCAATCTGAATGTCAATCTGAATGTCAATGTCAATGTCAATGTCAATGTCAATCTGAATGTCAATCTGAATGTCAATGTCAATGTCAATGTCAATGTCAATCTGAATGTCAATGTCAATGTCAATGTCAATGTCTATGTCAATCTGAATGTCAATGTCAATGTCAATGTCAATGTCAATGTCAATGTCAATGTCAATGTCAATGTCAATGTCAATGTCAATGTCAATGTCAATGTCAATGTCAATGTCAATGTCAATGTCAATGTCAATGTCAATGTCAATGTCAATGTCAATGTCAATGTCAATGTCAATGTCAATGTCAATGTCAATGTCAATGTCAATGTCAATGTCAATGTCAATGTCAATGTCAATGTCAATGTCAATGTCAATGTCAATGTCAATGTCAATGTCAATGTCAATGTCAATGTCAATGTCAATGTCAATGTCAATGTCAATGTCAATGTCAATGTCAATGTCAATGTCAATGTCAATGTCAATGTCAATGTCAATGTCAATGTCAATGTCAATGTCAATGTCAATGTCAATGTCAATGTCAATGTCAATGTCAATGTCAATGTCAATGTCAATGTCAATGTCAATGTCAATGTCAATGTCAATGTCAATGTCAATGTCAATGTCAATGTGAATGTGAATGTGAATGTGAATGTGAATGTGAATGTGAATGTGAATGTGAATGTGAATGTGAATGTGAATGTGAATGTGAATGTGAATGTGAATGTGAATGTCGATGTCGATGTCGATGTCGATGTCGATGTCGATGTCGATGTCGATGTCGATGTCGATGTCGATGTCGATGTCGATGTCGATGTCAATGTCAATGTCAATGTGAATGTCGATGTGAATGTCAATGTCAATGTCAATGTCAATGTGAATGTCGATGTGAATGTCAATGTGAATGTCGATGTGAATGTCAATGTCAATGTCAATGTGAATGTCAATGTGAATGACATGTCAATGTCAGTGTCAGTGTCAGTGAAAGTGTCATTGTCATTGTCAGTGTCAGTATCAGTGAAAGTGTCATTGTGAGTGTCAGTATCAGTGAAAGTGTCATTGTCATTGTCAGTGTCAGTGTCAGTGTCAGTGTCAGTGTCAGTGTCAGTGTCAGTGTCAGTGTCAATGTGAATGTGAATGTGAATGTGAATGTGAATGTCAATGTCAATGTGAATGTCAATGTGAATGTCAATGTCAATGTCAATGTCAATGTCAATGTCAATGTCAATGTCAATGTCAATGTCAATGTCAATGTCAATGTCAATGTCAATGTCAATGTCAATGTCAATGTCAATGTCAATGTCAATGTCAATGTCAATGTCAATGTCAATGTCAATGTCAATGTCAATGTCAATGTCAATGTCAATGTCAATGTCAATGTCAATGTCAATGTCAATGTCAATGTCAATGTCAATGTCAATGTCAATGTCAATGTCAATGTCAATGTCAATGTCAATGTCAATGTCAATGTCAATGTGAATGTGAATGTGAATGTCAATGTCAATGTCAATGTCAATGTCAATGTCAATGTCAATGTCAATGTCAATGTCAATGTCAATGTCAATGTCAATGTCAATGTCAATGTCAATGTCAATGTCAATGTCAATGTCAATGTGAATGTGAATGTGAATGTGAATGTGAATGTGAATGTGGATGTGGATGTGGATGTGGATGTGGATGTGGATGTGGATGTCGATGTCGATGTCGATGTCGATGTCGATGTCGATGTCGATGTCGATGTCGATGTCGATGTCGATGTCGATGTCGATGTCGATGTCGATGTCGATGTGAATGTCAATGTCAATGTCAATGTCAATGTCAATGTCAATGTCAATGTCAATGTCAATGTCAATGTCAATGTCAATGTCAATGTCAATGTCAATGTCAATGTCAATGTCAATGTCAATGTCAATGTCAATGTCAATGTCAATGTCAATGTCAATGTCAATGTGAATGTCAATGTCAATGTCAATGTCAACGTCAACGTCAACGTCAATGTGAATGTCAATGTCAATGTCAATGTCAATGTCAACGTCAACGTCAACGTCAACGTCAACGTCAACGTCAACGTCAACGTCAACGTCAACGTCAACGTCAACGTCAACGTCAACGTCAACGTCAACGTCAACGTCAACGTCAACGTCAACGTCAACGTCAACGTCAACGTCAACGTCAACGTCAACGTCAACGTCAACGTCAACGTCAACGTCAACGTCAACGTCAACGTCAACGTCAACGTCAACGTCAACGTCAACGTCAACGTCAACGTCAACGTCAACGTCAACGTCAACGTCAACGTCAACGTCAACGTCAACGTCAACGTGAATGTCAATGTCAATGTCAATGTCAATGTCAATGTCAATGTCAATGTCAATGTCAATGTCAATGTCAATGTCAATGTCAATGTCAATGTCAATGTCAATGTCAATGTCAATGTCAATGTCAATGTCAATGTCAATGTCAATGTCAATGTCAATGTCAATGTCAATGTCAATGTCAATGTCAATGTCAATGTCAATGTCAATGTCAATGTCAATGTCAATGTCAATGTCAATGTCAATGTCAATGTCAATGTCAATGTCAATGTCAATGTCAATGTCAATGTCAATGTCAATGTCAATGTCAATGTCAATGTCAATGTCAATGTCAATGTCAATGTCAATGTCAATGTCAATGTCAATGTCAATGTCAATGTCAATGTCAATGTCAATGTCAATGTCAATGTCAATGTCAATGTCAATGTCAATGTCAATGTCAATGTCAATGTCAATGTCAATGTCAATGTCAATGTCAATGTCAATGTCAATGTCAATGTCAATGTCAATGTCAATGTCAATGTCAATGTCAATGTCAATGTCAATGTCAATGTCAATGTCAATGTCAATGTCAATGTCAATGTCAATGTCAATGTCAATGTCAATGTCAATGTCAATGTCAATGTCAATGTCAATGTCAATCTGAATGTCAATCTGAATGTCAATGTCAATGTCAATGTCAATGTCAATCTGAATGTCAATCTGAATGTCAATGTCAATGTCAATGTCAATGTCAATCTGAATGTCAATGTCAATGTCAATGTCAATGTCTATGTCAATCTGAATGTCAATGTCAATGTCAATGTCAATGTCTATGTCAATCTGAATGTCAATGTCAATGTCAATGTCAATGTCAATGTCAATGTCAATGTCAATGTCAATGTCAATGTCAATGTCAATGTCAATGTCAATGTCAATGTCAATGTCAATGTCAATGTCAATGTCAATGTCAATGTCAATGTCAATGTCAATGTCAATGTCAATGTCAATGTCAATGTCAATGTCAATGTCAATGTCAATGTCAATGTCAATGTCAATGTCAATGTCAATGTCAATGTCAATGTCAATGTCAATGTCAATGTCAATGTCAATGTCAATGTCAATGTCAATGTCAATGTCAATGTCAATGTCAATGTCAATGTCAATGTCAATGTCAATGTCAATGTCAATGTCAATGTCAATGTCAATGTCAATGTCAATGTCAATGTCAATGTCAATGTCAATGTCAATGTCAATGTCAATGTCAATGTCAATGTCAATGTCAATGTCAATGTCAATGTCAATGTCAATGTCAATGTCAATGTCAATGTCAATGTCAATGTCAATGTCAATGTCAATGTCAATGTCAATGTCAATGTCAATGTCAATGTCAATGTCAATGTCAATGTCAATGTCAATGTGAATGTGAATGTGAATGTGAATGTGAATGTGAATGTGAATGTGAATGTGAATGTGAATGTGAATGTGAATGTGAATGTGAATGTGAATGTGAATGTGAATGTGAATGTGAATGTGAATGTGAATGTGAATGTGAATGTGAATGTGAATGTGAATGTGAATGTGAATGTGAATGTCGATGTCGATGTCGATGTCGATGTCGATGTCGATGTCGATGTCGATGTCGATGTCGATGTCGATGTCGATGTCGATGTCGATGTCGATGTCGATGTCAATGTCAATGTCAATGTGAATGTCGATGTGAATGTCAATGTCAATGTCAATGTCAATGTGAATGTCGATGTGAATGTCAATGTGAATGTCGATGTGAATGTCAATGTCAATGTCAATGTGAATGTCAATGTGAATGACATGTCAATGTCAGTGTCAGTGTCAGTGAAAGTGTCATTGTCATTGTCAGTGTCAGTATCAGTGAAAGTGTCATTGTGAGTGTCAGTATCAGTGAAAGTGTCATTGTCATTGTCAGTGTCAGTGTCAGTGTCAGTGTCAGTGTCAGTGTCAGTGTCAGTGTCAATGTGAATGTGAATGTGAATGTGAATGTGAATGTCAATGTCAATGTGAATGTCAATGTGAATGTCAATGTGAATGTCAATGTGAATGTCAATGTGAATGTCAATGTCAATGTCAATGTCAATGTCAATGTCAATGTGAATGTGAATGTGAATGTGAATGTGAATGTGAATGTGAATGTGAATGTGAATGTGAATGTGAATGTGAATGTGAATGTGAATGTGAATGTGAATGTGAATGTGAATGTCGATGTCGATGTCGATGTCGATGTCGATGTCGATGTCGATGTCGATGTCGATGTCGATGTCGATGTCGATGTCGATGTCGATGTCGATGTCGATGTCGATGTCGATGTCGATGTCGATGTCGATGTCGATGTCGATGTCGATGTCGATGTCGATGTCGATGTCGATGTCGATGTCGATGTCGATGTCGATGTCGATGTCGATGTCGATGTCGATGTCGATGTCGATGTCGATGTCGATGTCGATGTCGATGTCGATGTCGATGTCGATGTCGATGTCGATGTCGATGTCGATGTCGATGTCGATGTCGATGTCGATGTCGATGTCGATGTCGATGTCGATGTGAATGTCAATGTCAATGTCAATGTCAATGTCAATGTCAATGTCAATGTCAATGTCAATGTCAATGTCAATGTCAATGTCAATGTCAATGTCAATGTCAATGTCAATGTCAATGTCAATGTCAATGTCAATGTCAATGTCAATGTCAATGTCAATGTCAATGTCAATGTCAATGTCAATGTCAATGTCAATGTCAATGTCAATGTCAATGTCAATGTCAATGTCAATGTCAATGTCAATGTCAATGTCAATGTCAATGTCAATGTGAATGTCAATGTCAATGTCAATGTCAATGTGAATGTCAATGTCAATGTCAATGTGAAAGTCAATATGAATGTGACTGTGAATGTGAACGTGAATGTGTATGTCAATGTCAATGTCAATGTCAATGTCAATGTCAATGTCAATGTGAATGACATGTCAATGTCAGTGTCAGTGTCAGTGTCAGTGAAAGTGTCATTGTCATTGTCAGTGTCAGTATCAGTGAAAGTGTCATTGTTATTGTCAGTGTCAGTGTCAGTGTCAGTGTCAGTGTCAGTGTCAATGTGAATGTGAATGTGAATGTCAATGTCAATGTCAATGTGAATGTCAATGTCAATGTCAATGTCAATGTCAATGTCAATGTCAATGTCAATGTCAATGTCAATGTCAATGTCAATGTCAATGTCAATGTCAATGTCATTGTCAGTGTCAGTGTCAGTGTCAGTGTCAGTGTCAGTGTCAATGTGAATGTGAATGTGAATGTGAATGTCAATGTCAATGTCAATGTCAATGTCAATGTGAATGTGAATGTCAATGTGAATGTCAATGTGAATGTCAATGTGAATGTCAATGTCAATGTCAATGTCAATGTCAATGTCAATGTCAATGTCAATGTCAACGTCAATGTCAACGTCAACGTCAACGTCAACGTCAACGTCAACGTCAACGTCAACGTCAACGTCAACGTCAACGTCAACGTCAACGTCAACGTCAACGTCAACGTCAACGTCAACGTCAACGTCAACGTCAACGTCAACGTCAACGTCAACGTCAACGTCAACGTCAACGTCAACGTCAACGTCAACGTCAACGTCAACGTCAACGTCAACGTCAACGTCAACGTCAACGTCAACGTCAACGTCAACGTCAACGTGAATGTCAATGTGAATGTCAATGTCAATGTGAAAGTCAATATGAATGTGACTGTGAATGTGAACGTGAATGTGTATGTAAATGTCAATGTCAATGTCAATGTCAATGTCAATGTCAATGTGAATGACATGTCAATGTCAGTGTCAGTGTCAGTGAAAGTGTCATTGTCATTGTCAGTGTCAGTATCAGTGAAAGTGTCATTGTTATTGTCAGTGTCAGTGTCAGTGTCAGTGTCAGTGTCAGTGTCAATGTGAATGTGAATGTGAATGTCAATGTCAATGTCAATGTGAATGTCAATGTCAATGTCAATGTCAATGTCAATGTCAATGTCAATGTCAATGTCAATGTCAATCTGAATGTCAATCTGAATGTCAATGTCAATGTCAATGTCAATGTCAATCTGAATGTCAATGTCAATGTCAATGTCAATGTCTATGTCAATCTGAATGTCAATGTCAATGTCAATGTCAATGTCTATGTCAATCTGAATGTCAATGTCAATGTCAATGTCAATGTCAATGTCAATGTCAATGTCAATGTCAATGTCAATGTCAATGTCAATGTCAATGTCAATGTCAATGTCAATGTCAATGTCAATGTCAATGTCAATGTCAATGTCAATGTCAATGTCAATGTCAATGTCAATGTCAATGTCAATGTCAATGTCAATGTCAATGTCAATGTCAATGTCAATGTCAATGTCAATGTCAATGTCAATGTCAATGTCAATGTCAATGTCAATGTCAATGTCAATGTCAATGTCAATGTCAATGTCAATGTCAATGTCAATGTCAATGTCAATGTCAATGTCAATGTCAATGTCAATGTCAATGTCAATGTCAATGTCAATGTCAATGTCAATGTCAATGTCAATGTCAATGTCAATGTCAATGTCAATGTCAATGTCAATGTCAATGTCAATGTCAATGTCAATGTCAATGTCAATGTGAATGTGAATGTGAATGTGAATGTGAATGTGAATGTGAATGTGAATGTGAATGTGAATGTGAATGTGAATGTGAATGTGAATGTGAATGTGAATGTGAATGTGAATGTGAATGTGAATGTGAATGTGAATGTGAATGTGAATGTGAATGTGAATGTGAATGTGAATGTGAATGTGAATGTCGATGTCGATGTCGATGTCGATGTCGATGTCGATGTCGATGTCGATGTCGATGTCGATGTCGATGTCGATGTCGATGTCGATGTCGATGTCGATGTCGATGTCAATGTCAATGTCAATGTGAATGTCGATGTGAATGTCAATGTCAATGTCAATGTCAATGTGAATGTCGATGTGAATGTCAATGTGAATGTCGATGTGAATGTCAATGTCAATGTCAATGTGAATGTCAATGTGAATGACATGTCAATGTCAGTGTCAGTGTCAGTGAAAGTGTCATTGTCATTGTCAGTGTCAGTATCAGTGAAAGTGTCATTGTGAGTGTCAGTATCAGTGAAAGTGTCATTGTCATTGTCAGTGTCAGTGTCAGTGTCAGTGTCAGTGTCAGTGTCAGTGTCAGTGTCAATGTGAATGTGAATGTGAATGTCAATGTCAATGTGAATGTCAATGTGAATGTCAATGTGAATGTCAATGTGAATGTCAATGTGAATGTCAATGTGAATGTCAATGTGAATGTCAATGTCAATGTCAATGTCAATGTCAATGTGAATGTGAATGTGAATGTGAATGTGAATGTGAATGTGAATGTGAATGTGAATGTGAATGTGAATGTCGATGTCGATGTCGATGTCGATGTCGATGTCGATGTCGATGTCGATGTCGATGTCGATGTCGATGTCGATGTCGATGTCGATGTCGATGTCGATGTCGATGTCGATGTCGATGTCGATGTCGATGTCGATGTCGATGTCGATGTCGATGTCGATGTCGATGTCGATGTCGATGTCGATGTCGATGTCGATGTCGATGTCGATGTCGATGTCGATGTCGATGTCGATGTCGATGTCGATGTCGATGTCGATGTCGATGTCGATGTCGATGTCGATGTCGATGTCGATGTCGATGTCGATGTCGATGTCGATGTCGATGTCGATGTCGATGTCGATGTCGATGTCGATGTCGATGTCGATGTCGATGTCGATGTCGATGTCGATGTCGATGTCGATGTCGATGTCGATGTCGATGTCGATGTCGATGTCGATGTCGATGTCGATGTCGATGTCGATGTCGATGTCGATGTCGATGTCGATGTCGATGTCGATGTCGATGTCGATGTCGATGTCGATGTCGATGTCGATGTCGATGTCGATGTCGATGTCGATGTCGATGTCGATGTCGATGTCGATGTCGATGTCGATGTCGATGTCGATGTCGATGTCGATGTCGATGTCGATGTCGATGTCGATGTCGATGTCGATGTCGATGTCGATGTCGATGTCGATGTCGATGTCGATGTCGATGTCGATGTCGATGTCGATGTCGATGTCGATGTCGATGTCGATGTCGATGTCGATGTCGATGTCGATGTCGATGTCGATGTCGATGTCGATGTCGATGTCGATGTCGATGTCGATGTCGATGTCGATGTCGATGTCGATGTCGATGTCGATGTCGATGTCGATGTCGATGTCGATGTCGATGTCGATGTCGATGTCGATGTCGATGTCGATGTCGATGTCGATGTCGATGTCGATGTCGATGTCGATGTCGATGTCGATGTCGATGTCGATGTCGATGTCGATGTGAATGTCAATGTCAATGTCAATGTCAATGTCAATGTCAATGTCAATGTCAATGTCAATGTCAATGTCAATGTCAATGTCAATGTCAATGTCAATGTCAATGTCAATGTCAATGTCAATGTCAATGTCAATGTCAATGTCAATGTCAATGTCAATGTCAATGTCAATGTCAATGTCAATGTCAATGTGAATGTCAATGTCAATGTCAATGTCAATGTGAATGTCAATGTCAATGTCAATGTGAAAGTCAATATGAATGTGACTGTGAATGTGAACGTGAATGTGTATGTCAATGTCAATGTCAATGTCAATGTCAATGTCAATGTCAATGTGAATGACATGTCAATGTCAGTGTCAGTGTCAGTGTCAGTGAAAGTGTCATTGTCATTGTCAGTGTCAGTATCAGTGAAAGTGTCATTGTTATTGTCAGTGTCAGTGTCAGTGTCAGTGTCAGTGTCAGTGTCAATGTGAATGTGAATGTGAATGTCAATGTCAATGTCAATGTGAATGTCAATGTCAATGTCAATGTCAATGTCAATGTCAATGTCAATGTCAATGTCAATGTCAATGTCAATGTCAATGTCAATGTCAATGTCAATGTCAATGTCATTGTCAGTGTCAGTGTCAGTGTCAGTGTCAGTGTCAGTGTCAATGTGAATGTGAATGTGAATGTGAATGTCAATGTCAATGTCAATGTCAATGTCAATGTGAATGTGAATGTCAATGTGAATGTCAATGTGAATGTCAATGTGAATGTCAATGTCAATGTCAATGTCAATGTCAATGTCAATGTCAATGTCAATGTCAACGTCAATGTCAACGTCAACGTCAACGTCAACGTCAACGTCAACGTCAACGTCAACGTCAACGTCAACGTCAACGTCAACGTCAACGTCAACGTCAACGTCAACGTCAACGTCAACGTCAACGTCAACGTCAACGTCAACGTCAACGTCAACGTCAACGTCAACGTCAACGTCAACGTCAACGTCAACGTCAACGTCAACGTCAACGTCAACGTCAACGTCAACGTCAACGTCAACGTCAACGTCAACGTCAACGTCAACGTCAACGTGAATGTCAATGTGAATGTCAATGTCAATGTCAATGTGAAAGTCAATATGAATGTGACTGTGAATGTGAACGTGAATGTGTATGTCAATGTCAATGTCAATGTCAATGTCAATGTCAATGTCAATGTGAATGACATGTCAATGTCAGTGTCAGTGTCAGTGAAAGTGTCATTGTCATTGTCAGTGTCAGTATCAGTGAAAGTGTCATTGTTATTGTCAGTGTCAGTGTCAGTGTCAGTGTCAGTGTCAGTGTCAATGTGAATGTGAATGTGAATGTCAATGTCAATGTCAATGTGAATGTCAATGTCAATGTCAATGTCAATGTCAATGTCAATGTCAATGTCAATGTCAATGTCAATGTCAATGTCAATGTCAATGTCAATGTCAATGTCAATGTCAATGTCATTGTCAGTGTCAGTGTCAGTGTCAGTGTCAGTGTCAGTGTCAATGTGAATGTGAATGTGAATGTCAATGTCAATGTCAATGTCAATGTCAATGTGAATGTCAATGTGAATGTCAATGTGAATGTCAATGTGAATGTCAATGTCAATGTCAATGTCAATGTCAATGTCAATGTGAATGTCAATGTCAATGTCAATGTCAACGTCAACGTCAATGTCAATGTGAATGTCAATGTCAATGTCAATGTCAACGTCAACGTCAACGTCAACGTCAACGTCAACGTCAACGTCAACGTCAACGTCAACGTCAACGTCAACGTCAACGTCAACGTCAACGTCAACGTCAACGTCAACGTCAACGTCAACGTCAACGTCAACGTCAACGTCAACGTCAACGTCAACGTCAACGTCAACGTCAACGTCAACGTCAACGTCAACGTCAACGTCAACGTCAACGTCAACGTCAACGTCAACGTCAACGTCAACGTCAACGTCAACGTCAACGTCAACGTCAACGTCAACGTCAACGTCAACGTCAACGTCAACGTCAACGTCAACGTCAACGTCAACGTCAACGTCAACGTCAACGTCAACGTCAACGTCAACGTCAACGTCAACGTCAACGTCAACGTCAACGTCAACGTCAACGTCAACGTCAACGTCAACGTCAACGTCAACGTCAACGTCAACGTCAACGTCAACGTCAACGTCAACGTCAACGTCAACGTCAACGTCAACGTCAACGTCAACGTCAACGTCAACGTCAACGTCAACGTCAACGTCAACGTCAACGTCAACGTCAACGTCAACGTCAACGTCAACGTCAACGTCAACGTCAACGTCAACGTCAACGTCAACGTCAACGTCAACGTCAACGTCAACGTCAACGTCAACGTCAACGTCAACGTCAACGTCAACGTCAACGTCAACGTCAACGTCAACGTCAATGTCAATGTCAATGTCAATGTCAATGTCAATGTCAATGTCAATGTCAATGTCAATGTCAATGTCAATGTCAATGTCAATGTCAATGTCAATGTCAATGTCAATGTCAATGTCAATGTCAATGTCAATGTCAATGTCAATGTCAATGTCAATGTCAATGTCAATGTCAATGTCAATCTGAATGTCAATCTGAATGTCAATGTCAATGTCAATGTCAATGTCAATCTGAATGTCAATCTGAATGTCAATGTCAATGTCAATGTCAATGTCAATCTGAATGTCAATGTCAATGTCAATGTCAATGTCTATGTCAATCTGAATGTCAATGTCAATGTCAATGTCAATGTCAATGTCAATGTCAATGTCAATGTCAATGTCAATGTCAATGTCAATGTCAATGTCAATGTCAATGTCAATGTCAATGTCAATGTCAATGTCAATGTCAATGTCAATGTCAATGTCAATGTCAATGTCAATGTCAATGTCAATGTCAATGTCAATGTCAATGTCAATGTCAATGTCAATGTCAATGTCAATGTCAATGTCAATGTCAATGTCAATGTCAATGTCAATGTCAATGTCAATGTCAATGTCAATGTCAATGTCAATGTCAATGTCAATGTCAATGTCAATGTCAATGTCAATGTCAATGTCAATGTCAATGTCAATGTCAATGTCAATGTCAATGTCAATGTCAATGTCAATGTCAATGTCAATGTCAATGTCAATGTCAATGTCAATGTCAATGTCAATGTCAATGTCAATGTCAATGTCAATGTCAATGTCAATGTCAATGTCAATGTCAATGTCAATGTCAATGTGAATGTGAATGTGAATGTGAATGTGAATGTGAATGTGAATGTGAATGTGAATGTGAATGTGAATGTGAATGTGAATGTGAATGTGAATGTGAATGTGAATGTGAATGTCGATGTCGATGTCGATGTCGATGTCGATGTCGATGTCGATGTCGATGTCGATGTCGATGTCGATGTCGATGTCGATGTCGATGTCGATGTCGATGTCGATGTCGATGTCAATGTCAATGTCAATGTGAATGTCGATGTGAATGTCAATGTCAATGTCAATGTCAATGTGAATGTCGATGTGAATGTCAATGTGAATGTCGATGTGAATGTCAATGTCAATGTCAATGTGAATGTCAATGTGAATGACATGTCAATGTCAGTGTCAGTGTCAGTGAAAGTGTCATTGTCATTGTCAGTGTCAGTATCAGTGAAAGTGTCATTGTGAGTGTCAGTATCAGTGAAAGTGTCATTGTCATTGTCAGTGTCAGTGTCAGTGTCAGTGTCAGTGTCAGTGTCAGTGTCAGTGTCAGTGTCAATGTGAATGTGAATGTGAATGTGAATGTGAATGTCAATGTCAATGTGAATGTCAATGTGAATGTCAATGTGAATGTCAATGTGAATGTCAATGTGAATGTCAATGTGAATGTCAATGTGAATGTCAATGTCAATGTCAATGTCAATGTGAATGTGAATGTGAATGTGAATGTGAATGTGAATGTGAATGTGAATGTGAATGTGAATGTGAATGTGAATGTGAATGTGAATGTGAATGTGAATGTGAATGTGAATGTGAATGTGAATGTGAATGTGAATGTGAATGTGAATGTGAATGTGAATGTGAATGTGAATGTGAATGTGAATGTGAATGTGAATGTGAATGTGAATGTGAATGTGAATGTGAATGTGAATGTGAATGTGAATGTGAATGTGAATGTGAATGTGAATGTGAATGTGAATGTGAATGTGAATGTGAATGTGAATGTGAATGTGAATGTGAATGTGAATGTGAATGTGAATGTGAATGTGAATGTGAATGTGAATGTGAATGTGAATGTGAATGTGAATGTGAATGTGAATGTGAATGTGAATGTGAATGTGAATGTGAATGTGAATGTGAATGTGAATGTGAATGTGAATGTGAATGTGAATGTGAATGTGAATGTGAATGTGAATGTGAATGTGAATGTGAATGTGAATGTGAATGTGAATGTGAATGTGAATGTGAATGTGAATGTGAATGTGAATGTGAATGTGAATGTGAATGTGAATGTGAATGTGAATGTGAATGTGAATGTGAATGTGAATGTGAATGTGAATGTGAATGTGAATGTGAATGTGAATGTGAATGTGAATGTGAATGTGAATGTGAATGTGAATGTGAATGTGAATGTGAATGTGAATGTGAATGTGAATGTGAATGTGAATGTGAATGTGAATGTGAATGTGAATGTGAATGTGAATGTGAATGTGAATGTGAATGTGAATGTGAATGTGAATGTGAATGTGAATGTGAATGTGAATGTGAATGTGAATGTGAATGTGAATGTGAATGTGAATGTGAATGTGAATGTGAATGTGGATGTGGATGTGGATGTGGATGTGGATGTCGATGTCGATGTCGATGTCGATGTCGATGTCGATGTCGATGTCGATGTCGATGTCGATGTCGATGTCGATGTCGATGTCGATGTCGATGTCGATGTCGATGTCGATGTCGATGTCGATGTCGATGTCGATGTCGATGTCGATGTCGATGTCGATGTGAATGTGAATGTCAATGTCAATGTCAATGTCAATGTCAATGTCAATGTCAATGTCAATGTCAATGTCAATGTCAATGTCAATGTCAATGTCAATGTCAATGTCAATGTCAATGTCAATGTCAATGTCAATGTCAATGTCAATGTCAATGTCAATGTCAATGTCAATGTCAATGTCAATGTCAATGTCAATGTCAATGTCAATGTCAATGTCAATGTCAATGTCAATGTCAACGTCAACGTCAACGTCAATGTGAATGTCAATGTCAATGTCAATGTCAACGTCAACGTCAACGTCAACGTCAACGTCAACGTCAACGTCAACGTCAACGTCAACGTCAACGTCAACGTCAACGTCAACGTCAACGTCAACGTCAACGTCAACGTCAACGTCAACGTCAACGTCAACGTCAACGTCAACGTCAACGTCAACGTCAACGTCAACGTCAACGTCAACGTCAACGTCAACGTCAACGTCAACGTCAACGTCAACGTCAACGTCAACGTCAACGTCAACGTCAACGTCAACGTCAACGTCAACGTCAACGTCAACGTCAACGTCAACGTGAATGTCAATGTCAATGTCAATGTCAATGTCAATGTCAATGTCAATGTCAATGTCAATGTCAATGTCAATGTCAATGTCAATGTCAATGTCAATGTCAATGTCAATGTCAATGTCAATGTCAATGTCAATGTCAATGTCAATGTCAATGTCAATGTCAATGTCAATGTCAATGTCAATGTCAATGTCAATGTCAATGTCAATGTCAATGTCAATGTCAATGTCAATGTCAATGTCAATGTCAATGTCAATGTCAATGTCAATGTCAATGTCAATGTCAATGTCAATGTCAATGTCAATGTCAATGTCAATGTCAATGTCAATGTCAATGTCAATGTCAATGTCAATGTCAATGTCAATGTCAATGTCAATGTCAATGTCAATGTCAATGTCAATGTCAATGTCAATGTCAATGTCAATGTCAATGTCAATGTCAATGTCAATGTCAATGTCAATGTCAATGTCAATGTCAATGTCAATGTCAATGTCAATGTCAATGTCAATGTCAATGTCAATGTCAATGTCAATGTCAATGTCAATGTCAATGTCAATGTCAATGTCAATGTCAATGTCAATGTCAATGTCAATGTCAATGTCAATGTCAATGTCAATGTCAATGTCAATGTCAATGTCAATGTCAATGTCAATGTCAATGTCAATGTCAATGTCAATGTCAATGTCAATGTCAATCTGAATGTCAATCTGAATGTCAATGTCAATGTCAATGTCAATGTCAATCTGAATGTCAATCTGAATGTCAATGTCAATGTCAATGTCAATGTCAATCTGAATGTCAATGTCAATGTCAATGTCAATGTCTATGTCAATCTGAATGTCAATGTCAATGTCAATGTCAATGTCTATGTCAATCTGAATGTCAATGTCAATGTCA
This sequence comes from Lasioglossum villosulum, assembly GCA_963971365.1. NCBI lineage: Eukaryota > Metazoa > Arthropoda > Insecta > Hymenoptera > Halictidae > Lasioglossum > Lasioglossum villosulum. The sequence goes on along the minus strand of OZ020496.1, from coordinate 22,892,658 downwards.
ATGTCAATGTCAATGTCAATGTCAATGTCAATGTCAATGTCAATGTCAATGTCAATGTCAATGTCAATGTCAATGTCAATGTCAATGTCAATGTCAATGTCAATGTCAATGTCAATGTCAATGTCAATGTCAATGTCAATGTCAATGTCAATGTCAATGTCAATGTCAATGTCAATGTCAATGTCAATGTCAATGTCAATGTCAATGTCAATGTCAATGTCAATGTCAATGTCAATGTCAATGTCAATGTCAATGTCAATGTCAATGTCAATGTCAATGTCAATGTCAATGTCAATGTCAATGTCAATGTCAATGTCAATGTCAATGTCAATGTCAATGTCAATGTCAATGTCAATGTCAATGTCAATGTCAATGTCAATGTCAATGTCAATGTCAATGTCAATGTCAATGTCAATGTCAATGTCAATGTCAATGTCAATGTCAATGTCAATGTCAATGTCAATGTCAATGTCAATGTCAATGTCAATGTCAATGTGAATGTGAATGTGAATGTGAATGTGAATGTGAATGTGAATGTGAATGTGAATGTGAATGTGAATGTGAATGTGAATGTGAATGTGAATGTGAATGTGAATGTGAATGTGAATGTGAATGTGAATGTGAATGTGAATGTGAATGTGAATGTGAATGTGAATGTGAATGTGAATGTGAATGTGAATGTCGATGTCGATGTCGATGTCGATGTCGATGTCGATGTCGATGTCGATGTCGATGTCGATGTCGATGTCGATGTCGATGTCGATGTCGATGTCGATGTCAATGTCAATGTCAATGTGAATGTCGATGTGAATGTCAATGTCAATGTCAATGTCAATGTGAATGTCGATGTGAATGTCAATGTGAATGTCGATGTGAATGTCAATGTCAATGTCAATGTGAATGTCAATGTGAATGACATGTCAATGTCAGTGTCAGTGTCAGTGAAAGTGTCATTGTCATTGTCAGTGTCAGTATCAGTGAAAGTGTCATTGTGAGTGTCAGTATCAGTGAAAGTGTCATTGTCATTGTCAGTGTCAGTGTCAGTGTCAGTGTCAGTGTCAGTGTCAGTGTCAGTGTCAATGTGAATGTGAATGTGAATGTGAATGTGAATGTCAATGTCAATGTGAATGTCAATGTGAATGTCAATGTGAATGTCAATGTGAATGTCAATGTGAATGTCAATGTCAATGTCAATGTCAATGTCAATGTCAATGTGAATGTGAATGTGAATGTGAATGTGAATGTGAATGTGAATGTGAATGTGAATGTGAATGTGAATGTGAATGTGAATGTGAATGTGAATGTGAATGTGAATGTGAATGTGAATGTGAATGTGAATGTGAATGTGAATGTCGATGTCGATGTCGATGTCGATGTCGATGTCGATGTCGATGTCGATGTCGATGTCGATGTCGATGTCGATGTCGATGTCGATGTCGATGTCGATGTCGATGTCGATGTCGATGTCGATGTCGATGTCGATGTCGATGTCGATGTCGATGTCGATGTCGATGTCGATGTCGATGTCGATGTCGATGTCGATGTCGATGTCGATGTCGATGTCGATGTCGATGTCGATGTCGATGTCGATGTCGATGTCGATGTCGATGTCGATGTCGATGTCGATGTCGATGTCGATGTCGATGTCGATGTCGATGTCGATGTCGATGTCGATGTCGATGTCGATGTCGATGTGAATGTCAATGTCAATGTCAATGTCAATGTCAATGTCAATGTCAATGTCAATGTCAATGTCAATGTCAATGTCAATGTCAATGTCAATGTCAATGTCAATGTCAATGTCAATGTCAATGTCAATGTCAATGTCAATGTCAATGTCAATGTCAATGTCAATGTCAATGTCAATGTCAATGTCAATGTCAATGTCAATGTCAATGTCAATGTCAATGTCAATGTCAATGTCAATGTCAATGTCAATGTCAATGTCAATGTCAATGTCAATGTCAATGTCAATGTCAATGTCAATGTCAATGTCAATGTCAATGTGAATGTCAATGTCAATGTCAATGTCAATGTGAATGTCAATGTCAATGTCAATGTGAAAGTCAATATGAATGTGACTGTGAATGTGAACGTGAATGTGTATGTCAATGTCAATGTCAATGTCAATGTCAATGTCAATGTCAATGTGAATGACATGTCAATGTCAGTGTCAGTGTCAGTGTCAGTGAAAGTGTCATTGTCATTGTCAGTGTCAGTATCAGTGAAAGTGTCATTGTTATTGTCAGTGTCAGTGTCAGTGTCAGTGTCAGTGTCAGTGTCAATGTGAATGTGAATGTGAATGTCAATGTCAATGTCAATGTGAATGTCAATGTCAATGTCAATGTCAATGTCAATGTCAATGTCAATGTCAATGTCAATGTCAATGTCAATGTCAATGTCAATGTCAATGTCAATGTCATTGTCAGTGTCAGTGTCAGTGTCAGTGTCAGTGTCAGTGTCAATGTGAATGTGAATGTGAATGTGAATGTCAATGTCAATGTCAATGTCAATGTCAATGTGAATGTGAATGTCAATGTGAATGTCAATGTGAATGTCAATGTGAATGTCAATGTCAATGTCAATGTCAATGTCAATGTCAATGTCAATGTCAATGTCAACGTCAATGTCAACGTCAACGTCAACGTCAACGTCAACGTCAACGTCAACGTCAACGTCAACGTCAACGTCAACGTCAACGTCAACGTCAACGTCAACGTCAACGTCAACGTCAACGTCAACGTCAACGTCAACGTCAACGTCAACGTCAACGTCAACGTCAACGTCAACGTCAACGTCAACGTCAACGTCAACGTCAACGTCAACGTCAACGTCAACGTCAACGTCAACGTCAACGTCAACGTCAACGTGAATGTCAATGTGAATGTCAATGTCAATGTGAAAGTCAATATGAATGTGACTGTGAATGTGAACGTGAATGTGTATGTAAATGTCAATGTCAATGTCAATGTCAATGTCAATGTCAATGTGAATGACATGTCAATGTCAGTGTCAGTGTCAGTGAAAGTGTCATTGTCATTGTCAGTGTCAGTATCAGTGAAAGTGTCATTGTTATTGTCAGTGTCAGTGTCAGTGTCAGTGTCAGTGTCAGTGTCAATGTGAATGTGAATGTGAATGTCAATGTCAATGTCAATGTGAATGTCAATGTCAATGTCAATGTCAATGTCAATGTCAATGTCAATGTCAATGTCAATGTCAATCTGAATGTCAATCTGAATGTCAATGTCAATGTCAATGTCAATGTCAATCTGAATGTCAATGTCAATGTCAATGTCAATGTCTATGTCAATCTGAATGTCAATGTCAATGTCAATGTCAATGTCTATGTCAATCTGAATGTCAATGTCAATGTCAATGTCAATGTCAATGTCAATGTCAATGTCAATGTCAATGTCAATGTCAATGTCAATGTCAATGTCAATGTCAATGTCAATGTCAATGTCAATGTCAATGTCAATGTCAATGTCAATGTCAATGTCAATGTCAATGTCAATGTCAATGTCAATGTCAATGTCAATGTCAATGTCAATGTCAATGTCAATGTCAATGTCAATGTCAATGTCAATGTCAATGTCAATGTCAATGTCAATGTCAATGTCAATGTCAATGTCAATGTCAATGTCAATGTCAATGTCAATGTCAATGTCAATGTCAATGTCAATGTCAATGTCAATGTCAATGTCAATGTCAATGTCAATGTCAATGTCAATGTCAATGTCAATGTCAATGTCAATGTCAATGTCAATGTCAATGTCAATGTCAATGTCAATGTCAATGTCAATGTCAATGTGAATGTGAATGTGAATGTGAATGTGAATGTGAATGTGAATGTGAATGTGAATGTGAATGTGAATGTGAATGTGAATGTGAATGTGAATGTGAATGTGAATGTGAATGTGAATGTGAATGTGAATGTGAATGTGAATGTGAATGTGAATGTGAATGTGAATGTGAATGTGAATGTGAATGTGAATGTGAATGTCGATGTCGATGTCGATGTCGATGTCGATGTCGATGTCGATGTCGATGTCGATGTCGATGTCGATGTCGATGTCGATGTCGATGTCGATGTCGATGTCGATGTCGATGTCAATGTCAATGTCAATGTGAATGTCGATGTGAATGTCAATGTCAATGTCAATGTCAATGTGAATGTCGATGTGAATGTCAATGTGAATGTCGATGTGAATGTCAATGTCAATGTCAATGTGAATGTCAATGTGAATGACATGTCAATGTCAGTGTCAGTGTCAGTGAAAGTGTCATTGTCATTGTCAGTGTCAGTATCAGTGAAAGTGTCATTGTGAGTGTCAGTATCAGTGAAAGTGTCATTGTCATTGTCAGTGTCAGTGTCAGTGTCAGTGTCAGTGTCAGTGTCAGTGTCAGTGTCAATGTGAATGTGAATGTGAATGTCAATGTCAATGTGAATGTCAATGTGAATGTCAATGTGAATGTCAATGTGAATGTCAATGTGAATGTCAATGTGAATGTCAATGTGAATGTCAATGTCAATGTCAATGTCAATGTCAATGTGAATGTGAATGTGAATGTGAATGTGAATGTGAATGTGAATGTGAATGTGAATGTGAATGTGAATGTGAATGTGAATGTGAATGTGAATGTGAATGTGAATGTGAATGTGAATGTGAATGTGAATGTGAATGTGAATGTCGATGTCGATGTCGATGTCGATGTCGATGTCGATGTCGATGTCGATGTCGATGTCGATGTCGATGTCGATGTCGATGTCGATGTCGATGTCGATGTCGATGTCGATGTCGATGTCGATGTCGATGTCGATGTCGATGTCGATGTCGATGTCGATGTCGATGTCGATGTCGATGTCGATGTCGATGTCGATGTCGATGTCGATGTCGATGTCGATGTCGATGTCGATGTCGATGTCGATGTCGATGTCGATGTCGATGTCGATGTCGATGTCGATGTCGATGTCGATGTCGATGTCGATGTCGATGTCGATGTCGATGTCGATGTCGATGTCGATGTCGATGTCGATGTCGATGTCGATGTCGATGTCGATGTCGATGTCGATGTCGATGTCGATGTCGATGTCGATGTCGATGTCGATGTCGATGTCGATGTCGATGTCGATGTCGATGTCGATGTCGATGTCGATGTCGATGTCGATGTCGATGTCGATGTCGATGTCGATGTCGATGTCGATGTCGATGTCGATGTCGATGTCGATGTCGATGTCGATGTCGATGTCGATGTCGATGTCGATGTCGATGTCGATGTCGATGTCGATGTCGATGTCGATGTCGATGTCGATGTCGATGTCGATGTCGATGTCGATGTCGATGTCGATGTCGATGTCGATGTCGATGTCGATGTCGATGTCGATGTCGATGTCGATGTCGATGTCGATGTCGATGTCGATGTCGATGTCGATGTCGATGTGAATGTCAATGTCAATGTCAATGTCAATGTCAATGTCAATGTCAATGTCAATGTCAATGTCAATGTCAATGTCAATGTCAATGTCAATGTCAATGTCAATGTCAATGTCAATGTCAATGTCAATGTCAATGTCAATGTCAATGTCAATGTCAATGTCAATGTCAATGTCAATGTCAATGTGAATGTCAATGTCAATGTCAATGTCAATGTGAATGTCAATGTCAATGTCAATGTGAAAGTCAATATGAATGTGACTGTGAATGTGAACGTGAATGTGTATGTCAATGTCAATGTCAATGTCAATGTCAATGTCAATGTCAATGTGAATGACATGTCAATGTCAGTGTCAGTGTCAGTGTCAGTGAAAGTGTCATTGTCATTGTCAGTGTCAGTATCAGTGAAAGTGTCATTGTTATTGTCAGTGTCAGTGTCAGTGTCAGTGTCAGTGTCAGTGTCAATGTGAATGTGAATGTGAATGTCAATGTCAATGTCAATGTGAATGTCAATGTCAATGTCAATGTCAATGTCAATGTCAATGTCAATGTCAATGTCAATGTCAATGTCAATGTCAATGTCAATGTCAATGTCAATGTCAATGTCATTGTCAGTGTCAGTGTCAGTGTCAGTGTCAGTGTCAGTGTCAATGTGAATGTGAATGTGAATGTGAATGTCAATGTCAATGTCAATGTCAATGTCAATGTGAATGTGAATGTCAATGTGAATGTCAATGTGAATGTCAATGTGAATGTCAATGTCAATGTCAATGTCAATGTCAATGTCAATGTCAATGTCAATGTCAACGTCAATGTCAACGTCAACGTCAACGTCAACGTCAACGTCAACGTCAACGTCAACGTCAACGTCAACGTCAACGTCAACGTCAACGTCAACGTCAACGTCAACGTCAACGTCAACGTCAACGTCAACGTCAACGTCAACGTCAACGTCAACGTCAACGTCAACGTCAACGTCAACGTCAACGTCAACGTCAACGTCAACGTCAACGTCAACGTCAACGTCAACGTGAATGTCAATGTGAATGTCAATGTCAATGTCAATGTGAAAGTCAATATGAATGTGACTGTGAATGTGAACGTGAATGTGTATGTCAATGTCAATGTCAATGTCAATGTCAATGTCAATGTCAATGTGAATGACATGTCAATGTCAGTGTCAGTGTCAGTGAAAGTGTCATTGTCATTGTCAGTGTCAGTATCAGTGAAAGTGTCATTGTTATTGTCAGTGTCAGTGTCAGTGTCAGTGTCAGTGTCAGTGTCAATGTGAATGTGAATGTGAATGTCAATGTCAATGTCAATGTGAATGTCAATGTCAATGTCAATGTCAATGTCAATGTCAATGTCAATGTCAATGTCAATGTCAATGTCAATGTCAATGTCAATGTCAATGTCAATGTCAATGTCAATGTCATTGTCAGTGTCAGTGTCAGTGTCAGTGTCAATGTGAATGTGAATGTGAATGTCAATGTCAATGTCAATGTCAATGTGAATGTCAATGTGAATGTCAATGTGAATGTCAATGTGAATGTCAATGTCAATGTCAATGTCAATGTCAATGTCAATGTCAATGTCAATGTCAACGTCAATGTCAACGTCAACGTCAACGTCAACGTCAACGTCAACGTCAACGTCAACGTCAACGTCAACGTCAACGTCAACGTCAACGTCAACGTCAACGTCAACGTCAACGTCAACGTCAACGTCAACGTCAACGTCAACGTCAACGTCAACGTCAACGTCAACGTCAACGTCAACGTCAACGTCAACGTCAACGTCAACGTCAACGTCAACGTCAACGTCAACGTCAACGTCAACGTCAACGTCAACGTCAACGTCAACGTCAACGTCAACGTCAACGTCAACGTCAACGTCAACGTCAACGTCAACGTCAACGTCAACGTCAACGTCAACGTCAACGTCAACGTCAACGTCAACGTCAACGTCAACGTCAACGTCAACGTCAACGTCAACGTCAACGTCAACGTCAACGTCAACGTCAACGTGAATGTCAATGTCAATGTCAATGTCAATGTCAATGTCAATGTCAATGTCAATGTCAATGTCAATGTCAATGTCAATGTCAATGTCAATGTCAATGTCAATGTCAATGTCAATGTCAATGTCAATGTCAATGTCAATGTCAATGTCAATGTCAATGTCAATGTCAATGTCAATGTCAATGTCAATGTCAATGTCAATGTCAATGTCAATGTCAATGTCAATGTCAATGTCAATGTCAATGTCAATGTCAATGTCAATGTCAATGTCAATGTCAATGTCAATGTCAATGTCAATGTCAATGTCAATGTCAATGTCAATGTCAATGTCAATGTCAATGTCAATGTCAATGTCAATGTCAATGTCAATGTCAATGTCAATGTCAATGTCAATGTCAATGTCAATGTCAATGTCAATGTCAATGTCAATGTCAATGTCAATGTCAATGTCAATGTCAATGTCAATGTCAATGTCAATGTCAATGTCAATGTCAATGTCAATGTCAATGTCAATGTCAATGTCAATGTCAATGTCAATGTCAATGTCAATGTCAATGTCAATGTCAATGTCAATCTGAATGTCAATCTGAATGTCAATGTCAATGTCAATGTCAATGTCAATCTGAATGTCAATGTCAATGTCAATGTCAATGTCAATCTGAATGTCAATGTCAATGTCAATGTCAATGTCTATGTCAATCTGAATGTCAATGTCAATGTCAATGTCAATGTCTATGTCAATCTGAATGTCAATGTCAATGTCAATGTCAATGTCAATGTCAATGTCAATGTCAATGTCAATGTCAATGTCAATGTCAATGTCAATGTCAATGTCAATGTCAATGTCAATGTCAATGTCAATGTCAATGTCAATGTCAATGTCAATGTCAATGTCAATGTCAATGTCAATGTCAATGTCAATGTCAATGTCAATGTCAATGTCAATGTCAATGTCAATGTCAATGTCAATGTCAATGTCAATGTCAATGTCAATGTCAATGTCAATGTCAATGTCAATGTCAATGTCAATGTGAATGTCAATGTCAATGTCAATGTCAATGTGAATGTCAATGTCAATGTCAATGTGAAAGTCAATATGAATGTGACTGTGAATGTGAACGTGAATGTGTATGTCAATGTCAATGTCAATGTCAATGTCAATGTCAATGTCAATGTGAATGACATGTCAATGTCAGTGTCAGTGTCAGTGTCAGTGAAAGTGTCATTGTCATTGTCAGTGTCAGTATCAGTGAAAGTGTCATTGTTATTGTCAGTGTCAGTGTCAGTGTCAGTGTCAGTGTCAGTGTCAATGTGAATGTGAATGTGAATGTCAATGTCAATGTCAATGTCAATGTCAATGTCAATGTCAATGTCAATGTCAATGTCAATGTCAATGTCAATGTCAATGTCAATGTCAATGTCAATGTCAATGTCAATGTCAATGTCATTGTCAGTGTCAGTGTCAGTGTCAGTGTCAGTGTCAGTGTCAATGTGAATGTGAATGTGAATGTGAATGTCAATGTCAATGTCAATGTCAATGTCAATGTGAATGTGAATGTCAATGTGAATGTCAATGTGAATGTCAATGTGAATGTCAATGTCAATGTCAATGTCAATGTCAATGTCAATGTCAATGTCAATGTCAACGTCAATGTCAACGTCAACGTCAACGTCAACGTCAACGTCAACGTCAACGTCAACGTCAACGTCAACGTCAACGTCAACGTCAACGTCAACGTCAACGTCAACGTCAACGTCAACGTCAACGTCAACGTCAACGTCAACGTCAACGTCAACGTCAACGTCAACGTCAACGTCAACGTCAACGTCAACGTCAACGTCAACGTCAACGTCAACGTCAACGTCAACGTCAACGTCAACGTCAACGTCAACGTGAATGTCAATGTGAATGTCAATGTCAATGTGAAAGTCAATATGAATGTGACTGTGAATGTGAACGTGAATGTGTATGTAAATGTCAATGTCAATGTCAATGTCAATGTCAATGTCAATGTGAATGACATGTCAATGTCAGTGTCAGTGTCAGTGAAAGTGTCATTGTCATTGTCAGTGTCAGTATCAGTGAAAGTGTCATTGTTATTGTCAGTGTCAGTGTCAGTGTCAGTGTCAGTGTCAGTGTCAATGTGAATGTGAATGTGAATGTCAATGTCAATGTCAATGTGAATGTCAATGTCAATGTCAATGTCAATGTCAATGTCAATGTCAATGTCAATGTCAATGTCAATCTGAATGTCAATCTGAATGTCAATGTCAATGTCAATGTCAATGTCAATCTGAATGTCAATGTCAATGTCAATGTCAATGTCTATGTCAATCTGAATGTCAATGTCAATGTCAATGTCAATGTCTATGTCAATCTGAATGTCAATGTCAATGTCAATGTCAATGTCAATGTCAATGTCAATGTCAATGTCAATGTCAATGTCAATGTCAATGTCAATGTCAATGTCAATGTCAATGTCAATGTCAATGTCAATGTCAATGTCAATGTCAATGTCAATGTCAATGTCAATGTCAATGTCAATGTCAATGTCAATGTCAATGTCAATGTCAATGTCAATGTCAATGTCAATGTCAATGTCAATGTCAATGTCAATGTCAATGTCAATGTCAATGTCAATGTCAATGTCAATGTCAATGTCAATGTCAATGTCAATGTCAATGTCAATGTCAATGTCAATGTCAATGTCAATGTCAATGTCAATGTCAATGTCAATGTCAATGTCAATGTCAATGTCAATGTCAATGTCAATGTCAATGTCAATGTCAATGTCAATGTCAATGTCAATGTCAATGTCAATGTCAATGTCAATGTCAATGTGAATGTGAATGTGAATGTGAATGTGAATGTGAATGTGAATGTGAATGTGAATGTGAATGTGAATGTGAATGTGAATGTGAATGTGAATGTGAATGTGAATGTGAATGTGAATGTGAATGTGAATGTGAATGTGAATGTGAATGTGAATGTGAATGTGAATGTGAATGTGAATGTGAATGTCGATGTCGATGTCGATGTCGATGTCGATGTCGATGTCGATGTCGATGTCGATGTCGATGTCGATGTCGATGTCGATGTCGATGTCGATGTCGATGTCGATGTCGATGTCAATGTCAATGTCAATGTGAATGTCGATGTGAATGTCAATGTCAATGTCAATGTCAATGTGAATGTCGATGTGAATGTCAATGTGAATGTCGATGTGAATGTCAATGTCAATGTCAATGTGAATGTCAATGTGAATGACATGTCAATGTCAGTGTCAGTGTCAGTGAAAGTGTCATTGTCATTGTCAGTGTCAGTATCAGTGAAAGTGTCATTGTGAGTGTCAGTATCAGTGAAAGTGTCATTGTCATTGTCAGTGTCAGTGTCAGTGTCAGTGTCAGTGTCAGTGTCAGTGTCAGTGTCAATGTGAATGTGAATGTGAATGTCAATGTCAATGTGAATGTCAATGTGAATGTCAATGTGAATGTCAATGTGAATGTCAATGTGAATGTCAATGTGAATGTCAATGTGAATGTCAATGTCAATGTCAATGTCAATGTCAATGTGAATGTGAATGTGAATGTGAATGTGAATGTGAATGTGAATGTGAATGTGAATGTGAATGTGAATGTGAATGTGAATGTGAATGTGAATGTGAATGTGAATGTCGATGTCGATGTCGATGTCGATGTCGATGTCGATGTCGATGTCGATGTCGATGTCGATGTCGATGTCGATGTCGATGTCGATGTCGATGTCGATGTCGATGTCGATGTCGATGTCGATGTCGATGTCGATGTCGATGTCGATGTCGATGTCGATGTCGATGTCGATGTCGATGTCGATGTCGATGTCGATGTCGATGTCGATGTCGATGTCGATGTCGATGTCGATGTCGATGTCGATGTCGATGTCGATGTCGATGTCGATGTCGATGTCGATGTCGATGTCGATGTCGATGTCGATGTCGATGTCGATGTCGATGTCGATGTCGATGTCGATGTCGATGTCGATGTCGATGTCGATGTCGATGTCGATGTCGATGTCGATGTCGATGTCGATGTCGATGTCGATGTCGATGTCGATGTCGATGTCGATGTCGATGTCGATGTCGATGTCGATGTCGATGTCGATGTCGATGTCGATGTCGATGTCGATGTCGATGTCGATGTCGATGTCGATGTCGATGTCGATGTCGATGTCGATGTCGATGTCGATGTCGATGTCGATGTCGATGTCGATGTCGATGTCGATGTCGATGTCGATGTCGATGTCGATGTCGATGTCGATGTCGATGTCGATGTCGATGTCGATGTCGATGTCGATGTCGATGTCGATGTCGATGTCGATGTCGATGTCGATGTCGATGTCGATGTCGATGTCGATGTCGATGTCGATGTCGATGTCGATGTCGATGTCGATGTCGATGTCGATGTCGATGTCGATGTCGATGTCGATGTCGATGTCGATGTCGATGTCGATGTCGATGTCGATGTCGATGTCGATGTCGATGTCGATGTCGATGTCGATGTCGATGTCGATGTCGATGTCGATGTCGATGTCGATGTCGATGTCGATGTCGATGTCGATGTCGATGTCGATGTCGATGTCGATGTCGATGTCGATGTCGATGTCGATGTCGATGTCGATGTCGATGTCGATGTCGATGTCGATGTCGATGTCGATGTCGATGTCGATGTGAATGTCAATGTCAATGTCAATGTCAATGTCAATGTCAATGTCAATGTCAATGTCAATGTCAATGTCAATGTCAATGTCAATGTCAATGTCAATGTCAATGTCAATGTCAATGTCAATGTCAATGTCAATGTCAATGTCAATGTCAATGTCAATGTCAATGTCAATGTCAATGTGAATGTCAATGTCAATGTCAATGTCAATGTGAATGTCAATGTCAATGTCAATGTGAAAGTCAATATGAATGTGACTGTGAATGTGAACGTGAATGTGTATGTCAATGTCAATGTCAATGTCAATGTCAATGTCAATGTCAATGTGAATGACATGTCAATGTCAGTGTCAGTGTCAGTGTCAGTGAAAGTGTCATTGTCATTGTCAGTGTCAGTATCAGTGAAAGTGTCATTGTTATTGTCAGTGTCAGTGTCAGTGTCAGTGTCAGTGTCAGTGTCAATGTGAATGTGAATGTGAATGTCAATGTCAATGTCAATGTGAATGTCAATGTCAATGTCAATGTCAATGTCAATGTCAATGTCAATGTCAATGTCAATGTCAATGTCAATGTCAATGTCAATGTCAATGTCAATGTCAATGTCATTGTCAGTGTCAGTGTCAGTGTCAGTGTCAGTGTCAGTGTCAATGTGAATGTGAATGTGAATGTGAATGTCAATGTCAATGTCAATGTCAATGTCAATGTGAATGTGAATGTCAATGTGAATGTCAATGTGAATGTCAATGTGAATGTCAATGTCAATGTCAATGTCAATGTCAATGTCAATGTCAATGTCAATGTCAACGTCAATGTCAACGTCAACGTCAACGTCAACGTCAACGTCAACGTCAACGTCAACGTCAACGTCAACGTCAACGTCAACGTCAACGTCAACGTCAACGTCAACGTCAACGTCAACGTCAACGTCAACGTCAACGTCAACGTCAACGTCAACGTCAACGTCAACGTCAACGTCAACGTCAACGTCAACGTCAACGTCAACGTCAACGTCAACGTCAACGTCAACGTCAACGTCAACGTCAACGTCAACGTCAACGTGAATGTCAATGTGAATGTCAATGTCAATGTCAATGTGAAAGTCAATATGAATGTGACTGTGAATGTGAACGTGAATGTGTATGTCAATGTCAATGTCAATGTCAATGTCAATGTCAATGTCAATGTGAATGACATGTCAATGTCAGTGTCAGTGTCAGTGAAAGTGTCATTGTCATTGTCAGTGTCAGTATCAGTGAAAGTGTCATTGTTATTGTCAGTGTCAGTGTCAGTGTCAGTGTCAGTGTCAGTGTCAATGTGAATGTGAATGTGAATGTCAATGTCAATGTCAATGTGAATGTCAATGTCAATGTCAATGTCAATGTCAATGTCAATGTCAATGTCAATGTCAATGTCAATGTCAATGTCAATGTCAATGTCAATGTCAATGTCAATGTCAATGTCATTGTCAGTGTCAGTGTCAGTGTCAGTGTCAATGTGAATGTGAATGTGAATGTCAATGTCAATGTCAATGTCAATGTGAATGTCAATGTGAATGTCAATGTGAATGTCAATGTGAATGTCAATGTCAATGTCAATGTCAATGTCAATGTCAATGTCAATGTCAATGTCAAGGTCAACGTCAATGTCAACGTCAACGTCAACGTCAACGTCAACGTCAACGTCAACGTCAACGTCAACGTCAACGTCAACGTCAACGTCAACGTCAACGTCAACGTCAACGTCAACGTCAACGTCAACGTCAACGTCAACGTCAACGTCAACGTCAACGTCAACGTCAACGTCAACGTCAACGTCAACGTCAACGTCAACGTCAACGTCAACGTCAACGTCAACGTCAACGTCAACGTCAACGTCAACGTCAACGTCAACGTCAACGTCAACGTCAACGTCAACGTCAACGTCAACGTCAACGTCAACGTCAACGTCAACGTCAACGTCAACGTCAACGTCAACGTCAACGTCAACGTCAACGTCAACGTCAACGTGAATGTCAATGTCAATGTCAATGTCAATGTCAATGTCAATGTCAATGTCAATGTCAATGTCAATGTCAATGTCAATGTCAATGTCAATGTCAATGTCAATGTCAATGTCAATGTCAATGTCAATGTCAATGTCAATGTCAATGTCAATGTCAATGTCAATGTCAATGTCAATGTCAATGTCAATGTCAATGTCAATGTCAATGTCAATGTCAATGTCAATGTCAATGTCAATGTCAATGTCAATGTCAATGTCAATGTCAATGTCAATGTCAATGTCAATGTCAATGTCAATGTCAATGTCAATGTCAATGTCAATGTCAATGTCAATGTCAATGTCAATGTCAATGTCAATGTCAATGTCAATGTCAATGTCAATGTCAATGTCAATGTCAATGTCAATGTCAATGTCAATGTCAATGTCAATGTCAATGTCAATGTCAATGTCAATGTCAATGTCAATGTCAATGTCAATGTCAATGTCAATGTCAATGTCAATGTCAATGTCAATGTCAATGTCAATGTCAATGTCAATGTCAATGTCAATGTCAATGTCAATGTCAATGTCAATGTCAATGTCAATGTCAATCTGAATGTCAATCTGAATGTCAATGTCAATGTCAATGTCAATGTCAATCTGAATGTCAATGTCAATGTCAATGTCAATGTCAATCTGAATGTCAATGTCAATGTCAATGTCAATGTCTATGTCAATCTGAATGTCAATGTCAATGTCAATGTCAATGTCAATGTCAATGTCAATGTCAATGTCAATGTCAATGTCAATGTCAATGTCAATGTCAATGTCAATGTCAATGTCAATGTCAATGTCAATGTCAATGTCAATGTCAATGTCAATGTCAATGTCAATGTCAATGTCAATGTCAATGTCAATGTCAATGTCAATGTCAATGTCAATGTCAATGTCAATGTCAATGTCAATGTCAATGTCAATGTCAATGTCAATGTCAATGTCAATGTCAATGTCAATGTCAATGTCAATGTCAATGTCAATGTCAATGTCAATGTCAATGTCAATGTCAATGTCAATGTCAATGTCAATGTCAATGTCAATGTCAATGTCAATGTCAATGTCAATGTCAATGTCAATGTCAATGTCAATGTCAATGTCAATGTCAATGTCAATGTCAATGTCAATGTCAATGTCAATGTCAATGTCAATGTCAATGTCAATGTCAATGTCAATGTCAATGTCAATGTCAATGTCAATGTCAATGTCAATGTCAATGTCAATGTCAATGTCAATGTCAATGTCAATGTCAATGTCAATGTCAATGTCAATGTCAATGTCAATGTCAATGTCAATGTCAATGTCAATGTCAATGTCAATGTCAATGTCAATGTCAATGTCAATGTCAATGTCAATGTCAATGTCAATGTCAATGTCAATGTCAATGTCAATGTCAATGTGAATGTGAATGTGAATGTGAATGTGAATGTGAATGTGAATGTGAATGTGAATGTGAATGTGAATGTGAATGTGAATGTGAATGTGAATGTGAATGTGAATGTGAATGTGAATGTGAATGTGAATGTGAATGTGAATGTGAATGTGAATGTCGATGTCGATGTCGATGTCGATGTCGATGTCGATGTCGATGTCGATGTCGATGTCGATGTCGATGTCGATGTCGATGTCGATGTCGATGTCGATGTCAATGTCAATGTCAATGTGAATGTCGATGTGAATGTCAATGTCAATGTCAATGTCAATGTGAATGTCGATGTGAATGTCAATGTGAATGTCGATGTGAATGTCAATGTCAATGTCAATGTGAATGTCAATGTGAATGACATGTCAATGTCAGTGAAAGTGTCATTGTCATTGTCAGTGTCAGTATCAGTGAAAGTGTCATTGTGAGTGTCAGTATCAGTGAAAGTGTCATTGTCATTGTCAGTGTCAGTGTCAGTGTCAGTGTCAGTGTCAGTGTCAGTGTCAGTGTCAGTGTCAGTGTCAGTGTCAGTGTCAATGTGAATGTGAATGTGAATGTGAATGTGAATGTCAATGTCAATGTGAATGTCAATGTGAATGTCAATGTGAATGTCAATGTGAATGTCAATGTGAATGTCAATGTGAATGTCAATGTGAATGTCAATGTCAATGTCAATGTCAATGTGAATGTGAATGTGAATGTGAATGTGAATGTGAATGTGAATGTCAATGTCAATGTCAATGTGAATGTCAATGTGAATGTCAATGTGAATGTCAATGTGAATGTGAATGTCAATGTCAATGTCAATGTCAATGTCAATGTCAATGTCAATGTCAATGTCAATGTCAATGTCAATGTCAATGTCAATGTCAATGTCAATGTCAATGTCAATGTCAATGTCAATGTCAATGTGAATGTGAATGTGAATGTGAATGTGAATGTGAATGTGAATGTGAATGTGAATGTGAATGTGAATGTGAATGTGAATGTGAATGTGAATGTCAATGTCAATGTCAATGTGAATGTCAATGTGAATGTCAATGTGAATGTCAATGTGAATGTGAATGTCAATGTCAATGTCAATGTCAATGTCAATGTCAATGTCAATGTCAATGTCAATGTCAATGTCAATGTCAATGTCAATGTCAATGTCAATGTCAATGTCAATGTCAATGTCAATGTCAATGTCAATGTCAATGTGAATGTGAATGTGAATGTGAATGTGAATGTGAATGTGAATGTCGATGTGAATGTCAATGTCAATGTCAATGTCAATGTGAATGTCGATGTGAATGTCAATGTGAATGTCGATGTGAATGTCAATGTCAATGTCAATGTGAATGTCAATGTGAATGACATGTCAATGTCAGTGTCAGTGTCAGTGAAAGTGTCATTGTCATTGTCAGTGTCAGTATCAGTGAAAGTGTCATTGTCAGTGTCAGTATCAGTGAAAGTGTCATTGTCATTGTCAGTGTCAGTGTCAGGGTCAGTGTCAGTGTCAGTGTCAGTGTCAGTGTCAGTGTCAGTGTCAATGTGAATGTGAATGTGAATGTGAATGTGAATGTGAATGTGAATGTGAATGTGAATGTCAATGTCAATGTCAATGTGAATGTCAATGTGAATGTGAATGTGAATGTCAATGTCAATGTCAATGTCAATGTCAATGTCAATGTCAATGTCAATGTCAATGTCAATGTCAATGTCAATGTCAATGTCAATGTCAATGTCAATGTCAATGTCAATGTCAATGTCAATGTCAATGTCAATGTCAATGTGAATGTGAATGTGAATGTGAATGTGAATGTGAATGTGAATGTGAATGTGAATGTGAATGTGAATGTGAATGTGAATGTGAATGTGAATGTGAATGTCAATGTCAATGTCAATGTGAATGTCAATGTGAATGTCAATGTGAATGTCAATGTGAATGTCAATGTCAATGTCAATGTCAATGTCAATGTCAATGTCAATGTCAATGTCAATGTCAATGTCAATGTCAATGTCAATGTCAATGTCAATGTCAATGTCAATGTCAATGTCAATGTCAATGTGAATGTGAATGTGAATGTGAATGTGAATGTGAATGTGAATGTGAATGTGAATGTGAATGTCGATGTGAATGTCAATGTCAATGTCAATGTCAATGTGAATGTCGATGTGAATGTCAATGTGAATGTCGATGTGAATGTCAATGTCAATGTCAATGTGAATGTCAATGTGAATGACATGTCAATGTCAGTGTCAGTGTCAGTGAAAGTGTCATTGTCATTGTCAGTGTCAGTATCAGTGAAAGTGTCATTGTCAGTGTCAGTATCAGTGAAAGTGTCATTGTCATTGTCAGTGTCAGTGTCAGGGTCAGTGTCAGTGTCAGTGTCAGTGTCAGTGTCAGTGTCAGTGTCAATGTGAATGTGAATGTGAATGTGAATGTGAATGTGAATGTGAATGTGAATGTGAATGTGAATGTCAATGTCAATGTCAATGTGAATGTCAATGTGAATGTGAATGTGAATGTGAATGTCAATGTCAATGTCAATGTCAATGTCAATGTCAATGTCAATGTCAATGTCAATGTCAATGTCAATGTCAATGTCAATGTCAATGTCAATGTCAATGTCAATGTCAATGTCAATGTCAATGTCAATGTCAATGTGAATGTCGATGTGAATGTCAATGTGAATGTCGATGTGAATGTCAATGTCAATGTCAATGTGAATGTCAATGTGAATGACATGTCAATGTCAGTGTCAGTGTCAGTGAAAGTGTCATTGTCATTGTCAGTGTCAGTATCAGTGAAAGTGTCATTGTCAGTGTCAGTATCAGTGAAAGTGTCATTGTCATTGTCAGTGTCAGTGTCAGTGTCAGTGTCAGTGTCAGTGTCAGTGTCAGTGTCAGTGTCAGTGTCAATGTGAATGTGAATGTGAATGTGAATGTGAATGTGAATGTGAATGTCAATGTCAATGTCAATGTGAATGTCAATGTGAATGTCAATGTGAATGTCAATGTGAATGTGAATGTCAATCTGAATGTCAATGTCAATGTCTATGTCAATCTGAATGTCAATGTCAATGTCAATGTCAATGTCTATGTCAATCTGAATGTCAATGTCAATGTCAATGTCAATGTCAATGTCAATGTCAATGTCAATGTCAATGTCAATGTCAATGTCAATGTCAATGTCAATGTCAATGTCAATGTCAATGTCAATGTCAATGTCAATGTCAATGTCAATGTCAATGTCAATGTCAATGTCAATGTCAATGTCAATGTCAATGTGAATGTCAATGTGAATGTCAATGTGAATGTCAATGTGAATGTCAATGTGAATGTGAATGTGAATGTGAATGTGAATGTGAATGTGAATGTGAATGTGAATGTGAATGTGAATGTGAATGTGAATGTGAATGTGAATGTGAATGTGAATGTGAATGTGAATGTGAATGTGAATGTGAATGTGAATGTGAATGTGAATGTGAATGTGAATGTGAATGTCAATGTCAATGTCAATGTCAATGTCAATGTCAATGTCAATGTCAATGTCAATGTCAATGTCAATGTCAATGTCAATGTCAATGTCAATGTCAATGTCAATGTCAATGTCAATGTCAATGTCAATGTCAATGTCAATGTCAATGTCAATGTCAATGTCAATGTCAATGTCAATGTCAATGTCAATGTCAATGTCAATGTCAATGTCAATGTCAATGTCAATGTCAATGTCAATGTCAATGTCAATGTCAATGTCAATGTCAATGTCAATGTCAATGTCAATGTCAATGTCAATGTCAATGTCAATGTCAATGTCAATGTCAATGTCAATGTCAATGTCAATGTCAATGTCAATGTCAATGTCAATGTCAATGTCAATGTCAATGTCAATGTCAATGTCAATGTCAATGTCAATGTCAATGTCAATGTCAATGTCAATGTCAATGTCAATGTCAATGTCAATGTCAATGTCAATGTCAATGTCAATGTCAATGTCAATGTCAATGTCAATGTCAATGTCAATGTCAATGTCAATGTCAATGTCAATGTCAATGTCAATGTCAATGTCAATGTCAATGTCAATGTCAATGTCAATGTCAATGTCAATGTCAATGTCAATGTCAATGTCAATGTCAATGTCAATGTCAATGTCAATGTCAATGTCAATGTCAATGTCAATGTCAATGTCAATGTCAATGTCAATGTCAATGTCAATGTCAATGTCAATGTCAATGTCAATGTCAATGTCAATGTCAATGTCAATGTCAATGTCAATGTCAATGTCAATGTCAATGTCAATGTCAATGTCAATGTCAATGTCAATGTCAATGTCAATGTCAATGTCAATGTCAATGTCAATGTCAATGTCAATGTCAATGTCAATGTCAATGTCAATGTCAATGTCAATGTCAATGTCAATGTCAATGTCAATGTCAATGTCAATGTCAATGTCAATGTGAATGTGAATGTGAATGTGAATGTGAATGTGAATGTGAATGTGAATGTCGATGTGAATGTCAATGTCAATGTCAATGTCAATGTGAATGTCGATGTGAATGTCAATGTGAATGTCGATGTGAATGTCAATGTCAATGTCAATGTGAATGTCAATGTGAATGACATGTCAATGTCAGTGTCAGTGTCAGTGAAAGTGTCATTGTCATTGTCAGTGTCAGTATCAGTGAAAGTGTCATTGTCAGTGTCAGTATCAGTGAAAGTGTCATTGTCATTGTCAGTGTCAGTGTCAGGGTCAGTGTCAGTGTCAGTGTCAGTGTCAGTGTCAGTGTCAGTGTCAGTGTCAATGTGAATGTGAATGTGAATGTGAATGTGAATGTGAATGTGAATGTGAATGTGAATGTCAATGTCAATGTCAATGTGAATGTCAATGTCAATGTGAATGTCAATGTGAATGTGAATGTGAATGTGAATGTCAATGTCAATGTCAATGTCAATGTCAATGTCAATGTCAATGTCAATGTCAATGTCAATGTCAATGTCAATGTCAATGTCAATGTCAATGTCAATGTCAATGTCAATGTCAATGTCAATGTGAATGCTATGTGAATGTCAATGTGAATGTCGATGTGAATGTCAATGTCAATGTCAATGTGAATGTCAATGTGAATGACATGTCAATGTCAGTGTCAGTGTCAGTGAAAGTGTCATTGTCATTGTCAGTGTCAGTATCAGTGAAAGTGTCATTGTCAGTGTCAGTATCAATGAAAGTGTCATTGTCATTGTCAGTGTCAGTGTCAGTGTCAGTGTCAGTGTCAGTGTCAGTGTCAGTGTCAGTGTCAATGTGAATGTGAATGTGAATGTGAATGTGAATGTGAATGTGAATGTCAATGTCAATGTCAATGTGAATGTCAATGTGAATGTCAATGT
>OZ020496.1:22824178-22866678 GCA_963971365.1 Lasioglossum villosulum | reverse complement strand
TCAATGTCAATGTCAATGTCAATGTCAATGTCAATGTCAATGTCAATGTCAATGTCAATGTCAATGTCAATGTCAATGTCAATGTCAATGTCAATGTCAATGTCAATGTCAATGTCAATGTCAATGTCAATGTCAATGTCAATGTCAATGTCAATGTCAATGTCAATGTCAATGTCAATGTCAATGTCAATGTCAATGTCAATGTCAATGTCAATGTCAATGTCAATGTCAATGTCAATGTCAATGTCAATGTCAATGTCAATGTCAATGTCAATGTCAATGTCAATGTCAATGTCAATGTCAATGTCAATGTCAATGTCAATGTCAATGTCAATGTCAATGTCAATGTCAATGTCAATGTCAATGTCAATGTCAATGTCAATGTCAATGTCAATGTCAATGTCAATGTCAATGTCAATGTCAATGTCAATGTCAATGTCAATGTCAAGGTCAAGGTCAAGGTCAAGGTCAAGGTCAAGGTCAAGGTCAAGGTCAAGGTCAAGGTCAAGGTCAAGGTCAAGGTCAATGTCAATGTCAATGTCAATGTCAATGTCAATGTCAATGTCAATGTCAATGTCAATGTCAATGTCAATGTCAATGTCAATGTCAATGTCAATGTCAATGTCAATGTCAATGTCTATGTCAATCTGAATGTCAATGTCAATGTCAATGTCAATGTCTATGTCAATCTGAATGTCAATGTCAATGTCAATGTCAATGTCAATGTCAATCTGAATGTCAATGTCAATGTCTATGTCAATCTGAATGTCAATGTCAATGTCAATGTCAATGTCAATGTCAATGTCAATGTCAATGTCAATGTCAATGTCAATGTCAATGTCAATGTCAATGTCAATGTCAATGTCAATGTCAATGTCAATGTCAATGTCAATGTCAATGTCAATGTCAATGTCAATGTCAATGTCAATGTCAATGTCAATGTCAATGTCAATGTCAATGTCAATGTCAATGTCAATGTCAATGTCAATGTCAATGTCAATGTCAATGTCAATGTCAATGTCAATGTCAATGTCAATGTCAATGTCAATGTCAATGTCAATGTCAATGTCAATGTCAATGTCAATGTCAATGTCAATGTCAATGTCAATGTCAATGTCAATGTCAATGTCAATGTCAATGTCAATGTCAATGTCAATGTCAATGTCAATGTCAATGTCAATGTCAATGTCAATGTCAATGTCAATGTCAATGTCAATGTCAATGTCAATGTCAATGTCAATGTCAATGTCAATGTCAATGTCAATGTCAATGTCAATGTCAATGTCAATGTCAATGTCAATGTCAATGTCAATGTCAATGTCAATGTCAATGTCAATGTCAATGTCAATGTCAATGTCAATGTCAATGTCAATGTCAATGTCAATGTCAATGTCAATGTCAATGTCAATGTCAATGTCAATGTCAATGTCAATGTCAATGTCAATGTCAATGTCAATGTCAATGTCAATGTCAATGTCAATGTCAATGTCAATGTCAATGTCAATGTCAATGTCAATGTCAATGTCAATGTCAATGTCAATGTCAATGTCAATGTCAATGTCAATGTCAATGTCAATGTCAATGTCAATGTCAATGTCAATGTCAATGTCAATGTCAATGTCAATGTCAATGTCAATGTCAATGTCAATGTCAATGTCAATGTCAATGTCAATGTCAATGTCAATGTCAATGTCAATGTCAATGTCAATGTCAATGTCAATGTCAATCTGAATGTCAATCTGAATGTCAATGTCAATGTCAATGTCAATGTCAATGTCAATGTCAATGTCAATGTCAATGTCAATGTCAATGTCAATGTCAATGTCAATGTCAATGTCAATGTCAATGTCAATGTTAATCTGAATGTCAATGTCAATGTCAATGTCAATGTCAATGTCAATGTCAATGTCAATGTCAATGTCAATGTCAATGTCAATGTCAATGTCAATGTCAATGTCAATGTCAATGTCAATGTCAATGTCAATGTCAATGTCAATGTCAATGTCAATGTCAATGTCAATGTCAATGTCAATGTCAATGTCAATGTCAATGTCAATGTCAATGTCAATGTCAATGTCAATGTCAATGTCAATGTCAATGTCAATGTCAATGTCAATGTCAATGTCAATGTCAATGTCAATGTCAATGTCAATGTCAATGTCAATGTCAATGTCAATGTCAATGTCAATGTCAATGTCAATGTCAATGTCAATGTCAATGTCAATGTCAATGTCAATGTCAATGTCAATGTCAATGTCAATGTCAATGTCAATGTCAATGTCAATGTCAATGTCAATGTCAATGTCAATGTCAATGTCAATGTCAATGTCAATGTCAATGTCAATGTCAATGTCAATGTCAATGTCAATGTCAATGTCAATGTCAATGTCAATGTCAATGTCAATGTCAATGTCAATGTCAATGTCAATGTCAATGTCAATGTCAATGTCAATGTCAATGTCAATGTCAATGTCAATGTCAATGTCAATGTCAATGTCAATGTCAATGTCAATGTCAATGTCAATGTCAATGTCAATGTCAATGTCAATGTCAATGTCAATGTCAATGTCAATGTCAATGTCAATGTCAATGTCAATGTCAATGTCAATGTCAATGTCAATGTCAATGTCAATGTCAATGTCAATGTCAATGTCAATCTGAATGTCAATCTGAATGTCAATGTCAATGTCAATGTCAATGTCAATGTCAATGTCAATGTCAATGTCAATGTCAATGTCAATGTCAATGTCAATGTCAATGTCAATGTCAATGTCAATGTCAATGTTAATCTGAATGTCAATGTCAATGTCAATGTCAATGTCAATGTCAATCTGAATGTCAATGTCAATGTCAATGTCAATGTCAATCTGAATGTCAATGTCAATGTCAATGTCAATGTCAATGTCAATGTCAATGTCAATGTCAATCTGAATGTCAATGTCAATGTCAATGTCAATGTCAATCTGAATGTCAATGTCAATGTCAATGTCAATCTGAATGTCAATGTCAATGTCAATGTCAATCTGAATGTCAATGTCAATGTCAATGTCAATGTCAATCTGAATGTCAATGTCAATGTCAATGTCAATGTCAATGTCAATGTCAATGTCAATGTCAATGTCAATGTCAATGTCAATGTCAATGTCAATGTCAATGTCAATGTCAATGTCAATGTCAATGTCAATGTCAATGTCAATGTCAATGTCAATCTGAATGTCAATGTCAATGTCAATGTCAATGTCAATGTCAATGTCAATCTGAATGTCAATGTCAATGTCAATGTCAATGTCAATGTCAATCTGAATGTCAATGTCAATGTCAATGTCAATGTCAATCTGAATGTCAATGTCAATGTCAATGTCAATGTCAATCTGAATGTCAATCTGAATGTCAATGTCAATGTCAATGTCAATGTCAATGTCAATGTCAATGTCAATGTCAATGTCAATGTCAATGTCAATGTCAATGTCAATGTCAATGTCAATGTCAATCTGAATGTCAATGTCAATGTCAATGTCAATGTCTATGTCAATCTGAATGTCAATGTCAATATCAATGTCAATGTCAATGTCAATGTCAATGTCAATGTCAATGTCAATGTCAATGTCAATGTCAATGTCAATGTCAATGTCAATGTCAATGTCAATGTCAATGTCAATGTCAATGTCAATGTCAATGTCAATGTCAATGTCAATGTCAATGTCAATGTCAATGTCAATGTCAATGTCAATGTCAATGTCAATGTCAATGTCAATGTCAATGTCAATGTCAATGTCAATGTCAATGTCAATGTCAATGTCAATGTCAATGTCAATGTCAATGTCAATGTCAATGTCAATGTCAATGTCAATGTCAATGTCAATGTCAATGTCAATGTCAATGTCAATGTCAATGTCAATGTCAATGTCAATGTCAATGTCAATGTCAATGTCAATGTCAATGTCAATGTCAATGTCAATGTCAATGTCAATGTCAATGTCAATGTCAATGTCAATGTCAATGTCAATGTCAATGTCAATGTCAATGTCAATGTCAATGTCAATGTCAATGTCAATGTCAATGTCAATGTCAATGTCAATGTCAATGTCAATGTCAATGTCAATGTCAATGTCAATGTCAATGTCAATGTCAATGTCAATGTCAATGTCAATGTCAATGTCAATGTCAATGTCAATGTCAATGTCAATGTCAATGTCAATGTCAATGTCAATGTCAATGTCAATGTCAATGTCAATGTCAATGTCAATGTCAATGTCAATGTCAATGTCAATGTCAATGTCAATGTCAATGTCAATGTCAATGTCAATGTCAATGTCAATGTCAATGTCAATGTCAATGTCAATGTCAATGTCAATGTCAATGTCAATGTCAATGTCAATGTCAATGTCAATGTCAATGTCAATGTCAATGTCAATGTCAATGTCAATGTCAATGTCAATGTCAATGTCAATGTCAATGTCAATGTCAATGTCAATGTCAATGTCAATGTCAATGTCAATGTCAATGTCAATGTTAATCTGAATGTCAATGTCAATGTCAATGTCAATGTCAATGTCAATCTGAATGTCAATGTCAATGTCAATGTCAATGTCAATCTGAATGTCAATGTCAATGTCAATGTCAATGTCAATGTCAATGTCAATGTCAATGTCAATGTCAATGTCAATGTCAATGTCAATGTCAATGTCAATGTCAATGACAATGTCAATGTCAATGTCAATGTCAATGTCAATGTCAATGTCAATGTCAATGTCAATGTCAATGTCAACGTGAATGCGAGAGTCAATGTCAATGTCAATGTCAATCTGAATGTCAATGTCAATGTCAATGTCAATGTCAATGTCAATGTCAATGTCAATGTCAATGTCAATGTCAATGTCAATGTCAATGTCAATGTCAATGTCAATGTCAATGTCAATGTCAATGTCAATGTCAATCTGAATGTCAATGTCAATGTCAATGTCAATGTCAATGTCAATGTCAATCTGAATGTCAATGTCAATGTCAATGTCAATGTCAATGTCAATCTGAATGTCAATGTCAATGTCAATGTCAATGTCAATCTGAATGTCAATGTCAATGTCAATGTCAATGTCAATCTGAATGTCAATCTGAATGTCAATGTCAATGTCAATGTCAATGTCAATCTGAATGTCAATGTCAATGTCAATGTCAATGTCAATGTCAATGTCAATGTCAATCTGAATGTCAATGTCAATGTCAATGTCAATGTCTATGTCAATCTGAATGTCAATGTCAATGTCAATGTCAATGTCAATGTCAATGTCAATGTCAATGTCAATGTCAATGTCAATGTCAATGTCAATGTCAATGTCAATGTCAATGTCAATGTCAATGTCAATGTCAATGTCAATGTCAATGTCAATGTCAATGTCAATGTCAATGTCAATGTCAATGTCAATGTCAATGTCAATGTCAATGTCAATGTCAATGTCAATGTCAATGTCAATGTCACTGTCAATGTCAATGTCAATGTCAATGTCAATGTCAATGTCAATGTCAATGTCAATGTCAATGTCAATGTCAATGTCAATGTCAATGTCAATGTCAATGTCAATGTCAATGTCAATGTCAATGTCAATGTCAATGTCAATGTCAATGTCAATGTCAATGTCAATGTCAATGTCAATGTCAATGTCAATGTCAATGTCAATGTCAATGTCAATGTCAATGTCAATGTCAATGTCAATGTCAATGTCAATGTCAATGTCAATGTCAATGTCAATGTCAATGTCAATGTCAATGTCAATGTCAATGTCAATGTCAATGTCAATGTCAATGTCAATGTCAATGTCAATGTCAATGTCAATGTCAATGTCAATGTCAATGTCAATGTCAATGTCAATGTCAATGTCAATGTCAATGTCAATGTCAATGTCAATGTCAATGTCAATGTCAATGTCAATGTCAATGTCAATGTCAATGTCAATGTCAATGTCAATGTCAATGTCAATGTCAATGTCAATGTCAATGTCAATGTCAATGTCAATGTCAATGTCAATGTCAATGTCAATGTCAATGTCAATGTCAATGTCAATGTCAATGTCAATGTCAATGTCAATGTCAATGTCAATGTCAATGTCAATGTCAATGTCAATGTCAATGTCAATGTCAATGTCAATGTCAATGTCAATGTCAATGTCAATGTCAATGTCAATGTCAATGTCAATGTCAATGTCAATGTCAATGTCAATGTCAATGTCAATCTGAATGTCAATGTCAATGTCAATGTCAATGTCAATCTGAATGTCAATGTCAATGTCAATGTCAATGTCAATCTGAATGTCAATGTCAATGTCAATGTCAATGTCAATCTGAATGTCAATGTCAATGTCAATGTCAATGTCAATCTGAATGTCAATGTCAATGTCAATGTCAATGTCAATGTCAATGTCAATGTCAATGTCAATCTGAATGTCAATGTCAATGTCAATGTCAATGTCTATGTCAATCTGAATGTCAATGTCAATATCAATGTCAATGTCAATGTCAATGTCAATGTCAATGTCAATGTCAATGTCAATGTCAATGTCAATGTCAATGTCAATGTCAATGTCAATGTCAATGTCAATGTCAATGTCAATGTCAATGTCAATGTCAATGTCAATGTCAATGTCAATGTCAATGTCAATGTCAATGTCAATGTCAATGTCAATGTCAATGTCAATGTCAATGTCAATGTCAATGTCAATGTCAATGTCAATGTCAATGTCAATGTCAATGTCAATGTCAATGTCAATGTCAATGTCAGTGTCAATGTCAATCTGAATGTCAATGTCAATGTCAATGTCAATGTCAATGTCAATGTCAATGTCAATGTCAATGTCAATGTCAATGTCAATGTCAATGTCAATGTCAATGTCAATGTCAATGTCAATGTCAATGTCAATGTCAATGTCAATGTCAATGTCAATGTCAATGTCAATGTCAATGTCAATGTCAATGTCAATGTCAATGTCAATGTCAATGTCAATGTCAATGTCAATGTCAATGTCAATGTCAATGTCAATGTCAATGTCAATGTCAATGTCAATGTCAATGTCAATGTCAATGTCAATGTCAATGTCAATGTCAATGTCAATGTCAATGTCAATGTCAATGTCAATGTCAATGTCAATGTCAATGTCAATGTCAATGTCAATGTCAATGTCAATGTCAATGTCAATGTCAATGTCAATGTCAATGTCAATGTCAATGTCAATGTCAATGTCAATGTCAATGTCAATGTCAATGTCAATGTCAATGTCAATGTCAATGTCAATGTCAATGTCAATGTCAATGTCAATGTCAATGTCAATGTCAATGTCAATGTCAATGTCAATGTCAATGTCAATGTCAATGTCAATGTCAATGTCAATGTCAATGTCAATGTCAATGTCAATGTCAATGTCAATGTCAATGTCAATGTCAATGTCAATGTCAATGTCAATGTCAATGTCAATGTCAATGTCAATGTCAATGTCAATGTCAATGTCAATGTCAATGTCAATGTCAATGTCAATGTCAATGTCAATGTCAATGTCAATGTCAATGTCAATGTCAATGTCAATGTCAATGTCAATGTCAATGTCAATGTCAATGTCAATCTGAATGTCAATGTCAATGTCAATGTCAATGTCAATGTCAATCTGAATGTCAATGTCAATGTCAATGTCAATGTCAATGTCAATCTGAATGTCAATGTCAATCTGAATGTCAATGTCAATGTCAATGTCAATGTCAATGTCAATGTCAATGTCAATGTCAATGTCAATGTCAATGTCAATGTCAATGTCAATGTCAATGTCAATGTCAATGTCAATGTCAATGTCAATGTCAATGTCAATGTCAATGTCAATGTCAATGTCAATGTCAATGTCAATGTCAATGTCAATGTCAATGTCAATGTCAATGTCAATGTCAATGTCAATGTCAATGTCAATGTCAATGTCAATGTCAATGTCAATGTCAATGTCACTGTCAATGTCACTGTCAATGTCAATGTCAATGTCAATGTCAATGTCAATGTCAATGTCAATGTCAATGTCAATGTCAATGTCAATGTCAATGTCAATGTCAATGTCAATGTCAATGTCAATGTCAATGTCAATGTCAATGTCAATGTCAATGTCAATGTCAATGTCAATGTCAATGTCAATGTCAATGTCAATGTCAATGTCAATGTCAATGTCAATGTCAATGTCAATGTCAATGTCAATGTCAATGTCAATGTCAATGTCAATGTCAATGTCAATGTCAATGTCAATCTGAATGTCAATGTCAATGTCAATGTCAATGTCAATGTCAATGTCAATCTGAATGTCAATGTCAATGTCAATGTCAATGTCAATGTCAATCTGAATGTCAATGTCAATGTCAATGTCAATGTCAATCTGAATGTCAATGTCAATGTCAATGTCAATGTCAATCTGAATGTCAATCTGAATGTCAATGTCAATGTCAATGTCAATGTCAATCTGAATGTCAATGTCAATGTCAATGTCAATGTCAATGTCAATCTGAATGTCAATGTCAATGTCAATGTCAATGTCTATGTCAATCTGAATGTCAATGTCAATATCAATGTCAATGTCAATGTCAATGTCAATGTCAATGTCAATGTCAATGTCAATGTCAATGTCAATGTCAATGTCAATGTCAATGTCAATGTCAATGTCAATGTCAATGTCAATGTCAATGTCAATGTCAATGTCAATGTCAATGTCAATGTCAATGTCAATGTCAATGTCAATGTCAATGTCAATGTCAATGTCAATGTCAATGTCAATGTCAATGTCAATGTCAATGTCAATGTCAATGTCAATGTCAATGTCAATGTCAATGTCAATGTCAATGTCAATGTCAATGTCAATGTCAATGTCAATGTCAATGTCAATGTCAATGTCAATGTCAATGTCAATGTCAATGTCAATGTCAATGTCAATGTCAATGTCAATGTCAATGTCAATGTCAATGTCAATGTCAATGTCAATGTCAATGTCAATGTCAATGTCAATGTCAATGTCAATGTCAATGTCAATGTCAATGTCAATGTCAATGTCAATGTCAATGTCAATGTCAATGTCAATGTCAATGTCAATGTCAATGTCAATGTCAATGTCAATGTCAATGTCAATGTCAATGTCAATGTCAATGTCAATGTCAATGTCAATGTCAATGTCAATGTCAATGTCAATGTCAATGTCAATGTCAATGTCAATGTCAATGTCAATGTCAATGTCAATGTCAATGTCAATGTCAATGTCAATGTCAATGTCAATGTCAATGTCAATGTCAATGTCAATGTCAATGTCAATGTCAATGTCAATGTCAATGTCAATGTCAATGTCAATGTCAATGTCAATGTCAATGTCAATGTCAATGTCAATGTCAATGTAAATGTCAATGTCAATGTCAATGTCAATGTCAATGTCAATGTCAATGTCAATGTCAATGTCAATGTCAATGTCAATGTCAATGTCAATGTCAATGTCAATGTCAATGTCAATGTCAATCTGAATGTCAATGTCAATGTCAATGTCAATGTCAATGTCAATCTGAATGTCAATGTCAATGTCAATGTCAATGTCAATCTGAATGTCAATGTCAATGTCAATGTCAATGTCAATCTGAATGTCAATCTGAATGTCAATGTCAATGTCAATGTCAATGTCAATCTGAATGTCAATGTCAATGTCAATGTCAATGTCAATGTCAATGTCAATGTCAATCTGAATGTCAATGTCAATGTCAATGTCAATGTCTATGTCAATCTGAATGTCAATGTCAATATCAATGTCAATGTCAATGTCAATGTCAATGTCAATGTCAATGTCAATGTCAATGTCAATGTCAATGTCAATGTCAATGTCAATGTCAATGTCAATGTCAATGTCAATGTCAATGTCAATGTCAATGTCAATGTCAATGTCAATGTCAATGTCAATGTCAATGTCAATGTCAATGTCAATGTCAATGTCAATGTCAATGTCAATGTCAATGTCAATGTCAATGTCAATGTCAATGTCAATGTCAATGTCAATGTCAATGTCAATGTCAGTGTCAATGTCAATCTGAATGTCAATGTCAATGTCAATCTCAATGTCATCGTGAATGCGAGAGTCAATGTCAATGTCAATGTCAATGTCAATGTCAATGTCAATGTCAATGTCAATGTCAATGTCAATGTCAATGTCAATGTCAATGTCAATGACAATGTCAATGTCAATGTCAATGTCAATGTCAATGTCAATGTCAATGTCAATGTCAATGTCAATGTCAATGTCAATGTCAATGTCAATGTCAATGTCAATGTCAATATCAATGTCAATGTCAACTTCAATGTCAATGCGATTGTCAATGTCAATCTGAATGTCAATGTCAATGTCAATCTCAATGTCATCGTGAATGCGAGAGTCAATGTCAATGTCAATGTCAATGTCAATGTCAATGTCAATGTCAATGTCAATGTCAATGTCAATGTCAATGTCAATGACAATGTCAATGTCAATGTCAATGTCAATGTCAATGTCAATGTCAATGTCAATGTCAATGTCAACGTGAATGCGAGAGTCAATGTCAATGTCAATGTCAATGTCAATGTCAATGTCAATGTCAATGTCAATGTCAATGTCAATGTCAATGTCAATGTCAATGTCAATGTCAATGTCAATGTCAATGTCAATGTGAATGTCAATGTCAATGTCAATGTCAATCTGAATGTCAATGTCAATGTCAATGTCAATCTGAATGTCAATGTCAATGTCAATGTCAATCTGAATGTCAACGTCAACGTCAACGTCAACGTCAACGTCAACGTCAACGTCAACGTCAACGTCAACGTCAACGTCAACGTCAACGTCAACGTCAACGTCAACGTCAACGTCAACGTCAACGTCAACGTCAACGTCAACGTCAACGTCAACGTCAACGTCAACGTCAACGTCAACGTCAACGTCAACGTCAACGTCAACGTCAACGTCAACGTGAATGTGAATGTGAATGTGAATGTGAATGTGAATGTGAATTTGAATGTGAATGTGAATGTGAATGTCAATGTCAATGTCAATGTCAATGTCAATGTGAATGTCAATGTGAATGTCAATGTGAATGTGAATGTGAATGTCAATGTGAATGTCAATGTGAATGTCAATGTGAATGTGAATGTGAATGTGAATGTCAATGTCAATGTCAATGTCAATGTCAATGTCAATGTCAATGTCAATGTCAATCTGAATGTCAATGTCAATGTCAATGTCAATGTCAATGTCAATGTCAATGTCAATGTCAATGTCAATGTCAATGTCAATGTCAATGTCAATGTCAATGTCAATGTCAATGTCAATGTCAATGTCAATGTCAATGTCAATGTCAATGTCAATGTCAATGTCAATGTCAATGTCAATGTCAATGTCAATGTCAATGTCAATGTCAATGTCAATGTCAATGTCAATGTCAATGTCAATGTCAATGTCAATGTCAATGTCAATGTCAATGTCAATGTCAATGTCAATGTCAATGTCAATGTCAATGTCAATGTCAATGTCAATGTCAATGTCAATGTCAATGTCAATGTCAATGTCAATGTCAATGTCAATGTCAATGTCAATGTCAATGTCAATGTCAATGTCAATGTCAATGTCAATGTCAATGTCAATGTCAATGTCAATGTCAATGTCAATGTCAATGTCAATGTCAATGTCAATGTCAATGTCAATGTCAATGTCAATGTCAATGTCAATGTCAATGTCAATGTCAATGTCAATGTCAATGTCAATGTCAATGTCAATGTCAATGTCAATGTCAATGTCAATGTCAATGTCAATGTCAATGTCAATGTCAATGTCAATGTCAATGTCAATGTCAATGTCAATGTCAATGTCAATGTCAATGTCAATGTCAATGTCAATGTCAATGTCAATGTCAATGTCAATGTCAATGTCAATGTCAATGTCAATGTCAATGTCAATGTCAATGTCAATGTCAATGTCAATGTCAATGTCAATGTCAATGTCAATGTCAATGTCAATGTCAATGTCAATGTCAATGTCAATGTCAATGTCAATGTCAATGTCAATGTCAATGTCAATGTCAATGTCAATGTCAATGTCAATGTCAATGTCAATGTCAATGTCAATGTCAATGTCAATGTCAATGTCAATGTCAATGTCAATGTCAATGTCAATGTCAATCTGAATGTCAATGTCAATGTCAATGTCAATGTCAATGTCAATGTCAATGTCAATGTCAATGTCAATGTCAATGTCAATGTCAATCTGAATGTCAATGTCAATCTGAATGTCAATGTCAATGTCAATGTCAATGTCAATGTCAATGTCAATGTCAATGTCAATGTCAATGTCAATGTCAATGTCAATGTCAATGTCAATGTCAATGTCAATGTCAATGTCAATGTCAATGTCAATGTCAATGTCAATGTCAATGTCAATGTCAATGTCCATGTCCATGTCCATGTCCATGTCCATGTCCATGTCAATGTCAATGTCAATGTCAATGTCAATGTCAATGTCAATGTCAATGTCAATGTCAATGTCAATGTCAATGTCAATGTCAATGTCAATGTCAATGTCAATGTCAATGTCAATGTCAATGTCAATGTCAATGTCAATGTCAATGTCAATGTCAATGTCAATGTCAATGTCAATGTCAATGTCAATGTCAATGTCAATGTCAATGTCAATGTCAATGTCAATGTCAATGTCAATGTCAATGTCAATGTCAATGTCAATGTCAATGTCAATGTCAATGTCAATGTCAATGTCAATGTCAATGTCAATGTCAATGTCAATGTCAATGTCAATGTCAATGTCAATGTCAATGTCAATGTCAATGTCAATGTCAATGTCAATGTCAATGTCAATGTCAATGTCAATGTCAATGTCAATGTCAATGTCAATGTCAATGTCAATGTCAATGTCAATGTCAATGTCAATGTCAATGTCAATGTCAATGTCAATGTCAATGTCAATCTGAATGTCAATGTCAATGTCAATGTCAATGTCAATGTCAATGTCAATGTCAATGTCAATGTCAATGTCAATGACAATGTCAATGTCAATGTCAATATCAATGTCAATGTCAACTTCAATGTCAATGCGATTGTCAATGTCAATGTCAATGTCAATGTCAATGTCAATGTCAATGTCAATGTGAATGTCGATGTGAATGTCGATGTGAATGTCGATGTGAATGTCGATGTGAATGTCGATGTGAATGTCGATGTGGATGTCGATGTCAATGTCAATGTCAATGTCAATGTCAATGTCAATGTCAATGTGAATGTCAATGTGAATGACATGTCAATGTCAGTGTCAATGTCAATGTCAATGTCAATGTCAATGTCAATGTCAATGTCAATGTCAATGTCAATGTCAATGTCAATGTCAATGTCAATGTCAATGTGAATGTCGATGTGAATGTCGATGTGAATGTCGATGTGAATGTCGATGTGAATGTCGATGTGAATGTCGATGTGAATGTCGATGTGGATGTCGATGTCAATGTCAATGTCAATGTCAATGTCAATGTCAATGTCAATGTGAATGTCAATGTGAATGACATGTCAATGTCAGTGTCAATGTCAATGTCAATGTCAATGTCAATGTCAATGTCAATGTCAATGTCAATGTCAATGTCAATGTCAATGTCAATGTCAATGTCAATGTCAATGTCATTGTCAATGTCAATGTCAATGTCAATGTCAATGTCAATGTCAATGTCAATGTCAATGTCAATGTCAATGTCAATGTCAATGTCAATGTCAATGTCAATGTCAATGTCAATGTCAATGTCAATGTCAATGTCAATGTCAATGTCAATGTCAATGTCAATGTCAATGTCAATGTCAATGTCAATGTCAATGTCAATGTCAATGTCAATGTCAATGTCAATGTCAATGTCAATGTCAATGTCAATGTCAATGTCAATGTCAATGTCAATGTCAATGTCAATGTCAATGTCAATGTCAATGTCAATGTCAATGTCAATGTCAATGTCAATGTCAATGTCAATGTCAATGTCAATGTCAATGTCAATGTCAATGTCAATGTCAATGTCAATGTCAATGTCAATGTCAATGTCAATGTCAATGTCAATGTCAATGTCAATGTCAATGTCAATGTCAATGTCAATGTCAATGTCAATGTCAATGTCAATGTCAATGTCAATCTGAATGTCAATGTCAATGTCAATGTCAATGTCAATGTGAATGTCCATGTCAATGTCAATGTCAATGTCAATCTGAATGTCAATGTCAATTTCAATGTCAATGTCAATCTGAATGTCAATCTGAATGTCAATGTCAATGTCAATGTCAATGTCAATCTGAATGTCAATGTCAATGTCAATGTCAATGTCAATGTCAATGTCAATGTCAATGTCAATGTCAATGTCAATGTCAATGTCAATGTCAATGTCAATGTCAATGTCAATGTCAATGTCAATGTCAATGTCAATGTCAATGTCAATGTCAATGTCAATGTCAATGTCAATGTCAATGTCAATGTCAATGTCAATGTCAATGTCAATGTCAATGTCAATGTCAATGTCAATGTCAATGTCAATGTCAATGTCAATGTCAATGTCAATGTCAATGTCAATGTCAATGTCAATGTCAATGTCAATGTCAATGTCAATGTCAATGTCAATGTCAATGTCAATGTCAATGTCAATCTGAATGTCAATGTCAATGTCAATGTCAATGTCAATGTCAATGTCAATGTCAATGTCAATGTCAATGTCAATGTCAATGTCAATGTCAATGTCAATCTGAATGTCAATGTCAATCTGAATGTCAATGTCAATGTCAATGTCAATGTCAATGTCAATGTCAATGTCAATGTCAATGTCAATGTCAATGTCAATGTCAATGTCAATGTCAATGTCAATGTCAATGTCAATGTCAATGTCAATGTCAATGTCAATGTCAATGTCAATGTCAATGTCAATGTCAATGTCAATGTCAATGTCAATGTCAATGTCAATGTCAATGTCAATGTCAATGTCAATGTCAATGTCAATGTCAATGTCAATGTCAATGTCAATGTCAATGTCAATGTCAATGTCAATGTCAATGTCAATGTCAATGTCAATGTCAATGTCAATGTCAATGTCAATGTCAATGTCAATGTCAATGTCAATGTCAATGTCAATGTCAATGTCAATGTCAATGTCAATGTCAATGTCAATGTCAATGTCAATGTCAATGTCAATGTCAATGTCAATGTCAATGTCAATGTCAATGTCAATGTCAATGTCAATGTCAATGTCAATGTCAATGTCAATGTCAATGTCAATGTCAATGTCAATGTCAATGTCAATGTCAATGTCAATGTCAATGTCAATGTCAATGTCAATGTCAATGTCAATGTCAATGTCAATGTCAATGTCAATGTCAATGTCAATGTCAATGTCAATGTCAATGTCAATGTCAATGTCAATGTCTTTGTCAATGTCAATCTGAATGTCAATGTCAATGTCAATGTCAATGTCAATGTCAATGTCAATGTCAATGTCAATGTCAATGACAATGTCAATGTCAATGTCAATATCAATGTCAATGTCAACTTCAATGTCAATGCGATTGTCAATGTCAATGTCAATGTCAATGTCAATGTCAATGTCAATGTCAATGTGAATGTCGATGTGAATGTCGATGTGAATGTCGATGTGAATGTCGATGTGAATGTCGATGTGAATGTCGATGTGGATGTCGATGTCAATGTCAATGTCAATGTCAATGTCAATGTCAATGTGAATGTCAATGTGAATGACATGTCAATGTCAGTGTCAATGTCAATGTCAATGTCAATGTCAATGTCAATGTCAATGTCAATGTCAATGTCAATGTCAATGTCAATGTCAATGTCAATGTCAATATCAATGTGAATGTCGATGTGAATGTCGATGTGAATGTCGATGTGAATGTCGATGTGAATGTCGATGTGAATGTCGATGTGAATGTCGATGTGGATGTCGATGTCAATGTCAATGTCAATGTCAATGTCAATGTCAATGTCAATGTGAATGTCAATGTGAATGACATGTCAATGTCAGTGTCAATGTCAATGTCAATGTCAATGTCAATGTCAATGTCAATGTCAATGTCAATGTCAATGTCAATGTCAATGTCAATGTCAATGTCAATGTCAATGTCAATGTCAATGTCAATGTCATTGTCAATGTCAATGTCAATGTCAATGTCAATGTCAATGTCAATGTCAATGTCAATGTCAATGTCAATGTCAATGTCAATGTCAATGTCAATGTCAATGTCAATGTCAATGTCAATGTCAATGTCAATGTCAATGTCAATGTCAATGTCAATGTCAATGTCAATGTCAATGTCAATGTCAATGTCAATGTCAATGTCAATGTCAATGTCAATGTCAATGTCAATGTCAATGTCAATGTCAATGTCAATGTCAATGTCAATGTCAATGTCAATGTCAATGTCAATGTCAATGTCAATGTCAATGTCAATGTCAATGTCAATGTCAATGTCAATGTCAATGTCAATGTCAATGTCAATGTCAATGTCAATGTCAATGTCAATGTCAATGTCAATGTCAATGTCAATGTCAATGTCAATGTCAATGTCAATCTGAATGTCAATGTCAATGTCAATGTCAATGTCAATGTGAATGTCCATGTCAATGTCAATGTCAATGTCAATCTGAATGTCAATGTCAATTTCAATGTCAATGTCAATCTGAATGTCAATCTGAATGTCAATGTCAATGTCAATGTCAATGTCAATCTGAATGTCAATGTCAATGTCAATGTCAATGTCAATGTCAATGTCAATGTCAATGTCATTGTCAATCTGAATGTCAATGTCAATGTCAATGTCAATGTCTATGTCAATCTGAATGTCAATGTCAATATCAATGTCAATGTCAATGTCAATGTCAATGTCAATGTCAATGTCAATGTCAATGTCAATGTCAATGTCAATGTCAATGTCAATGTCAATGTCAATGTCAATGTCAATGTCAATGTCAATGTCAATGTCAATGTCAATGTCAATGTCAATGTCAATGTCAATGTCAATGTCAATGTCAATGTCAATGTCAATGTCAATGTCAATGTCAATGTCAATGTCAATGTCAATGTCAATGTCAGTGTCAATGTCAATCTGAATGTCAATGTCAATGTCAATCTCAATGTCATCGTGAATGCGAGAGTCAATGTCAATGTCAATGTCAATGTCAATGTCAATGTCAATGTCAATGTCAATGTCAATGTCAATGTCAATGTCAATGTCAATGTCAATGACAATGTCAATGTCAATGTCAATGTCAATGTCAATGTCAATGTCAATGTCAATGTCAATGTCAATGTCAATGTCAACGTGAATGCGAGAGTCAATGTCAATGTCAATGTCAATGTCAATGTCAATGTCAATGTCAATGTCAATGTCAATGTCAATGTCAATGTCAATGTCAATGTCAATGTCAATGTCAATGTCAATGTCGATGTGAATGTCAATGTCAATGTCAATGTCAATGTCAATGTCAATGTCAATGTCAATGTCAATGTCAATGTCAATGTCAATGTCAATGTCAATGTCAATGTCAATCTGAATGTCAATGTCAATGTCAATCTCAATGTCAACGTGAATGCGAGAGTCAATGTCAATGTGAATGTCAATGTGAATGTCAATGTGAATGTGAATGTCAATGTCAATGTCAATGTCAATGTCAATGTCAATGTCAATGTCAATGTCAATGTCAATGTCAATGTCAATGTCAATCTGAATGTCAATGTCAATGTCAATGTCAATGTCAATGTCAATGTCAATGTCAATGTCAATGTCAATGTCAATGTCAATGTCAATGTCAATGTCAATGTCAATGTCAATGTCAATGTCAATGTCAATGTCAATCTGAATGTCAATGTCAATGTCAATGTCAATGTCTATGTCAATCTGAATGTCAATGTCAATATCAATGTCAATGTCAATGTCAATGTCAATGTCAATCTGAATGTCAATGTCAATGTCAATGTCAATGTCAATGTCAATGTCAATGTCAATGTCAATGTCAATCTGAATGTCAATGTCA
This sequence comes from Lasioglossum villosulum, assembly GCA_963971365.1. Classification (NCBI taxonomy): domain Eukaryota; kingdom Metazoa; phylum Arthropoda; class Insecta; order Hymenoptera; family Halictidae; genus Lasioglossum; species Lasioglossum villosulum. The sequence continues at coordinate 22,848,595 of OZ020496.1, read as the reverse complement.
ATGTCAATGTCAATGTCTATGTCAATCTGAATGTCAATGTCAATATCAATGTCAATGTCAATGTCAATGTCAATGTCAATGTCAATGTCAATGTCAATGTCAATGTCAATGTCAATGTCAATGTCAATGTCAATGTCAATGTCAATGTCAATGTCAATGTCAATGTCAATGTCAATGTCAATGTCAATGTCAATGTCAATGTCAATGTCAATGTCAATGTCAATGTCAATGTCAATGTCAATGTCAATGTCAATGTCAATGTCAATGTCAATGTCAATGTCAATGTCAATGTCAATGTCAATGTCAGTGTCAATGTCAATCTGAATGTCAATGTCAATGTCAATCTCAATGTCATCGTGAATGCGAGAGTCAATGTCAATGTCAATGTCAATGTCAATGTCAATGTCAATGTCAATGTCAATGTCAATGTCAATGTCAATGTCAATGTCAATGTCAATGACAATGTCAATGTCAATGTCAATGTCAATGTCAATGTCAATGTCAATCTGAATGTCAATGTCAATGTCAATCTCAATGTCAACGTGAATGCGAGAGTCAATGTCAATGTGAATGTCAATGTGAATGTCAATGTGAATGTGAATGTCAATGTCAATGTCAATGTCAATGTCAATGTCAATGTCAATGTCAATGTCAATGTCAATGTCAATGTCAATCTGAATGTCAATGTCAATGTCAATGTCAATGTCAATGTCAATGTCAATGTCAATGTCAATGTCAATGTCAATGTCAATGTCAATGTCAATGTCAATGTCAATGTCAATGTCAATGTCAATGTCAATCTGAATGTCAATGTCAATGTCAATGTCAATGTCTATGTCAATCTGAATGTCAATGTCAATATCAATGTCAATGTCAATGTCAATGTCAATGTCAATGTCAATGTCAATGTCAATGTCAATGTCAATGTCAATGTCAATGTCAATGTCAATGTCAATGTCAATGTCAATGTCAATGTCAATGTCAATGTCAATGTCAATGTGAATGTCGATGTGAATGTCGATGTGAATGTCGATGTGAATGTCGATGTGAATGTCGATGTGAATGTCGATGTGAATGTCGATGTGGATGTCGATGTCAATGTCAATGTCAATGTCAATGTCAATGTCAATGTCAATGTGAATGTCAATGTGAATGACATGTCAATGTCAGTGTCAATGTCAATGTCAATGTCAATGTCAATGTCAATGTCAATGTCAATGTCAATGTCAATGTCAATGTCAATGTCAATGTCAATGTCAATGTCAATGTCATTGTCAATGTCAATGTCAATGTCAATGTCAATGTCAATGTCAATGTCAATGTCAATGTCAATGTCAATGTCAATGTCAATGTCAATGTCAATGTCAATGTCAATGTCAATGTCAATGTCAATGTCAATGTCAATGTCAATGTCAATGTCAATGTCAATGTCAATGTCAATGTCAATGTCAATGTCAATGTCAATGTCAATGTCAATGTCAATGTCAATGTCAATGTCAATGTCAATGTCAATGTCAATGTCAATGTCAATGTCAATGTCAATGTCAATGTCAATGTCAATGTCAATGTCAATGTCAATGTCAATGTCAATGTCAATGTCAATGTCAATGTCAATGTCAATGTCAATGTCAATGTCAATGTCAATGTCAATGTCAATGTCAATGTCAATGTCAATGTCAATGTCAATGTCAATGTCAATGTCAATGTCAATGTCAATGTCAATGTCAATGTCAATGTCAATGTCAATGTCAATCTGAATGTCAATGTCAATGTCAATGTCAATGTCAATGTGAATGTCCATGTCAATGTCAATGTCAATGTCAATCTGAATGTCAATGTCAATTTCAATGTCAATGTCAATCTGAATGTCAATCTGAATGTCAATGTCAATGTCAATGTCAATGTCAATCTGAATGTCAATGTCAATGTCAATGTCAATGTCAATGTCAATGTCAATGTCAATGTCAATGTCAATCTGAATGTCAATGTCAATGTCAATGTCAATGTCTATGTCAATCTGAATGTCAATGTCAATATCAATGTCAATGTCAATGTCAATGTCAATGTCAATGTCAATGTCAATGTCAATGTCAATGTCAATGTCAATGTCAATGTCAATGTCAATGTCAATGTCAATGTCAATGTCAATGTCAATGTCAATGTCAATGTCAATGTCAATGTCAATGTCAATGTCAATGTCAATGTCAATGTCAATGTCAATGTCAATGTCAATGTCAATGTCAATGTCAATGTCAATGTCAATGTCAATGTCAATGTCAATGTCAATGTCAATGTCAGTGTCAATGTCAATCTGAATGTCAATGTCAATGTCAATCTCAATGTCATCGTGAATGCGAGAGTCAATGTCAATGTCAATGTCAATGTCAATGTCAATGTCAATGTCAATGTCAATGTCAATGTCAATGTCAATGTCAATGTCAATGTCAATGTCAATGACAATGTCAATGTCAATGTCAATGTCAATGTCAATGTCAATGTCAATGTCAATGTCAATGTCAATGTCAATGTCAACGTGAATGCGAGAGTCAATGTCAATGTCAATGTCAATGTCAATGTCAATGTCAATGTCAATGTCAATGTCAATGTCAATGTCAATGTCAATGTCAATGTCAATGTCAATGTCGATGTGAATGTCAATGTCAATGTCAATGTCAATGTCAATGTCAATGTCAATGTCAATGTCAATGTCAATGTCAATGTCAATGTCAATGTCAATGTCAATGTCAATGTCAATCTGAATGTCAATGTCAATGTCAATCTCAATGTCAACGTGAATGCGAGAGTCAATGTCAATGTGAATGTCAATGTGAATGTCAATGTGAATGTGAATGTCAATGTCAATGTCAATGTCAATGTCAATGTCAATGTCAATGTCAATGTCAATGTCAATGTCAATGTCAATGTCAATCTGAATGTCAATGTCAATGTCAATGTCAGTGTCAATGTCAATGTCAATGTCAATGTCAATGTCAATGTCAATGTCAATGTCAATGTCAATGTCAATGTCAATGTCAATGTCAATGTCAATGTCAATGTCAATGTCAATGTCAATGTCAATCTGAATGTCAATGTCAATGTCAATGTCAATGTCTATGTCAATCTGAATGTCAATGTCAATATCAATGTCAATGTCAATGTCAATGTCAATGTCAATCTGAATGTCAATGTCAATGTCAATGTCAATGTCAATGTCAATGTCAATGTCAATGTCAATGTCAATCTGAATGTCAATGTCAATGTCAATGTCAATGTCTATGTCAATCTGAATGTCAATGTCAATATCAATGTCAATGTCAATGTCAATGTCAATGTCAATGTCAATGTCAATGTCAATGTCAATGTCAATGTCAATGTCAATGTCAATGTCAATGTCAATGTCAATGTCAATGTCAATGTCAATGTCAATGTCAATGTCAATGTCAATGTCAATGTCAATGTCAATGTCAATGTCAATGTCAATGTCAATGTCAATGTCAATGTCAATGTCAATGTCAATGTCAATGTCAATGTCAATGTCAATGTCAATGTCAATGTCAATGTCAATGTCAATGTCAATGTCAATGTCAATGTCAATGTCAATGTCAATGTCAATGTCAATGTCAATGTCAATGTCAATGTCAATGTCAATGTCAATGTCAATGTCAATGTCAATGTCAATGTCAATGTCAATGTCAATGTCAATGTCAATGTCAATGTCAATGTCAATGTCAATGTCAATGTCAATGTCAATGTCAATCTGAATGTCAATGTCAATGTCAATGTCAATGTCAATGTCAATGTCAATGTCAATGTCAATGTCAATGTCAATGTCAATGTCAATGTCAATGTCAATGTCAATGTCAATCTGAATGTCAATGTCAATCTGAATGTCAATGTCAATGTCAATGTCAATGTCAATGTCAATGTCAATGTCAATGTCAATGTCAATGTCAATGTCAATGTCAATGTCAATGTCAATGTCAATGTCAATGTCAATGTCAATGTCAATGTCAATGTCAATGTCAATGTCAATGTCAATGTCAATGTCAATGTCAATGTCAATGTCAATGTCAATGTCAATGTCAATGTCAATGTCAATGTCAATGTCAATGTCAATGTCAATGTCAATGTCAATGTCAATGTCAATGTCAATGTCAATGTCAATGTCAATGTCAATGTCAATGTCAATGTCAATGTCAATGTCAATGTCAATGTCAATGTCAATGTCAATGTCAATGTCAATGTCAATGTCAATGTCAATGTCAATGTCAATGTCAATGTCAATGTCAATGTCAATGTCAATGTCAATGTCAATGTCAATGTCAATGTCAATGTCAATGTCAATGTCAATGTCAATGTCAATGTCAATGTCAATGTCAATGTCAATGTCAATGTCAATGTCAATGTCAATGTCAATGTCAATGTCAATGTCAATGTCAATGTCAATGTCAATGTCAATGTCAATGTCAATGTCAATGTCAATGTCAATGTCAATGTCAATGTCAATGTCAATGTCAATGTCAATGTCAATCTGAATGTCAATGTCAATGTCAATGTCAATGTCAATGTCAATGTCAATGTCAATGTCAATGTCAATGACAATGTCAATGTCAATGTCAATATCAATGTCAATGTCAACTTCAATGTCAATGCGATTGTCAATGTCAATGTCAATGTCAATGTCAATGTCAATGTCAATGTCAATGTGAATGTCGATGTGAATGTCGATGTGAATGTCGATGTGAATGTCGATGTGAATGTCGATGTGAATGTCGATGTGGATGTCGATGTCAATGTCAATGTCAATGTCAATGTCAATGTCAATGTCAATGTGAATGTCAATGTGAATGACATGTCAATGTCAGTGTCAATGTCAATGTCAATGTCAATGTCAATGTCAATGTCAATGTCAATGTCAATGTCAATGTCAATGTCAATGTCAATGTCAATGTCAATATCAATGTGAATGTCGATGTGAATGTCGATGTGAATGTCGATGTGAATGTCGATGTGAATGTCGATGTGAATGTCGATGTGAATGTCGATGTGGATGTCGATGTCAATGTCAATGTCAATGTCAATGTCAATGTCAATGTCAATGTGAATGTCAATGTGAATGACATGTCAATGTCAGTGTCAATGTCAATGTCAATGTCAATGTCAATGTCAATGTCAATGTCAATGTCAATGTCAATGTCAATGTCAATGTCAATGTCAATGTCAATGTCAATGTCAATGTCAATGTCATTGTCAATGTCAATGTCAATGTCAATGTCAATGTCAATGTCAATGTCAATGTCAATGTCAATGTCAATGTCAATGTCAATGTCAATGTCAATGTCAATGTCAATGTCAATGTCAATGTCAATGTCAATGTCAATGTCAATGTCAATGTCAATGTCAATGTCAATGTCAATGTCAATGTCAATGTCAATGTCAATGTCAATGTCAATGTCAATGTCAATGTCAATGTCAATGTCAATGTCAATGTCAATGTCAATGTCAATGTCAATGTCAATGTCAATGTCAATGTCAATGTCAATGTCAATGTCAATGTCAATGTCAATGTCAATGTCAATGTCAATGTCAATGTCAATGTCAATGTCAATGTCAATGTCAATGTCAATGTCAATGTCAATGTCAATGTCAATGTCAATGTCAATGTCAATGTCAATGTCAATCTGAATGTCAATGTCAATGTCAATGTCAATGTCAATGTCAATGTGAATGTCCATGTCAATGTCAATGTCAATGTCAATCTGAATGTCAATGTCAATTTCAATGTCAATGTCAATCTGAATGTCAATCTGAATGTCAATGTCAATGTCAATGTCAATGTCAATCTGAATGTCAATGTCAATGTCAATGTCAATGTCAATGTCAATGTCAATGTCAATGTCAATGTCAATCTGAATGTCAATGTCAATGTCAATGTCAATGTCTATGTCAATCTGAATGTCAATGTCAATATCAATGTCAATGTCAATGTCAATGTCAATGTCAATGTCAATGTCAATGTCAATGTCAATGTCAATGTCAATGTCAATGTCAATGTCAATGTCAATGTCAATGTCAATGTCAATGTCAATGTCAATGTCAATGTCAATGTCAATGTCAATGTCAATGTCAATGTCAATGTCAATGTCAATGTCAATGTCAATGTCAATGTCAATGTCAATGTCAATGTCAATGTCAATGTCAATGTCAATGTCAATGTCAGTGTCAATGTCAATCTGAATGTCAATGTCAATGTCAATCTCAATGTCATCGTGAATGCGAGAGTCAATGTCAATGTCAATGTCAATGTCAATGTCAATGTCAATGTCAATGTCAATGTCAATGTCAATGTCAATGTCAATGTCAATGTCAATGACAATGTCAATGTCAATGTCAATGTCAATGTCAATGTCAATGTCAATGTCAATGTCAATGTCAATGTCAATGTCAATGTCAACGTGAATGCGAGAGTCAATGTCAATGTCAATGTCAATGTCAATGTCAATGTCAATGTCAATGTCAATGTCAATGTCAATGTCAATGTCAATGTCAATGTCAATGTCAATGTCAATGTCAATGTCGATGTGAATGTCAATGTCAATGTCAATGTCAATGTCAATGTCAATGTCAATGTCAATGTCAATGTCAATGTCAATGTCAATGTCAATGTCAATGTCAATGTCAATCTGAATGTCAATGTCAATGTCAATCTCAATGTCAACGTGAATGCGAGAGTCAATGTCAATGTGAATGTCAATGTGAATGTCAATGTGAATGTGAATGTCAATGTCAATGTCAATGTCAATGTCAATGTCAATGTCAATGTCAATGTCAATGTCAATGTCAATGTCAATGTCAATCTGAATGTCAATGTCAATGTCAATGTCAATGTCAATGTCAATGTCAATGTCAATGTCAATGTCAATGTCAATGTCAATGTCAATGTCAATGTCAATGTCAATGTCAATGTCAATGTCAATGTCAATGTCAATCTGAATGTCAATGTCAATGTCAATGTCAATGTCTATGTCAATCTGAATGTCAATGTCAATATCAATGTCAATGTCAATGTCAATGTCAATGTCAATCTGAATGTCAATGTCAATGTCAATGTCAATGTCAATGTCAATGTCAATGTCAATGTCAATCTGAATGTCAATGTCAATGTCAATGTCAATGTCTATGTCAATCTGAATGTCAATGTCAATATCAATGTCAATGTCAATGTCAATGTCAATGTCAATGTCAATGTCAATGTCAATGTCAATGTCAATGTCAATGTCAATGTCAATGTCAATGTCAATGTCAATGTCAATGTCAATGTCAATGTCAATGTCAATGTCAATGTCAATGTCAATGTCAATGTCAATGTCAATGTCAATGTCAATGTCAATGTCAATGTCAATGTCAATGTCAATGTCAATGTCAATGTCAATGTCAATGTCAATGTCAATGTCAATGTCAATGTCAGTGTCAATGTCAATCTGAATGTCAATGTCAATGTCAATCTCAATGTCATCGTGAATGCGAGAGTCAATGTCAATGTCAATGTCAATGTCAATGTCAATGTCAATGTCAATGTCAATGTCAATGTCAATGTCAATGTCAATGTCAATGTCAATGTCAATGTCAATGACAATGTCAATGTCAATGTCAATGTCAATGTCAATGTCAATGTCAATCTGAATGTCAATGTCAATGTCAATCTCAATGTCAACGTGAATGCGAGAGTCAATGTCAATGTGAATGTCAATGTGAATGTCAATGTGAATGTGAATGTCAATGTCAATGTCAATGTCAATGTCAATGTCAATGTCAATGTCAATGTCAATGTCAATGTCAATGTCAATCTGAATGTCAATGTCAATGTCAATGTCAATGTCAATGTCAATGTCAATGTCAATGTCAATGTCAATGTCAATGTCAATGTCAATGTCAATGTCAATGTCAATGTCAATGTCAATGTCAATGTCAATGTCAATCTGAATGTCAATGTCAATGTCAATGTCAATGTCTATGTCAATCTGAATGTCAATGTCAATATCAATGTCAATGTCAATGTCAATGTCAATGTCAATGTCAATGTCAATGTCAATGTCAATGTCAATGTCAATGTCAATGTCAATGTCAATGTCAATGTCAATGTCAATCTGAATGTCAATGTCAATGTCAATGTCAATGTCAATGTCAATGTCAATGTCAATGTCAATGTCAATGTCAATCTGAATGTCAATGTCAATGTCAATGTCAATGTCAATGTCAATGTCAATGTCAATGTCAATGTCAATCTGAATGTCAATGTCAATGTCAATGTCAATGTCTATGTCAATCTGAATGTCAATGTCAATATCAATGTCAATGTCAATGTCAATGTCAATGTCAATGTCAATGTCAATGTCAATGTCAATGTCAATGTCAATGTCAATGTCAATGTCAATGTCAATGTCAATGTCAATGTCAATGTCAATGTCAATGTCAATGTCAATGTCAATGTCAATGTCAATGTCAATGTCAATGTCAATGTCAATGTCAATGTCAATGTCAATGTCAATGTCAATGTCAATGTCAATGTCAATGTCAATGTCAATGTCAATGTCAATGTCAATGTCAATGTCAATGTCAATGTCAATGTCAATGTCAATGTCAATGTCAATGTCAATGTCAATGTCAATGTCAATGTCAATGTCAATGTCAATGTCAATGTCAATGTCAATGTCAATGTCAATGTCAATGTCAATGTCAATGTCAATGTCAATGTCAATGTCAATGTCAATGTCAATGTCAATGTCAATGTCAATGTCAATGTCAATGTCAATGTCAATGTCAATGTCAATGTCAATGTCAATGTCAATGTCAATGTCAATGTCAATGTCAATGTCAATGTCAATGTCAATGTCAATGTCAATGTCAATGTCAATGTCAATGTCAATGTCAATGTCAATGTCAATGTCAATGTCAATGTCAATGTCAATGTCAATGTCAATGTCAATGTCAATGTCAATGTCAATGTCAATGTCAATGTCAATGTCAATGTCAATGTCAATGTCAATGTCAATGTCAATGTCAATGTCAATGTCAATGTCAATGTCAATGTCAATGTCAATGTCAATGTCAATGTCAATGTCAATGTCAATGTCAATGTCAATGTCAATGTCAATCTGAATGTCAATGTCAATGTCAATCTGAATGTCAATGTCAATGTCACTGTCAATGTCTATGTCAATCTGAATGTCAATGTCAATATCAATGTCAATGTCAATGTCAATGTCAATGTCAATGTCAATGTCAATGTCAATGTCAATGTCAATGTCAATGTCAATGTCAATGTCAATGTCAATGTCAATGTCAATGTCAATGTCAATGTCAATGTCAATGTCAATGTCAATGTCAATGTCAATGTCAATGTCAATGTCAATGTCAATGTCAATGTCAATGTCAATGTCAATGTCAATGTCAATGTCAATGTCAATGTCAATGTCAATGTCAATGTCAATGTCAATGTCAGTGTCAATGTCAATCTGAATGTCAATGTCAATGTCAATCTCAATGTCATCGTGAATGCGAGAGTCAATGTCAATGTCAATGTCAATGTCAATGTCAATGTCAATGTCAATGTCAATGTCAATGTCAATGTCAATGTCAATGTCAATGTCAATGACAATGTCAATGTCAATGTCAATGTCAATGTCAATGTCAATGTCAATGTCAATGTCAATGTCAATGTCAATGTCAACGTGAATGCGAGAGTCAATGTCAATGTCAATGTCAATGTCAATGTCAATGTCAATGTCAATGTCAATGTCAATGTCAATGTCAATGTCAATGTCAATGTCAATGTCGATGTGAATGTCAATGTCAATGTCAATGTCAATGTCAATGTCAATGTCAATGTCAATGTCAATGTCAATGTCAATGTCAATGTCAATGTCAATGTCAATCTCAATGTCAATGTCAATGTCAATCTCAATGTCAACGTGAATGCGAGAGTCAATGTCAATGTGAATGTCAATGTGAATGTCAATGTGAATGTGAATGTCAATGTCAATGTCAATGTCAATGTCAATGTCAATGTCAATGTCAATGTCAATGTCAATGTCAATGTCAATCTGAATGTCAATGTCAATGTCAATGTCAATGTCAATGTCAATGTCAATGTCAATGTCAATGTCAATGTCAATGTCAATGTCAATGTCAATGTCAATGTCAATGTCAATGTCAATGTCAATGTCAATGTCAATGTCAATGTCAATGTCAATCTGAATGTCAATGTCAATGTCAATCTCAATGTCATCGTGAATGCGAGAGTCAATGTCAATGTCAATGTCAATGTCAATGTCAATGTCAATGTCAATGTCAATGTCAATGTCAATGTCAATGTCAATGACAATGTCAATGTCAATGTCAATGTCAATGTCAATGTCAATGTCAATGTCAATGTCAATGTCAATGTCAACGTGAATGCGAGAGTCAATGTCAATGTCAATGTCAATGTCAATGTCAATGTCAATGTCAATGTCAATGTCAATGTCAATGTCAATGTCAATGTCAATGTCAATGTCAATGTCAATGTCGATGTGAATGTCAATGTCAATGTCAATGTCAATGTCAATGTCAATGTCAATGTCAATGTCAATGTCAATGTCAATGTCAATGTCAATGTCAATGTCAATCTGAATGTCAATGTCAATGTCAATGTCAATGTCAATGTCAATGTCAATGTCAATGTCAATGTCAATGACAATGTCAATGTCAATGTCAATATCAATGTCAATGTCAACGTCAATGTCAATGCGATTGTCGATGTCCATGTCGATGTCAATGTCAATGTCAATGTCAATGTCAATGTCAATGTCAATGTCAATGTCAATGTCAATGTCAATGTCAATGTCAATGTCAATGTCAATGTCAATGTCAATGTCAATGTCAATGTCAATGTCAATGTCAATGTCAATGTCAATGTCAATGTCAATGTCAATGTCAATGTCAATGTCAATGTCAATGTCAATGTCAATGTCAATGTCAATGTCAATGTCAATGTCAATGTCAATGTCAATGTCAATGTCAATGTCAATGTCAATGTCAATGTCAATGTCAATGTCAATGTCAATGTCAATGTCAATGTCAATGTCAATGTCAATGTCAATGTCAATGTCAATGTCAATGTCAATGTCAATGTCAATGTCAATGTCAATGTCAATGTCAATGTCAATGTCAATGTCAATGTCAATGTCAATGTCAATGTCAATGTCAATGTCAATGTCAATGTCAATGTCAATGTCAATGTCAATGTCAATGTCAATGTCAATGTCAATGTCAATGTCAATGTCAATGTCAATGTCAATGTCAATGTCAATGTCAATGTCAATGTCAATGTCAATGTCAATGTCAATGTCAATGTCAATGTCAATGTCAATGTCAATGTCAATGTCAATGTCAATGTCAATGTCAATGTCAATGTCAATGTCAATGTCAATGTCAATGTCAATGTCAATGTCAATGTCAATGTCAATGTCAATGTCAATGTCAATGTCAATGTCAATGTCAACGTCAATGTCAATGCGATTGTCGATGTCCATGTCGATGTCAATGTCAATGTCAATGTCAATGTCGATGTCAATGTCAATGTCAATGTCAATGTCGATGTCAATGTCAATGTCAATGTCAATGTCAACGTCAATGTCAATGCGATTGTCGATGTCCATGTCGATGTCAATGTCAATGTCAATGTCAATGTCGATGTGAATGTCGATGTGCATGTCGATGTGAATGTCGATGTGAATGTGAATGTGAATGTCAATGTCGATGTCGATGTCGATGTCAATGTCAATGTCAATGTCAGTGTCAATGTCAATGTCAATGCGATTGTCAATGTCAATGTCAATGCCGATGTGAATGTCAATGTGAATGTCAATGTGAATGTCAATGCGAATGTCAATGCGAATGTCAATGCGAATGTCAATGCGAATGTCAATGCGAATGTCAATGCGAATGTCAATGCGAATGTCAATGCGAATGTCAATGCGAATGTCAATGCGAATGTCAATGCGAATGTCAATGCGAATGTCAATGCGAATGTCAATGCGAATGTCAATGCGAATGTCAATGCGAATGTCAATGCGAATGTCAATGCGAATGTCAATGCGAATGTCAATGCGAATGTCAATGCGAATGTCAATGCGAATGTCAATGCGAATGTCAATGCGAATGTCAATGCGAATGTCAATGCGAATGTCAATGCGAATGTCAATGCGAATGTCAATGCGAATGTCAATGCGAATGTCAATGCGAATGTCAATGCGAATGTCAATGCGAATGTCAATGCGAATGTCAATGCGAATGTCAATGCGAATGTCAATGCGAATGTCAATGCGAATGTCAATGTCAATGTCAATGTCAATGTCAATGTCAATGTCAATGTCAATGTCAATGTCAATGTCAATGTCAATGTCAATGTCAATGTCAATGTCAATGTCAATGTCAATGTCAATGTCAATGTCAATGTCAATGTCAATGTCAATGTCAATGTCAATGTCAATGTCAATGTCAATGTCAATGTCAATGTCAATGTCAATGTCAATGTCAATGTCAATGTCAATGTCAATGTCAATGTCAATGTCAATGTCAATGTCAATGTCAATGTCAATGTCAATGTCAATGTCAATGTCAATGTCAGTGTCAATGTCAATCTGAATGTCAATGTCAATGTCAATCTCAATGTCATCGTGAATGCGAGAGTCAATGTCAATGTCAATGTCAATGTCAATGTCAATGTCAATGTCAATGTCAATGTCAATGTCAATGTCAATGTCAATGTCAATGACAATGTCAATGTCAATGTCAATGTCAATGTCAATGTCAATGTCAATGTCAATGTCAATGTCAATGTCAATGTCAACGTGAATGCGAGAGTCAATGTCAATGTCAATGTCAATGTCAATGTCAATGTCAATGTCAATGTCAATGTCAATGTCAATGTCAATGTCAATGTCAATGTCAATGTCAATGTCGATGTGAATGTCAATGTCAATGTCAATGTCAATGTCAATGTCAATGTCAATGTCAATGTCAATGTCAATGTCAATGTCAATGTCAATGTCAATGTCAATGTCAATGTCAATCTGAATGTCAATGTCAATGTCAATCTCAATGTCAACGTGAATGCGAGAGTCAATGTCAATGTGAATGTCAATGTGAATGTCAATGTGAATGTGAATGTCAATGTCAATGTCAATGTCAATGTCAATGTCAATGTCAATGTCAATGTCAATGTCAATGTCAATGTCAATGTCAATCTGAATGTCAATGTCAATGTCAATGTCAATGTCAATGTCAATGTCAATGTCAATGTCAGTGTCAATGTCAATCTGAATGTCAATGTCAATGTCAATCTCAATGTCATCGTGAATGCGAGAGTCAATGTCAATGTCAATGTCAATGTCAATGTCAATGTCAATGTCAATGTCAATGTCAATGTCAATGCGAATGTCAATGCGAATGTCAATGCGAATGTCAATGCGAATGTCAATGCGAATGTCAATGCGAATGTCAATGCGAATGTCAATGCGAATGTCAATGCGAATGTCAATGCGAATGTCAATGCGAATGTCAATGCGAATGTCAATGCGAATGTCAATGCGAATGTCAATGCGAATGTCAATGCGAATGTCAATGCGAATGTCAATGCGAATGTCAATGCGAATGTCAATGCGAATGTCAATGCGAATGTCAATGCGAATGTCAATGCGAATGTCAATGCGAATGTCAATGTCAATGTCAATGTCAATGTCAATGTCAATGTCAATGTCAATGTCAATGTCAATGTCAATGTCAATGTCAATGTCAATGTCAATGTCAATGTCAATGTCAATGTCAATGTCAATGTCAATGTCAATGTCAATGTCAATGTCAATGTCAATGTCAATGTCAATGTCAATGTCAATGTCAATGTCAATGTCAATGTCAATGTCAATGTCAATGTCAATGTCAATGTCAATGTCAATGTCAATGTCAATGTCAATGTCAATGTCAATGTCAATGTCAATGTCAGTGTCAATGTCAATCTGAATGTCAATGTCAATGTCAATCTCAATGTCATCGTGAATGCGAGAGTCAATGTCAATGTCAATGTCAATGTCAATGTCAATGTCAATGTCAATGTCAATGTCAATGTCAATGTCAATGTCAATGTCAATGTCAATGTCAATGACAATGTCAATGTCAATGTCAATGTCAATGTCAATGTCAATGTCAATGTCAATGTCAATGTCAATGTCAATGTCAACGTGAATGCGAGAGTCAATGTCAATGTCAATGTCAATGTCAATGTCAATGTCAATGTCAATGTCAATGTCAATGTCAATGTCAATGTCAATGTCAATGTCAATGTCAATGTCAATGTCAATGTCGATGTGAATGTCAATGTCAATGTCAATGTCAATGTCAATGTCAATGTCAATGTCAATGTCAATGTCAATGTCAATGTCAATGTCAATGTCAATGTCAATGTCAATGTCAATCTGAATGTCAATGTCAATGTCAATCTCAATGTCAACGTGAATGCGAGAGTCAATGTCAATGTGAATGTCAATGTGAATGTCAATGTGAATGTGAATGTCAATGTCAATGTCAATGTCAATGTCAATGTCAATGTCAATGTCAATGTCAATGTCAATGTCAATGTCAATGTCAATCTGAATGTCAATGTCAATGTCAATGTCAATGTCAATGTCAATGTCAATGTCAATGTCAGTGTCAATGTCAATCTGAATGTCAATGTCAATGTCAATCTCAATGTCATCGTGAATGCGAGAGTCAATGTCAATGTCAATGTCAATGTCAATGTCAATGTCAATGTCAATGTCAATGTCAATGTCAATGACAATGTCAATGTCAATGTCAATGTCAATGTCAATGTCAATGTCAATGTCAATGTCAATGTCAATGTCAATGTCAACGTGAATGCGAGAGTCAATGTCAATGTCAATGTCAATGTCAATGTCAATGTCAATGTCAATGTCAATGTCAATGTCAATGTCAATGTCAATGTCAATGTCAATGTCAATGTCGATGTGAATGTCAATGTCAATGTCAATGTCAATGTCAATGTCAATGTCAATGTCAATGTCAATGTCAATGTCAATGTCAATGTCAATGTCAATCTGAATGTCAATGTCAATGTCAATGTCAATGTCAATGTCAATGTCAATGTCAATGACAATGTCAATGTCAATGTCAATATCAATGTCAATGTCAACTTCAATGTCAATGCGATTGTCAATGTCAATGTCAATGTCAATGTCAATGTCAATGTCAATGTCAATGTGAATGTCGATGTGAATGTCGATGTGAATGTCGATGTGAATGTCGATGTGAATGTCGATGTGAATGTCGATGTGAATGTCGATGTGGATGTCGATGTCAATGTCAATGTCAATGTCAATGTCAATGTCAATGTCAATGTGAATGTCAATGTGAATGACATGTCAATGTCAGTGTCAATGTCAATGTCAATGTCAATGTCAATGTCAATGTCAATGTCAATGTCAACGTCAATGTCAATGCGATTGTCGATGTCCATGTCGATGTCAATGTCAATGTCAATGTCAATGTCAATGTCAATGTCAATGTCAATGTCAATGTCAATGTCAATGTCAATGTCAATGTCAATGTCAATGTCAATGTCAATGTCAATGTCAATGTCAATGTCAATGTCAATGTCAATGTCAATGTCAATGTCAATGTCAATGTCAATGTCAATGTCAATGTCAATGTCAATGTCAATGTCAATGTCAATGTCAATGTCAATGTCAATGTCAATGTCAATGTCAATGTCAATGTCAATGTCAATGTCAATGTCAATGTCAATGTCAATGTCAATGTCAATGTCAATGTCAATGTCAATGTCAATGTCAATGTCAATGTCAATGTCAATGTCAATGTCAATGTCAATGTCAATGTCAATGTCAATGTCAATGTCAATGTCAATGTCAATGTCAATGTCAATGTCAATGTCAATGTCAATGTCAATGTCAATGTCAATGTCAATGTCAATGTCAATGTCAATGTCAATGTCAATGTCAATGTCAATGTCAATGTCAATGTCAATGTCAATGTCAATGTCAATGTCAATGTCAATGTCAATGTCAATGTCAATGTCAATGTCAATGTCAATGTCAATGTCAATGTCAATGTCAATGTCAATGTCAATGTCAATGTCAATGTCAATGTCAATGTCAATGTCAACGTCAATGTCAATGCGATTGTCGATGTCCATGTCGATGTCAATGTCAATGTCAATGTCAATGTCGATGTCAATGTCAATGTCAATGTCAATGTCGATGTCAATGTCAATGTCAATGTCAATGTCAACGTCAATGTCAATGCGATTGTCGATGTCCATGTCGATGTCAATGTCAATGTCAATGTCAATGTCGATGTGAATGTCGATGTGCATGTCGATGTGAATGTCGATGTGAATGTGAATGTGAATGTCAATGTCGATGTCGATGTCGATGTCAATGTCAATGTCAATGTCAGTGTCAATGTCAATGTCAATGCGATTGTCAATGTCAATGTCAATGCCGATGTGAATGTCAATGTGAATGTCAATGTGAATGTCAATGCGAATGTCAATGCGAATGTCAATGCGAATGTCAATGCGAATGTCAATGCGAATGTCAATGCGAATGTCAATGCGAATGTCAATGCGAATGTCAATGCGAATGTCAATGCGAATGTCAATGCGAATGTCAATGCGAATGTCAATGCGAATGTCAATGCGAATGTCAATGCGAATGTCAATGCGAATGTCAATGCGAATGTCAATGCGAATGTCAATGCGAATGTCAATGCGAATGTCAATGCGAATGTCAATGCGAATGTCAATGTCAATGTCAATGTCAATGTCAATGTCAATGTCAATGTCAATGTCAATGTCAATGTCAATGTCAATGTCAATGTCAATGTCAATGTCAATGTCAATGTCAATGTCAATGTCAATGTCAATGTCAATGTCAATGTCAATGTCAATGTCAATGTCAATGTCAATGTCAATGTCAATGTCAATGTCAGTGTCAATGTCAATCTGAATGTCAATGTCAATGTCAATCTCAATGTCATCGTGAATGCGAGAGTCAATGTCAATGTCAATGTCAATGTCAATGTCAATGTCAATGTCAATGTCAATGTCAATGTCAATGTCAATGTCAATGTCAATGTCAATGACAATGTCAATGTCAATGACAATGTCAATGTCAATGTCAATGTCAATGTCAATGTCAATGTCAATGTCAATGTCAATGTCAATGTCAATGTCAACGTGAATGCGAGAGTCAATGTCAATGTCAATGTCAATGTCAATGTCAATGTCAATGTCAATGTCAATGTCAATGTCAATGTCAATGTCAATGTCAATGTCAATGTCAATGTCGATGTGAATGTCAATGTCAATGTCAATGTCAATGTCAATGTCAATGTCAATGTCAATGTCAATGTCAATGTCAATGTCAATGTCAATGTCAATCTGAATGTCAATGTCAATGTCAATGTCAATGTCAATGTCAATGTCAATGTCAATGACAATGTCAATGTCAATGTCAATATCAATGTCAATGTCAACTTCAATGTCAATGCGATTGTCAATGTCAATGTCAATGTCAATGTCAATGTCAATGTCAATGTCAATGTGAATGTCGATGTGAATGTCGATGTGAATGTCGATGTGAATGTCGATGTGAATGTCGATGTGAATGTCGATGTGAATGTCGATGTGGATGTCGATGTCAATGTCAATGTCAATGTCAATGTCAATGTCAATGTCAATGTGAATGTCAATGTGAATGACATGTCAATGTCAGTGTCAATGTCAATGTCAATGTCAATGTCAATGTCAATGTCAATGTCAATGTCAACGTCAATGTCAATGCGATTGTCGATGTCCATGTCGATGTCAATGTCAATGTCAATGTCAATGTCAATGTCAATGTCAATGTCAATGTCAATGTCAATGTCAATGTCAATGTCAATGTCAATGTCAATGTCAATGTCAATGTCAATGTCAATGTCAATGTCAATGTCAATGTCAATGTCAATGTCAATGTCAATGTCAATGTCAATGTCAATGTCAATGTCAATGTCAATGTCAATGTCAATGTCAATGTCAATGTCAATGTCAATGTCAATGTCAATGTCAATGTCAATGTCAATGTCAATGTCAATGTCAATGTCAATGTCAATGTCAATGTCAATGTCAATGTCAATGTCAATGTCAATGTCAATGTCAATGTCAATGTCAATGTCAATGTCAATGTCAATGTCAATGTCAATGTCAATGTCAATGTCAATGTCAATGTCAATGTCAATGTCAATGTCAATGTCAATGTCAATGTCAATGTCAATGTCAATGTCAATGTCAATGTCAATGTCAATGTCAATGTCAATGTCAATGTCAATGTCAATGTCAATGTCAATGTCAATGTCAATGTCAATGTCAATGTCAATGTCAATGTCAATGTCAATGTCAATGTCAATGTCAATGTCAATGTCAATGTCAATGTCAATGTCAATGTCAATGTCAATGTCAATGTCAATGTCAATGTCAATGTCAATGTCAATGTCAATGTCAACGTCAATGTCAATGCGATTGTCGATGTCCATGTCGATGTCAATGTCAATGTCAATGTCAATGTCGATGTCAATGTCAATGTCAATGTCAATGTCGATGTCAATGTCAATGTCAATGTCAATGTCAACGTCAATGTCAATGCGATTGTCGATGTCCATGTCGATGTCAATGTCAATGTCAATGTCAATGTCGATGTGAATGTCGATGTGCATGTCGATGTGAATGTCGATGTGAATGTGAATGTGAATGTCAATGTCGATGTCGATGTCGATGTCAATGTCAATGTCAATGTCAGTGTCAATGTCAATGTCAATGCGATTGTCAATGTCAATGTCAATGCCGATGTGAATGTCAATGTGAATGTCAATGCGAATGTCAATGCGAATGTCAATGCGAATGTCAATGCGAATGTCAATGCGAATGTCAATGCGAATGTCAATGCGAATGTCAATGCGAATGTCAATGCGAATGTCAATGCGAATGTCAATGCGAATGTCAATGCGAATGTCAATGCGAATGTCAATGCGAATGTCAATGCGAATGTCAATGCGAATGTCAATGCGAATGTCAATGCGAATGTCAATGCGAATGTCAATGCGAATGTCAATGCGAATGTCAATGCGAATGTCAATGCGAATGTCAATGTCAATGTCAATGTCAATGTCAATGTCAATGTCAATGTCAATGTCAATGTCAATGTCAATGTCAATGTCAATGTCAATGTCAATGTCAATGTCAATGTCAATGTCAATGTCAATGTCAATGTCAATGTCAATGTCAATGTCAATGTCAATGTCAATGTCAATGTCAATGTCAATGTCAATGTCAATGTCAGTGTCAATGTCAATCTGAATGTCAATGTCAATGTCAATCTCAATGTCATCGTGAATGCGAGAGTCAATGTCAATGTCAATGTCAATGTCAATGTCAATGTCAATGTCAATGTCAATGTCAATGTCAATGTCAATGTCAATGTCAATGTCAATGACAATGTCAATGTCAATGTCAATGTCAATGTCAATGTCAATGTCAATGTCAATGTCAATGTCAATGTCAATGTCAACGTGAATGCGAGAGTCAATGTCAATGTCAATGTCAATGTCAATGTCAATGTCAATGTCAATGTCAATGTCAATGTCAATGTCAATGTCAATGTCAATGTCAATGTCAATGTCAATGTCGATGTGAATGTCAATGTCAATGTCAATGTCAATGTCAATGTCAATGTCAATGTCAATGTCAATGTCAATGTCAATGTCAATGTCAATGTCAATGTCAATGTCAATGTCAATGTCAATCTGAATGTCAATGTCAATGTCAATGTCAATCTGAATGTCAATGTCAATGTCAATCTCAATGTCAACGTGAATGCGAGAGTCAATGTCAATGTGAATGTCAATGTGAATGTCAATGTGAATGTGAATGTCAATGTCAATGTCAATGTCAATGTCAATGTCAATGTCAATGTCAATGTCAATGTCAATGTCAATGTCAATGTCAATCTGAATGTCAATGTCAATGTCAATGTCAATGTCAATGTCAATGTCAATGTCAATGTCA
Organism: Lasioglossum villosulum; assembly: GCA_963971365.1. Lineage (NCBI taxonomy): Eukaryota > Metazoa > Arthropoda > Insecta > Hymenoptera > Halictidae > Lasioglossum > Lasioglossum villosulum. The sequence continues at coordinate 22,828,416 of OZ020496.1, read as the reverse complement.
GTGTCAATGTCAATCTGAATGTCAATGTCAATGTCAATCTCAATGTCATCGTGAATGCGAGAGTCAATGTCAATGTCAATGTCAATGTCAATGTCAATGTCAATGTCAATGTCAATGTCAATGTCAATGCGAATGTCAATGCGAATGTCAATGCGAATGTCAATGCGAATGTCAATGCGAATGTCAATGCGAATGTCAATGCGAATGTCAATGCGAATGTCAATGCGAATGTCAATGCGAATGTCAATGCGAATGTCAATGCGAATGTCAATGCGAATGTCAATGCGAATGTCAATGCGAATGTCAATGCGAATGTCAATGCGAATGTCAATGCGAATGTCAATGCGAATGTCAATGCGAATGTCAATGCGAATGTCAATGCGAATGTCAATGCGAATGTCAATGCGAATGTCAATGCGAATGTCAATGTCAATGTCAATGTCAATGTCAATGTCAATGTCAATGTCAATGTCAATGTCAATGTCAATGTCAATGTCAATGTCAATGTCAATGTCAATGTCAATGTCAATGTCAATGTCAATGTCAATGTCAATGTCAATGTCAATGTCAATGTCAATGTCAATGTCAATGTCAATGTCAATGTCAATGTCAATGTCAATGTCAATGTCAATGTCAATGTCAATGTCAATGTCAATGTCAATGTCAATGTCAATGTCAATGTCAGTGTCAATGTCAATCTGAATGTCAATGTCAATGTCAATCTCAATGTCATCGTGAATGCGAGAGTCAATGTCAATGTCAATGTCAATGTCAATGTCAATGTCAATGTCAATGTCAATGTCAATGTCAATGTCAATGTCAATGTCAATGACAATGTCAATGTCAATGTCAATGTCAATGTCAATGTCAATGTCAATGTCAATGTCAATGTCAATGTCAATGTCAACGTGAATGCGAGAGTCAATGTCAATGTCAATGTCAATGTCAATGTCAATGTCAATGTCAATGTCAATGTCAATGTCAATGTCAATGTCAATGTCAATGTCAATGTCAATGTCAATGTCAATGTCGATGTGAATGTCAATGTCAATGTCAATGTCAATGTCAATGTCAATGTCAATGTCAATGTCAATGTCAATGTCAATGTCAATGTCAATGTCAATGTCAATGTCAATGTCAATCTGAATGTCAATGTCAATGTCAATCTCAATGTCAACGTGAATGCGAGAGTCAATGTCAATGTGAATGTCAATGTGAATGTCAATGTGAATGTGAATGTCAATGTCAATGTCAATGTCAATGTCAATGTCAATGTCAATGTCAATGTCAATGTCAATGTCAATGTCAATGTCAATCTGAATGTCAATGTCAATGTCAATGTCAATGTCAATGTCAATGTCAATGTCAATGTCAGTGTCAATGTCAATCTGAATGTCAATGTCAATGTCAATCTCAATGTCATCGTGAATGCGAGAGTCAATGTCAATGTCAATGTCAATGTCAATGTCAATGTCAATGTCAATGTCAATGTCAATGTCAATGACAATGTCAATGTCAATGTCAATGTCAATGTCAATGTCAATGTCAATGTCAATGTCAATGTCAATGTCAATGTCAACGTGAATGCGAGAGTCAATGTCAATGTCAATGTCAATGTCAATGTCAATGTCAATGTCAATGTCAATGTCAATGTCAATGTCAATGTCAATGTCAATGTCAATGTCAATGTCGATGTGAATGTCAATGTCAATGTCAATGTCAATGTCAATGTCAATGTCAATGTCAATGTCAATCTGAATGTCAATGTCAATGTCAATGTCAATGTCAATGTCAATGTCAATGTCAATGACAATGTCAATGTCAATGTCAATATCAATGTCAATGTCAACTTCAATGTCAATGCGATTGTCAATGTCAATGTCAATGTCAATGTCAATGTCAATGTCAATGTCAATGTGAATGTCGATGTGAATGTCGATGTGAATGTCGATGTGAATGTCGATGTGAATGTCGATGTGAATGTCGATGTGAATGTCGATGTGGATGTCGATGTCAATGTCAATGTCAATGTCAATGTCAATGTCAATGTCAATGTGAATGTCAATGTGAATGACATGTCAATGTCAGTGTCAATGTCAATGTCAATGTCAATGTCAATGTCAATGTCAATGTCAATGTCAACGTCAATGTCAATGCGATTGTCGATGTCCATGTCGATGTCAATGTCAATGTCAATGTCAATGTCAATGTCAATGTCAATGTCAATGTCAATGTCAATGTCAATGTCAATGTCAATGTCAATGTCAATGTCAATGTCAATGTCAATGTCAATGTCAATGTCAATGTCAATGTCAATGTCAATGTCAATGTCAATGTCAATGTCAATGTCAATGTCAATGTCAATGTCAATGTCAATGTCAATGTCAATGTCAATGTCAATGTCATTGTCAATGTCAATGTCAATGTCAATGTCAATGTCAATGTCAATGTCAATGTCAATGTCAATGTCAATGTCAATGTCAATGTCAATGTCAATGTCAATGTCAATGTCAATGTCAATGTCAATGTCAATGTCAATGTCAATGTCAATGTCAATGTCAATGTCAATGTCAATGTCAATGTCAATGTCAATGTCAATGTCAATGTCAATGTCAATGTCAATGTCAATGTCAATGTCAATGTCAATGTCAATGTCAATGTCAATGTCAATGTCAATGTCAATGTCAATGTCAATGTCAATGTCAATGTCAATGTCAATGTCAATGTCAATGTCAATGTCAATGTCAATGTCAATGTCAATGTCAATGTCAATGTCAATGTCAATGTCAATGTCAATGTCAATGTCAATGTCAATGTCAATGTCAATGTCAATGTCAATGTCAATGTCAATGTCAACGTCAATGTCAATGCGATTGTCGATGTCCATGTCGATGTCAATGTCAATGTCAATGTCAATGTCGATGTCAATGTCAATGTCAATGTCAATGTCGATGTCAATGTCAATGTCAATGTCAATGTCAACGTCAATGTCAATGCGATTGTCGATGTCCATGTCGATGTCAATGTCAATGTCAATGTCAATGTCGATGTGAATGTCGATGTGCATGTCGATGTGAATGTCGATGTGAATGTGAATGTGAATGTCAATGTCGATGTCGATGTCGATGTCAATGTCAATGTCAATGTCAGTGTCAATGTCAATGTCAATGCGATTGTCAATGTCAATGTCAATGCCGATGTGAATGTCAATGTGAATGTCAATGTGAATGTCAATGCGAATGTCAATGCGAATGTCAATGCGAATGTCAATGCGAATGTCAATGCGAATGTCAATGCGAATGTCAATGCGAATGTCAATGCGAATGTCAATGCGAATGTCAATGCGAATGTCAATGCGAATGTCAATGCGAATGTCAATGCGAATGTCAATGCGAATGTCAATGCGAATGTCAATGCGAATGTCAATGCGAATGTCAATGCGAATGTCAATGCGAATGTCAATGCGAATGTCAATGCGAATGTCAATGCGAATGTCAATGTCAATGTCAATGTCAATGTCAATGTCAATGTCAATGTCAATGTCAATGTCAATGTCAATGTCAATGTCAATGTCAATGTCAATGTCAATGTCAATGTCAATGTCAATGTCAATGTCAATGTCAATGTCAATGTCAATGTCAATGTCAATGTCAATGTCAATGTCAATGTCAATGTCAGTGTCAATGTCAATCTGAATGTCAATGTCAATGTCAATCTCAATGTCATCGTGAATGCGAGAGTCAATGTCAATGTCAATGTCAATGTCAATGTCAATGTCAATGTCAATGTCAATGTCAATGTCAATGTCAATGTCAATGTCAATGTCAATGACAATGTCAATGTCAATGTCAATGTCAATGTCAATGTCAATGTCAATGTCAATGTCAATGTCAATGTCAATGTCAACGTGAATGCGAGAGTCAATGTCAATGTCAATGTCAATGTCAATGTCAATGTCAATGTCAATGTCAATGTCAATGTCAATGTCAATGTCAATGTCAATGTCAATGTCAATGTCAATGTCGATGTGAATGTCAATGTCAATGTCAATGTCAATGTCAATGTCAATGTCAATGTCAATGTCAATGTCAATGTCAATGTCAATGTCAATGTCAATGTCAATGTCAATGTCAATGTCAATCTGAATGTCAATGTCAATGTCAATCTCAATGTCAACGTGAATGCGAGAGTCAATGTCAATGTGAATGTCAATGTGAATGTCAATGTGAATGTGAATG